>PYXC01001579.1:1580000-1802500 GCA_015244755.2 Tenualosa ilisha | reverse complement strand
ACAGATAAGGACTGACTGTTTGGGGAAATATTTGGAACCCAGACAATAAGAAATTATCATAATATTTTACTGCGATAGTTCTGCTCTCTCTCAGTTTCTTCAAGCATAGGGCTCATTAGTACAGTAAGTATTTTGCTACACACTGTGCTTGTCAGTAACTCGCTTAGCCTGCAGCCAAAAGTTGTCAGGAGATTTTCTATGAGCCCCAGAGGAGCCCAGCTGCTGGCCAGTCTGGAGTAAGGAGGTGCTGCCGTAGCCTAGCCTGCCCCCCCCCCCCCCCCCACACACACATCAGTGATGGGCTCAATGCAACCTCTACTCTTGTTTACTCAGACATTACGGGCTGTGTGCACAGTGTAAAAACCTTATCTCTGCACAGCATCATCCTAGAGCCTACTACTTCTACTGTCAGGGCTATTCGTGTGCAGCAATGCTTTGACTGCCTGCATATTAAGTCAGACTGGAAGGTGTACACAGAATTACTGGGCTATCTTTCCACTAAATCACTGTTTCAGGAAAAGAACCTGACGGATACATATTCATAGCCTACAGCATGCTAGCTATAGCAGGTCTGTGGGGAATGGGGGGATGTGAATGTGGACATTTTATATTTATATATATTAGTTACTTTTGGGGGGAATAGTTACATTTTATTCTATGTTTAACTTTTTAATATGGTGAAAATATTATTCCCAGTTAAACATCTTCTGCCTAAAATGTTTCATGTGTCTTACATATGAATTAGTTTACACTGGCTATGATCTGTAATCAAAGACCAGTCAGCTGTAGGCTCTTGCCATTGCAGGGCTAGTGACTTTCCTATTGAATACACTCCATAAAGTCTCCCGAACTACATGTGGTTTCTCAACTGCCAAAGCGAGTGTTTGATTTGGTTGAAAAGCTAGAACAAGAAAAGCTCCAAGCACCAAGTCCAGTAAAGAGTGGAAAGAATATGAACTGGTTAAACATAGTCAGGCTGTAATTAGAGATGTTCACTTTAAACTGACATACTCTATGTAATAACAGACCCCCGTTTTGATTCGGAGCAAAAATCAGGAGAATTGTCTAATCCATCCCAAACCGCTGGCCTGTACACACACACCAGAACAGTTCTGTGTTCTTTTCTTGTCGAGTTGTGCTGAACTGTGTGGATCTAACTTAATGAAAAACTAAGTGCAATACACAGAAGCCCAATTGTTAGAGAGGTATATAACAGATCTCCTTTACAGGAGTGGAAAAATGCAAAAGACATTTCAGTTCACCCCATGCTGCCCCTTTAGGGTTTACTGAGCCAAGAACCAGTTCACACACTCACACTCTGTCACAAACACACACACGCACACACACACACACACACATGCACACACAAAAGCGCACGCATGCATGCATGCACACCATCATGGTTTGTAGCTTCTCCAACACTAGTTGGCCTGTAAGCTGAGCTGTGTGTGTGTGTCTGTGTGTGTGTGTGTCTGTGTAGATTAGATAATAACAGGAGAGGGAAAAGAGGCTGTAGAGTGTGCACAGTGAGCCAGTCTGAGTGTGCTCCACAGCCGGACCACAGACTCAATGTAATATGAGCAGAAACAGGATCAGTCCCATGCAAACAAAGCCGGAGACAGGAGTGGCATAAAACACACTGACACAAACAAACTTTCATGTGGCTCAGTGGGGTGTGTACAGTCTGTTGGCTCATCTATTAAAAGACATACTGACTTAATAATGTAACATTTATACTCCTTGAGGAGTCACAGCTATACCAGCTATATACCATCCAACCAACATGAAAATACCACTGAAAGCTTTTTATATATATTAAAATGTCATAAATGTACATTTCATGGTCTTAATGATTGGCTGTGATTGGCTATGATGATGATGATGATGATTATTATTATTATTATTATTTTTATTATTATATTGAATGTGTTCAGACTAAGAAAATGGTTGGAGGTCAAAGGCACACTATGCAAGATTTCCCAGCTTCATTGCGATGGCCACAGTAAGTGATTCCCCACAGGGGGAGTGAAGGCCGTCACAGGTGTCCCTACCTGAAGCAAATAACCCAATTGCAAGATGAGCCTCGGCACCTCACTGAAAAACACAGCAGTGAGCAAATCATGCATGAGCCTCATGGAATCATGCTTACTCCCTTCTCAGTCAACGACTCTTTGAAAATGATCATTGTTGGTTCCTATCCTTTGCTATCCACATGTAATGGAGAGAATTTAAAGCATTGGAATTTATAGCAGAGAGAGCTCTATAACCCTTGACTTGGATAGAGTCCCTTGAAAGCCACAGTTTGGAGCAAGGGTTATTCAGGATAAATAAGGCATAGTAAAATTCATATTCAACATATTTACCTGATCTCTTTCTCCCTGAAGACATCTGAATGGGAAACATATGATCACAGCTTACAGATTCTACTGGAGTCATTCACACTCATGGTCTTATATCAAACCTAATTGCCAAATGGGACATGTGGACATACTGTAGCAGTCTACAGAAAACTCCAGAACTTATATATGACCAAGAGAGCAGCTCAGGTCTCTAATGACTCCACCATTCCCCCTCACTCATCTTTTCAGCTCTTGCCATCTCACAACAGCATTAACTATCCACTTGCTAGGAATATGTGTCCAACATATCAGTTAGGCCCAATCTATGACAGACCTGAACAGAGGCAAAATAATTATCTGTCCCAATTGGGTAGAGTGAGGCGCATTAGTTCATCCACCGGCATGGACGCTTTCCAGAAAGTCCTGCATAATTGTGAGTCAGACACACTTTTCTTTCATATCTTGAGGAGAAATCCAGAAAAGTCTGTGATTCTGGTCTAATACACTGTCAAATTCAGTGAGCAGCTCCTCTCCTCTGGCTCTTCTTTCTCTGTGTGTGTGTGTGTGTGTGTGTGTATGTGCGTGCGTGTGTGTGTGTGGGCACACGTGCATGTGTGTGTCTGTCTGTGTGTGCATGCTCCAAACACTGGGATGGTTTGGATCCAGCCCTTCTCTATTCCAGCCAATCAACAGGTATCAGCCGCACTGAAGACAGACATAAGAGTGATTGAACAGTCACAGGGGAGGACAAATCAATTCATGTTCATGCTTGTGGCTCACAGGACATCCTCAAACAATCCCCAACAGTATATCAAAATCAAGGTCAATGGTTGAAGCAGATCTTTGCCGCCATTATTTGCATAGATTGTGCATTCTGTGACTCTAATCCATAAACTACTCCAGTGAATGAATTTAGGACCACAGAAGATATTTATTGAAATGGGACTGGTTGCTTAGCTCAAAAAATCTCAACAGCCTATTTCCTAAATAACAGACAAACTTTAACCTTTAACCTTTAAGCAGTGATATAGGCATGCCAAATGAACAAGAGGGACACAACAGCATGTGAAGCATAAAACTTACAGTAGGCCTTGTGTGCACAACTAACTATCTGGGATTCCTGTTACACGCAGACTGAATCATACAATATATAATATATAATATATGATCATTGAAAACACATGTTCACTGAGCATTACACTACTTCATGGCCATGTTCACTTAGCATTACACTAATTCATGGCCGACACATTAAATGAGGGGTGTCAGACATATGGCCCGGGGGTTGGATCTGGCCCTTCACATCATTTCCTGCGGCCCGATTCAAAAAGCTTGAAAAGACTTGTAGCTATGTGGCCTTCTTGAATATAGTTCTACCGATAACGTCAACTCCGCATGCACGGTATGTCACTACTGAACTCAACTATGAGGCGCATCATGGAACTGGACTCAACAGGAGGAAGACAAATTTAACTGGTGAGGAGGTCAGAACACAGGCACATTAGGACTGTGCTGGTGACAGTCAGAAACACAAGGAAAAGTGCTGCAAGGTGACTTGCTGAGACAATAAAGTCTCTAAAGTCCTGCGATACATTTACCAACAGACTTACCAAACAGTTAGTAAGGTATGTCAAGTTTGTTAGTTGACCATCATAAACAACAAAACAAGCGACCACTGTAAATTGGGAAAAAACAACAACAACCTTTTCCATCTGGATCATGTGTGATTTCTCAGAGTAGCTTTGTGACACAGCACACTTTGAGTTGCTCTTCATGACGTGGCTGACATCTGTAACCGAATCGCTTTAACTTTACTGATGCCACTTAGGACACCTACAATCTGAGGTCAAGTGGAAGATACTGTTACCCAGTCACAGGCTATTAAAGCAAACTCCGTTTAACAGTCTAGTATTATTGTGCACATGCAAACACACACACACACACACACACACACACACACACACACACACACACACACACACACACTTCTCCTGGCATCTACCATAGCTCTTCCTAAAAAGAAACAGAAAAGCAGGAAATGAGAAGGGAAGGGAGGAGAAAGAGAAGCAGAGGGATGGAGAGGAAATCTCCACACACCATGCTCCTAAATAATACCCAGAAATCCAACAACTTATCAAATATCAGTGTGCACAAAAGCTTCCATTTAAACACGTGCACACGTGTACGTGCTTCTTTGTCAAGCTTTTTGTCTACTTTCCCATGCATGGAAATACCTCAGAATCACACACTGTGTCCACACACACACACACACACACACACACAAATACCTCTGTCCTCTACACCATCATCTTCCTCCAAATAATCACACACTCTATATGTCTCCTTCTCTTCCATCTCCATGTACAGGCAGTGCGCTGTTGGCCATGACGCACAGAAACACATTGCAGCATCTACTTCAGACAAAACAGCACAATCTCCTCCTCTGCACACAAACTCCTCACACACACACGGACACACACACACTATTTCTATTGTGAGACTGATGAGATGGCACTGTGCAAACATGCTGCTACAGTTGAATCATTAATCAGGGAGGAAATGGGAGTTAAAACATGTTGACACACCCTGCACACACACACACAAACCCACCATACCCTCAGCCCAGGTGACTAGGTTTGTTACTGGTGTATCAGACTCATCCCGGCACACATATCACACCTCACTGCTCACACACATTACACATTTTCCATTGCCTCCATTCCTGAACAGTCAGAGTGTGTGTCTTGGCAGGTGGAAGGCTCCAGGGAACCTCTAATGACTGACCAAGGTAATCTTAAAAATCTATTTGATCACTAACTATTCTCTTCCATTACTGTGTGTGCCCTGTGTAGGGGCCCTCCCTTGACCATGAAACAGTGATGTCTCTGAATCTTTTCCACATAATAGTTTCAAGGTGAGGTATAGAGCTTTGGTGGATGCATATTTAATTCAATTCAGTTTTATTTATACAGCACCTTTTACAATAGCATTGTCTCGTGGCGCCTCACAGAAGGAGCACCCAAGAGCAACAGGGGCAAGGAAAAACTCCCTTATGTTTAGTTAGTCTAGGAAGAAACCTTGGGCAGATCCACGACTCAAGGGGCTAACCCAATTGCCAGGGGTCATGCAGAAAAATTACAAACAGTAGTAACCATGACAGACTACAAGTTGCCTATGGTTTTAGCTAAGGTTCATAATAGTTCCAGACAATTATCCCACTTTACATTACATGGTAGTCAGTCCATTGGTGGTCAGGAATTCAGGAATTATGGCTGGACAATGTAGCAGTGGTCAAACTCAAAGGAGTGAGATGGGTCACAGGGGTAACAATAAGGGTCCATTTGGTAGTGTGAGGGGGGTTCAGTCACAAAGCCTCAAGGAAGGGGAGTCGGGGCTGGCATGGGCATCCAAGAAGGGCCTCTATGATGGGGAGTTGGCCCTGGCATAGATATTGAGGGCAGCTGGCATGCTGGTTAGGGCCTTGGGCTTGTAACCAAAGGGTTGCTGGTTCAATCCCTGACCAGTGGACCATGGCTGAGGTGCCCTTGAGCAAGGTACCTAACTTGCCACTGCTCCCAACTTCTCTGGGTTAGTGTGTGCTGCTCTTTACTATGTGCTGTTTGTTTCATGAATTCAGGATTAGATTAAAAGCAGACATTGAACTTTCCTTACAAGACCAAAAGAGTATTGATATTATTATTATACTGAAGGATGAGCACAGAGCCTAAAGCAGCACCCAAAGGTCTGTGTCTGTGTATGATGCAGGCCAGAGACACCATGCTGCTTCTCTCACGGGCATCACATTGAGGGTGGGGGAAAACCGAGGAAGGAATTTCATAAGAAAAGCCTTCCCACACTCTCTGTATGAACACAAAGATCCTGTCATGGCACTGTGGTCCTTCTTTAGCACACACACACACACACACACAGACACACACAGACACACACACGCACACTCACTCACAAGTATACTAGAGACTTATTCATCCATTCAAAGACATTTCTGGTAAAAGATGACAGACTTCAATATCAGCAATCTGAGAATGACTCATGTGGTTTATTCTAGGGATTAGAGATGTGAAAGCATAATGTCACAAAGCACATATCACTCAAATGAAGTTAAAGTACTGCAGTCACAGAAATAACATACATATTCATGATTCACTTGATCAAAAAAGACCAGATTTGCTGAACATGCAATAAGAAAAAACTGCTGACTAGAATTCACATTTACATTTTTCCAAGTAGGCCTATGTGTGGTGGACATCTGGCAGATGCTTGTGTGTATAAACTGAGTTAAGGTCTAAGTTCATTTCAGATTGATGACCTGAAAAGAGTGTGCTCTTTATTGCTTAAAAGTAAACTTTGAACTGCGTAGGACTAAGAAGATCAAATGAACGTACCACACACACAGCCTGAGACAAAAGTGAGCACACAAGCCCTCCACCGCACTCCAACTCAACTAGAGCCTCACCCTGTTCTCCTTTCATCTGCTCTCTCTCTCTCCCTCTCTCTCCGCACTACTTCTGTCTCCCTCGGTTTCTCTGAAGGTTAAACGATGCACCTGTTTCTACAGCAAAAGCAAAGAAGAACAGCAGCCTTATTGAAAGGCATTGAGCAGTCATCCCCTTGTTCACACACATACACACACACACACACACACACACGCACACAAGCAGTCTTTCTGTTTTCCAATGCATAGTCATAATTCATCATGCAGCACAGAGGAACAGAGGGCACGTCTCAGAACAAAACACACATACAGAACACACCCTCGGAGCTCCCGTCTCCTAGCATACACAGTGATGGATTTGCCGCTATAGTAGTCATCCCCCACCCCTAAATTACTTACAAGACAAATCAGTGCACATTCACCGAGGATTTCCGCACCAAATGTAAAGCCATGAGATGCTGTGAGGTGCCTTTGATCTTAGCCACAGACATTAGCGATCTCTGAAGCATGTCAGCAACTTCTGTCAGCATGGTCATGCCTGAGAGATGCCTACAGTCATGTCTAAACAGGCCTAAAGTCATTGACCAGTCTCTAAGGTGGCCCACCCTTTAAAGGTCACACTGGAACAATCACACTCTTAAGAGACTTGTCTGGCTTCAGGGGCGACCTACGGGGTGTGGCTCGGTCTAACCCTCTGTGAGATGAAGTACTCTTACCTCCTCAAAGGCCGATAGTGGACAAAACTGTACAGCCATTGGGTGTGGTGGACTATTCTGATCCTTCCTAGACCTTGTAGACCATAATTAAATTTGAACCAATCGGCCTTCTTTGAGGTGACTATATTTAAGAGAGGCGGTGCAGGCTTGTCAACAAAGGAATGAAAAGACTGGGGCCCTATGCTATGAAGACGCCACCATCCCACACAAGTAGACATGCTAAGCCTAGCTCATATCTGTTTGGACCACAACCTGATCCTAACTGCTAAGGTCAGGTCATAAGGGTGCTAAATGGACAAGTGTTGAACCCATACGCAAAGTCATAACAATGCGTCTTTGTGCTCTTACTGTGTCGCCACAGGATGCTACTGTCCACTCTATCAGCTTTCCCACCAAGAGATGGACAGTACACACAGACACACACACACACTCTCACACACACACGCACGCAATGACTTCACCCCACATCCGGTGGCCACATCACACTGACCTCAGCAGGGTCTGGCTGGAACAGTGTGAGACAGGAGAGTGCCTGCCCACAGTATTCTATTCTTCACAGAATGAGTCTTTCTCTCCTTCCGCCTCCTCTGTCGCTCTCTCTTTCTCACTGGGTGCAACTGTTCTGTTTTTTATCCGTAGAGATAAATGAATTCTTGGAGAGTTAGCAGACAGTGGGACACAATGGGGCTTGTTTATTGTGTGAGAATAAAGGCTCCCAACATGAATTGACTTAAGGGGAAAACAAACCAGGAGGAAAGGATGGCGTGGCCAGAGCTCTTGGTTCAGACTCCAGCAGAGGACTCCCACTTCATCAGGGAACGGTGAATAGAGACAGTCTCTGACCTGCTTCATTTTCCCCTCATCTGAGCCAACATTAAGAGGTCAAAGCTGTAACAGGGTCAGCTGGGTAAGTGGCCCACACGTAAGTTGTTGGAGGAAATATGAGGCTACATAAAGTGAGAGAGAGAAGGGAGGGCGGTTAGGAAATGGATGAAGTCATTTGCTGCTGTGCCCCTTAGACTGTCATGGACATACAAAGTTTTGAATAGAAACAGTTTTTTTTTCTTTGAGGTCATCAGTCAGGATACCTAGTAACTTGTCCACATCACTACTGCCATCATGTGGGCACTTAGTGTATTACTGTTGCCATCTGACAGCTAATCTCTGAAACCACACACACACACTTTATTCTACATTCAGTAGTCCTCATATTTAGTAAACTATGGCACCGAAAGGGAACTTTTTGTCACATTCATAAGGCCAATAAAATGCAATGATGTATGTATGATGTCAATGGCTACCATAACATTTTAGCCTGAGCTATTTCTGGCTGTGGAACTTCCAAAAAATATTTAAATAAACAAAACCAAGATGACAAATGGGGTCATAGTGTATAAGGATACCTGTTTCAGTCATTAATGTCTGTCTGTCTGAATCAATGTGTTTGAAAGCCTTATAGTCCACGGAATAGAGGAAGTTGGGACACGTCTCAATGCATGTTAAACAAAACCTAGAGGGTATGTATATGCTTTTAGAAAATATAGCCCTTTAGTTTGTATAGTTTTTGCTGTTTGAACAGCAAACACTACATATTTTCTGAAAGCCACATAAGCAAAAACAGTATTAGGCCACAGGCCAAATAGGGTCATAGTGTACAGGGATACCTGTTTCAGCCCCACGAATGTCTGTCCATTGAAAATCAATGTGTTTCAAAGCCATTTAATTTCATTAAAATACATTTCAAAACCATGCATAGTTCATGGGACGGAGAAAGTTGGGACACATCTCAATACATGTTCTTCTCGAGATAATAGGCTTTCAGAAAATATGTAGTTTATGCTGTTCAAACAGCAAAAACTATACAAACTAAAGGGCTATATTTTTTAAAAGGCATATACATACCCTCTAGGGTTTGTTTAACATGTATGAGATGCAACTTCCTCCGTCCCTTTCATATCATTTATCTGCAGGCATTATAACTGGTTTTGTGAACAGGCTAGGCTATTTATTGCAAAAGGTTCATGTCTAAATATCGGCTACTTTTCAGACTATGCATTTTTGGCATGATGTATGGCGTATATTTCGACACTGCTGTATAATGCAGATATTTTCTAAAATACATAGGCTACAATGAATATATATCAGTGACTCACGTGGCCTAGTGACGGAAAGAAGTCGCCTACGAAGTGACTCTCAATAAACTTGGATGGCTTCTGTATCTTGACACTTTGCTGACATGACCATATGCGAAGGATACAACCACATTGATTGTAGGCACCCCCTTGATCTCTGCAACTGGAGTGCTTTTCCCAAAACCATAGTTGCTAATTAAGTTAGCTACTTTGTTGGTTGCAATGCAATTGGCCATTGGCAACCAAGTTGCTAAATGGTTAGCCACTACGGTTTTGAGAAACGCACCCCTGGTTAGTAACTATCGTTTTGGGAGACACTCCTAGTCTGGGAGCAGACTAGCAACAATTCTGAACTTGTGACTGAGTGGAATTCAGCTTACTCTGGGTTAAATTAGCAGTAGCCAGTTATGTTCATAGTGTATGTTCCTATGGTTCGTCTTGGATACTGGAATTCTTACCACTTTCACCAAGTTAACGAGAAGGTCTGACGATCGCTGTCGGTTGGAAGAGGAAGGAGAACATTTGGTACATGGTAAACCTAAGTTGCGAAATAGCAGCTAACACTAACAGATCAATCTAAAACGGAGTTATCATCAACTGGCATTAACTGCGGTTTCGTTATTGGGCCTTTGTTGTGCCATTTTTTTTCACTCTGCGAGCACGAGCAACTGGGTGCGTACGCAGCACCTTTCCTTTACCATGACCTTGATGATCTAGTCTTCACCTGTTTTCTGAAGTAGCACTCTGATTTGTTTAAGGTTCACATAGAAACACTTTATAAAAAGTAGCAACGAGTCTGAGAGCGACAGGTCAAAGTATCACACCACATGAATGAACCAGAGTGTGAAAGAACACTTCAGACCTTGTGCATTTGCTAACAAGTTTTATTTGATAGTAAATGAGAAGTGTGCCAGTCAGAGGTGGCATAGACAGGGGGATCCAAGTGCTGATTATCTGGAACCAATGAAGGTGAAAGAGGCCCCAGGTACAGGTGTGGTCAGGTAGAGGCATCAGGGATGGGCTAATGTCTTTGGTCCATACTTTGTGGAAATCAAAGAGGGTGGGTAAAGAGTAGGGGACAAGAAGGCACTTGAGTTTACAGTTGTCTCAGGAAAAAAAAATGCAGATGATCTGAAGCACAAAGGGAAGAGTGGATTTACACTAGTTCTGTAAGGTCCCATAAGTTGAATCACATGGGCCTAATGACACGGCTTCATACATAAGTCCCCCACTAGAGGGCAGGCAAACACATGTACTGTTTCGTATGTACACAGAGAGCTGAGAGCAGTGAGCAGTAAATATTAATCTGTTGTTCATTCTGGTTTCCCCCCCTCAGAGGACAACTCTTTAAAAAGGACTAGAACTAAAAGCATCAAAAAGGCAGTACAATGAAAAATAGAACATAACAGTCTCTTTGGTGAACACCTTTACAGAAAGAGAATAAACGTCCAAAACCTGGTCAACCAACCAGAAAAAAGCACTAAAGAAACCAAAGAAGGAACAAATCTCCAAACTAAGAGGCAAGCTGCAATCGTGTGCAGCCTGGTGAGAGACCTTTGCTCTGTGGCTTGTATGTGTAGAGGATGGTGTGGGGTGTAAGGCTACACTGGCAGTGCAAATGTGGGTTGAGGCATGAGCGAATCTGTTGGGACTGCCTGCTAAAGGAGCCCTGCACACACAGCTGGATATGTGGGAAGCACTTTCAGTTGAGTCACTACACTGAAAGCTCACCTTGCTTTTAGGAAAACGTGTTCTTCAGCTGGGTTAAACTGGCCATCCTACACCTAACCCTGACCAACACTGGCCCACGTCTAACCTCCACCAGTGGGGATGAAAATGAGGATAGGGTTTTAACAAAACACTGGGTTAGGTTGAAGTCTAAAGGAAGGGAGAAAAAAAGGAAAACCTACTATCAGAGAAAAAAAAGTGAGATGCCAACTACATGAACTTAAGAGTAGAACTTGGACCTTCAGGATTGCTTTAGAAGAAGCCATGTAAACATGTAGTGACACATCTGCACATGCGTAAACTGTATGTTAGTGTTCAAAAGTGACATGCTCTCTTCGGCGAGATCCACACCACTGAGAACTGACTGACTTTCAGCCTTTGTGGCTGGTCACATGACTGGAAGTGACAGTCTCAATGCCTCAGTGGAGTCTGGGCTGCCCCACGTCTGGCAACCAACGCTGCAAGGTAGCTACAATGAGGTATGTGGCCTAGAGTTTGTTCAGACACTGAAGATGTGCATTAATGTGGAGGACACCCATCATCAGACACTATGTTGAAAATTTGCACACGCACACGCACACACACACACACACACACACACACACACACACAATGTAGAAAAGACATCTGTTCAGATTAAGCCTTCAGAAAGGTGGAGATTGAGAACTTATTCCTAAAGTAGGCTACATCGAGGAAGAATATTAACCCGCTTGTGGGTTTCCGTGAGGCAGGTTCAACATGGATTGCATATGTACACACAGACTCCTCACCCCATGCACTGTGATGTACGTGTTCAACATATCCAAATTCCCAAACAGCAATGTATCCTCCTAGTTCTACATACATAGGGACAACTCATATTGTGGTTGTAGCTATTCCCCCATAATGAAGACCAGCCAATTACGGGAAAGTGAACAAATTAAGAGAAGTGGCCAGTTGACATTTATATCTGATCTCTACCTCAACATTCATGCACACTCATGGATATACAAACACACATACATACACACACAAAGTCAGTGGAATATTTTGCCACGCACAATTACAGACAGCTGGACGGTGTAAGGAGCGCCAGAGAGCAAACGTACACACACACACACACACAAAAAAAAGATGAGTGGCCCCAGGGGATCCACGTGGCAGAAGAGGAGGAGGAGGAAGAGGAAGAGGAGGGATCTGGGCTGTGAGGTGGCATCTGAGCCAGGAAGAGTGAGGGTCTGGCAACTCAGCCCTCCCCAGCCATTACTGAAGAACTGGACAGCTCTTATATTAGCTTCAGCTCTACACAGCCCACATCACATCAGCTTAAACACTTCAAGCTAACTAAAAAAAAGCAGTCAAGAGGTATTGGTAACACAAATAAAACAGATTCTTTTTCTTTTAAAAACAAATCAAAGACAAATTCTCAAATTAAAGCTTAAATGTTGTTGATGCCCTTACATAGTGTACTGAACAGATACACGTTTAAGACTAATAGTTTGCTAATAGTCTCTGGAATGAATGTATAGGTGTGTGAATGACAACTGACACACTCACACACACAAAAAAGTGAAATTTTAAAAGAAAAACAACAAAAAAAGAGGCAAAGGAGGCATTTGGAGGGAGCCTCTGTGAGAGGGAGATAAGGAGAGATGGAAATTTACAGTGAAGGAGAGAGAAAGAGAGGGCATCCACATTCCTTCATGAGAGGCCCAGGGGAGAATGGACAGGTGGCACTGGAGCTCAGCAGAGAACATGTAAACTTGACTTGGATTCTTCATGGTGGTGGTGGGGGTGGGGGGAGGTTCATGTGGGTAAGGGGGGGTGGGATGTTGGGTGGATGTGAGCAGAATGGGTGCTGACAGTGACCTGCCTGGCCAATCAGGACACACTTCAGCGGCATGGTCCACCTCTAATGTGTGGCAGCTCTACTGCTCAGCTGCTCTAAGGACCGTCAGCTTGGTTCAACTCTCTGTACCACTGGTCTGCAAATATGTGTGTGTGTGTGTGTATGTGTATATTTGTGTGAGTGTACCAGATGGCAAGGCTTGGGGTGGGGAGAGGGTAAGGTGGAAGGGCTATGTGCTGTGTGAGTGTGTGTGTCAGGGGCAGTGGTTTCGTGGAGGCCTCTGGGGAAGGCCATTATGAGCAGGACCATCATGTCGACTGGAAGAGGAAGAGTAGGCCGGGCCGCGACTATGGGCAGAGTTAGCACCATCGCCATGATGGCGGTCGCCATGGTAACGGTCACCCTGGTACCGGTCTCCTTGGTATCGATAGCCCCCACGCCCAGGGTTCCTGTCGTGGTAGGAGCCATTAAACCGTTGACCTCCACGTCTATTACCCTGGAAAACCTAAGAGAATACACAAATCAAACAAATCAAAACAATATGTCAACATCTAAGCAACACAAATACACACAGTATCATGGTAAGATAGCATCTGCCCTGAGTCTGCTGGCTGGCCTGCTTTTCTGCCCAAGTTAGGCCTGGGTAGCCCCACTCACCTGTCTGTGCGGCTGGTTGGGGCGACCCCCAGAGGGTGGGCCCTGGGGCTGGGGATTGGGTGCAGAAGCAGAAGCTGGCACGGGTGCGGCTGAGGAAGCAGCCACAGTTGGGCCAATGAGGGAAGAGGAGGAGGAGCTACAGCGAGAGCGGCTAGAGTAGCCTGTCTGAGGGTGGTAGACTAGAAACAAAAAAACACAGTTACTATGCAGTCCATTCTTCCAGCCATCACAGAGATGAGACTCCATATCTAAACATGGCCACACAAACACAAGTATATCCTCACTCACCATCTCCAAAAGATGTAATTTTGGCCTTGAGGGGTTCCAGATCGTAGGTGAACTTCACAGCTTTGCCCAGATCCTCATCGTACTTGCGCTCACTAACAAAGTGCTGTAAACCACAAGCGAAGTCCACAGTGTGAAAGTGTGGCAAATGCAGACACAGGGTGATGGAATGACATGGAATGAAACAATGTGGGCTACCTTGATGTCTGCACGCAGTTCGCTCAGCTGGTCCTCAGACATGGAAGCTGACTGGTCAGTCAAACGCCGGAGCTCTTCTGCTCGCTTCTGCCGGCCATCAAGAATGGCCACTACAACACCAAGTAGTCACATGAAAAACAAAGACACCTCTGACATGCAGCCATCCCTTCCAGCAGTCCTTTTACAGTACACCAAGAAAAGACAGTTTGTTTTGGGGGTCTGTATTCATATCTCTACATCTGGTTCAGTCACATAGTATACATGGCATCATGGTATAAGTGGCATCTATGAGCCTGTTGCGTTTCCAAGGGCTTCCAGACAAGCACGAGTGGATGCAAATGCAAAAGAAGTGGAAGTTCCAAATGTGCTTCAAATAAACTATGCAGACCACTGATAAGACAACACATACACACAACATTTGGCTGGGTAGTTTCAGCACTAAGACTAGTTTTTCAGCCTTGGTCGAAAAGCAAAAAAAAAACAAAAAACTTTTGTAATCGTTTCATTAGAACAGAGTCCAGTATCATCAGGTTAAAGAGGAAAGAGAAGGGTAGGCATATCACTCTTAACAGGCTAATGGTACCACTTCCAGATGGAAGATGTTTTAAGTGCTTGTTTTAAGTGCTTGTTTTTTCTGTTCAGAAGGCAGCAGGAATTTTTGGAATTTCTTGGCCTCAATGTTCTACTTCTGTGTTCTCAAACATGCAGAACTACACGCAAACAAAACAAAGGTCTCATTCAAGGATGGGGCAAACTTGATACACTTACACCCTTGAGTCACCACACACACACACACACACACACACACACACACACACACACACACACACACGTATTAGTACTCACTGGCTTCAGCTTTCACTTTATCCATTTCAGCCAACAGTGCCACCTCTCTGTCCATTAGACTGACGGGGAAGGGGGGGGGGGAGAGAGAATGTGTTACTCAACACGAATTAGGGAACACACACCACATCCTGAGTGGCAGTGTGGTGTAAACATGATCCATGTCCCACATTTGTGAGAGCTGGCAGAAGAAAGGAGGCGGGAGAGAGGGGGTGTGTGGGTACCAGCTCTGGAGCTCCGCAAAGGTCTGTTTCATGCGCTTGATGGAAGAGTCCATCTCATCCTTCACCAGCACGCGGTAGCGTGTCAGGGACGCCGTGCACCTCTGCAGGTCCTTCACTGAGCGGTCAATGTTGGGGGCTGAAACACACACACACACAAACAAAAAACGTGAAATCCATTTCGAGCAATTACCCATGCAGTACGTGCAGTGCAGTACGAATTTAGATCAGTTCACACATGCACACACATACACACAGGGTGAAATAAAGCTTTGAAAGCATAGCAGAAACACAGACAGGGTGAATCCTATCTCAGAGACTTGCAAAGACTACACGCTTGGCCACAATCCGTGAGGCTGGCAAAGCCTACACGTCTCAATGGCTTTCACAGGCAGTTCAAACACATGTGCATTTCTCAGAAAGGACCCAAGGTCATTCATCTGTTTCTAATTCAGCTCATCTCAACTGAGTCCATCACTTCGGTGTCCGAACACTCCGCCTTCTGTTTGTTCCTCTTTACAGGTTCTCGCTGTACTGCAAAGCCCCAATACATATACATACAGATACAGACAGACACACATTAACAAGGGGTGGAAACATCACACACACACAGAGTTTATGAGGGGCTGCCAGCTGATTGCAAACTGCCTGAAAAGTCCTGACTCAGATCCAGGAATCCAATGCTCTGGCTTGACCTTCCTGTTGACTGGGTGTGGAAGGCCTGAATGACACTCAGGGATCTGACGCAGCACTTTTATTTATTTACTCATTCATCCCTGTGCCCTGGGCTTCCTCCTCACAGATCAGATTATTCCTGCCCTGCCTGCTCACAGCAGCAGGAAGAGGAAGTGCTCCTTTTCAGAATGGGGTCAATAGCAAGTTGCTCCAAGCCATAAGCAGTTTTACAAGCTCATCTGCACCGTGTCACGTGTCACTAGTACATTATTTGGTGTGTGCTTCTATTTCCTAGACCGTTGGCCATGTAATGTAATGCGTGAAAACAAACAAAGACATCCATCTAACATTGACAGACATTGTGCTAAGTTGTATGCAACTGGACTTTTTTTTGGAGCTTCAAGATGTTTCACCTTTCATCGAAAAGGCTTCTTCAGTTCTGATCTGATGGTAGAGAACCAAGATATCTGTGTATATCTGTGGACCACTGTGGATGGAGCCGTGATCTGTAGACCACACCCCTCATAATGTGACAATGGGTCACATGAGTCAACCATTAACATAAGTTAATGTGTGAATTGGAGCGAGTCATTACGATGACAGGATCCAGGGAGTGTGAACTGCTCTGATGGTGGAGAGCAGTTAAACTTCCTGGGATGGGATCTCAAGGCAGAATGGTATGTAGCAGACATATGATGAAAGAAAGACAGTCCCGGAAGTTCACAACCCTCCAAAGCAGATCACACAGCACCACACAAAACTCCACTCTGCCAGAACAAGACACCAAACCCATAATGAGTGAGACCAAATGTGTGAAGAACCTTCTTCTTATGTTATAGGGACCTCGACAAACCAGAAATGGATGTGTTAGCGAAAGGACTCAACTGTGCCATTTCATCCAGTCAGCTACCCATAGAGTTCCAGAGGTATACTGTACCTCCTGGTTCTCTACCATCAGATCAGAACTGAAGAAGCCTTTTTGAAGAAAGTGAAATGTTTCCCAGCTCCAAAAAAGAAGTCCAGTTGCATACAACTTAGTACTTTGACTACCATGACTACCATGAAAGGGAATCTTCACAGACATTGTTAGCTTTTCTTTCTGCTATTGTAATACTATTGTGGGTGGGTGAGGCGTTACAGAAGCCTGTATTATGGAAAACCTCACCAATTTTTTTGAGAGCAGATGACTGGTCATTTGGGATTGAGAAGCTAGAGCTGGAACCAGGTCTGGGACGGGACTTGTTGCTACGAGAACCTTGTTGATGGAGTCCTGGGCTTGAGGAGTGTCGCTCTGCTTCAGGTGCTAAATACAGGCAAAGGCAGGCACACAGGCACACACACACACACACACACACACACACACACACACACACACACACACACACACACACACACATTAACTTCTGTACCAATAATACCGAAGTATCAACGAAAATTCTAAAACATGGATAAAACTGGCAAAAGATCATGAGATCCATACATGATGAAATTGAGGTCACACTTTACACTAAGCCTCTAAATTGCAGTTAGTGAAACTGAGAGTGGTTAGTATCACCCAACACACATAGAGAGACTTGCTTGTGACAGAAGAGGAGCCGTCAGGCAAAAGGGAGGTTTACAGATTCTAATTTCAGTTCCAATTCGTAAGTGCTTGTGGCAAATACTGTGCATTTGAGCAGCAGGAAAAATTGAATACACCTGAGCTGCTTAAGAAACCATTATTAGATTGGTGGCTTTAGGCTGGGCTTGTGAGCAGAACTTAACACCACTATTAAGTGGCCACTGACACAGAATAAACCTGGAGTGACATGATGAAATGGCAATCAGCAGGACTGGTTGAGAGCCTTCAGGAGTGACCTGCATGGCCAGGTGTGTTCTTGTGGCAGAAGCCTCGGAGATCTCTTACCTGTGAGGTCGGGCAGGTCGGGCGTGGCAGGCTCAGAGTCCAGCTCGGTGTCCAGCGAGATCGAGTCGAGCTGCTCGCTAAGGGAGTCCAAAGACTCGCCCTCGGCCGCCAGGGAGCCGTTGGCATGGAAACCGTTGTGTGTCTCGGGCGTCTCGGGAGGGAATGTGGACTCTGATGGGGTGGGCTCGGGCTCAGCCTCCACCTCCTTGGCCTGGGGTTTAGGCTTCTTCTTTTTTTTGGGCTGCAGGGAGAAGAGAGAGAAGTTGAAAAACCAACCACAAACTAATACATTCACTAAACCTGGGACAGGATATGGATCTGGCCGCACTTGCCTAAAGAGTCATTAAAAAGAACTTCTCCAATCTGCCCTCATTTTAGGGCCACCATTCATTTCAATGCATGGCTTGAGATGAACCATTTCAGTCAGCACAAATGGCTGGAACTGAGACCTTCATCACGCCAGAATGAAGAGTAAGATGAGAGGTGCACAAGTCTCAGCGCTAAGCATGTCATTTATGGTTGGTGAAACTGCTCAGGCTGGCTGCAGAACGTGTTACGACACGCCATAGCTTCAGGCGCTGGACCGTTCCAGAAAGTCCAGATCCAGATTATTGGGATACTGAGGAAATTACAGCTTACTACTGGAACCCTGGGACACTGGCTTCAGGTTTCACATTTAGAATAATAATGGCAACCTACATCAAGCCCTGCAGCATAACTAAAAGATCGAAAACACTTACAAAACTACAAGGATTGCAAGTAGAAAAATTGCATTACACTGCTTATGATGCTGATTTCAAATATTTGATATTTGAAAATCTTTCTAAAAGATTTGATTAAGTGAGAGAGGGACATGAGAGAGACAGAGAGAGAGCGCTCATATGTCTGTAGCCCTTCTGTGAGAGATTTTGATCTGGATAGGACAGGAATGTGACATCCAGAGGAAGTGTCAATCATCTGGAGCATACCTTTTTTTTCCCGGTGACATTCCATTCCTTCAGGATCTCCACAGCACTTCCTGGCAGAATGAAAAAGCAGTGGGTCCATCAGTCAGGGAGGGCAAACACAGGCGGCTTGCTTGCACGCACGTACACACACACACTAGGCATACAGCAAGCCCCACTTCATTGGGCAACATCTGTGAGCTGGTCCATGCAGAGTGCTCTGCAGTGACGTCTGTCTGTACAAGCTGAGTACGTGTGCCATCAGGGTTCAAACACCAGAGTATGTTTACAGAGACTCCATTAACTATTCTGGTGTGTGTGTGTGTGTGTGTGTGTGTGTCAGATTCAACTTGAGACTTGCTTGCTGAACAGTCTCATGAGTGTAGCAATCTCCCAGTTGTGGTAAGCTGGCAAACATGCAACCATAACAACAGACATGAAGAGCACAATAATACACCTTTGCTGGGCACCCACGACACAAACACACACACACACACACACATACAATAAACACATAAAAATACACTCAACCACCCCACACATCCCTGTGCCTCCAAACTCCCCATGCACTCCTCCCCTTATTCTCCTGTGTGTGTGTGTTTAAATTAGGTGCTCTCCATTCCGCTGTCCACTTTACCTTCTACAAAAGCCTGCACAGCACGGTCCACGCTATTCTCAAAGTGTTGCAGAACCAGGGCAATCTCGTTGTTGCTCTTGTTGGGGACCACCGCACGCACCGCATTTATCTGCACAGCCCAGATGAAGGAGGGAGAGGGAGAGAGAGGGGGAAAGAGGGAGGAAAAAAGTGTGAGAGGAAGTGAGAAGCAGTCAATCTGGAAAACATCTCAACCAATGTCAGTCAAAGCACCCCAACCCACTCGCCCCTCACCCTGCACCCCTCACCTTCCTCTCTGAATGTTTATGAGCACACTCTGAAGCCCACTGGGGCAGCCACACTAGTCAAGCAAAAATGCTCCACCAGAATGGCAGAATTAAAGTGTAAAGTGTTAAAGTGTGTCTCCATTGCTCTCATAAGACATTAAGTTGGCATGCATGAGGATTAAGCCTGGGTAAATATGCTTCCAAATTCAAGAAAGAAATGCAAAAATGGCCCACCTTCTCCTTCATCCGCTCGAATGTTCCTCCCTGGGACATCACCATTTTGGAATGAGTGTCAAAAACGACACCCGACGTATCTGTAAGTGATAATGACAGAACAGATAAAAATAATCTTTAAAGCCACAAGCCTAGGGGAGAGACAGAGTGAGAGCCTACTGCCTGAGAGGCACTGCTGTTGAGCGCTGCTCCGAAGCACCAGGAGATTGGACTACATTCTGTGGAGCTGGCAGGAGCCTCAGACTCCAGGAGGACCTCCCCCTAAAATGTAGGTCAAGAGGAACTCATCCAAGCTGCAAAAGGGTGGAGGTGTGTGTGTGTGTGTGTTTGTGGGGGGGGGGGTCTTCCTAAACCAGAGGCCCATGAGCAGTTCATTCCCCCCCTTCGTTCTTGCTCTCTGCTTGCTGTGGTATGCCACATATGTCAGCTGGGCTTGCCAGATGGAGAGATTCAGGATCTTTAGCTCTCTCTCTGTCTGTACCTTTAGTAATGTGCTGTGAATCTCAACACAAAAGCAGGAGTTATAAGCTCCCCTCTTCTAAATGACAAAGCATGGCCACTACTTGAGCGTGGAGGGCTTGTTCACCAGATTATATGCAACACTCTCATACTGACAATCACACTCTGCTGAAAGGCCCTTTGTCCTCAAGGACCATTAGAAAGTTTACTGCGCATTTCATTATTCCACCTGGGCACTCAGTCTATTTGACATGCAAATATAGTCATCCTGGACACACATGCATGCGCAAACATACTCATACATGTGTAAACACATGCCCATGCCAAAATAGAAGGATGGGACAGTGGGGGTTGGGGCCGCAAACATGTTTGTCTACTTATCCATGCATGCTGCTTTTCCATGGCAAGTCAAGTCCCAGAACAGTGAGTCAGGAGCCCAGGGACGTGCAGGTGTGTTGGCACAGATAGAAACACTCACACCCTGGAGGCCGGCAGTGACTCCACAAAAAGACAACAACTTCATGTTGCCAGTGCATAGCTGGGAGCTCATGAGCTGGCGAGAGCCTCACTGACCCCCCTGGCTCTGGCAATGGTACGAGGACAAAGACAGGGGCAGACAACGAGCAGATCAACTCTGATGAGCCCAAACCATTTTGTCTAACATGCTAAATCATCCAGCTCTCATCTCTTCTACAGTTCATGCTGACTGGTCAAAAAGCTGTCACCATTAGTCTTGACAAAGATGCATAAGAGATAATGTAAGGAGGGAACTGTCTTTAGACAGACTACTGTCCTTATGGGTCGGAAGCACAAGCTCATCATATTGAGCTGAATTTCAAAGTAGTCAAGAACCTACTGTTAAAAACACCAACAGGACTACAATGGTCCATGCTGTACATTTAAAACATTATAATTTGGTTGCAATAGATGATAAGGTGAGACCCTACAGTTTTTACACATTTACAAAATTAGCTTTGCTTATCCCACACAGTTTAACAAGTTCAAGTTAACAAGTATGTACACAATTTGTTAACACATTGTTAGTCAAATGCTTGTGCTAAGTATAACAAATACCAGCTATGAATTACGCACACTGTTGACTTTCCGTCAGAAACTTCTGAAATCCTGCCCTGAAGCTACTAAGCTAATTCCTTTCATAGAGAGTAGAGCAAGCTGAAGGAATCTTGACAGTCAGCAATCCCCAAGTACAACAATAGTTACAGAAATAGCCCAGCAGGTTACACAAGCATCTGCGAACCAACATCACAACACGTCATACAAATGAAAACAGGTGATAAGGCAGGGTGACACATCAGCAGAGAGCCTGCCACTGGAGCAGGATACTCTTGAACTCTGGATCAAGCTCACCAGGAGAGGCACGAGTGATAAGGAAGTCGTGCAGCCTAGCAACCCACTGATTCCATAAAGCAGTAGAAGCATTCTAGCACATACAGCTGGTCAGCACTGGGTCAAATGCAGCATTAGAGTGGGTGTGTGCCATAGATTGTGTATGTGTGTGCACGTAGTACCCAGTTCTTTGAGCATGTGTGAGGCTTATAATTCTCAGGCTAAATAAATTAAAACATAGAGTTGCTATGCACATTTCCCTTCCCAGTGCCTCCAATGAAAGATGGTAAATAAACAGCTACAAATGAGCACAAACTGGAGGAGCTGTTTACTCCTTTGAACGGTGTTCTCATATCAGTCTGCTGACAAGACAAATGGGATTGAACCTGGATCTTCAGAAAATACAAGTGTATCTGAATGGCATGAATATGGGCAAAGCTAGCCCTGACCCTCATTTATCTTTAGACCTAGTCTAAACTTAGACCTGCTTTGTGGACAAAAGTCCAGTGGCGACAGCAGAGTATTGTGATTGATATGCAATACTGCAGACTTTACTTAACAAAGCAGCACAAAAGCAGGCAGGGTGGCCATTGGGCCAGGTGTCTGAAGCTGGCCTGCATCCACACCCAACCCACACGATGCCATCTATGCAAACAGTCCCAATCCCAACTCCTCATTAGCACAAGTCTCACTGGCCATGTTGGTTACCATGTCTACAGCCAGACAAAATGCCAACACAACCCAAGTTACATGCTGTAAAATTAGCATTTGACAGCATTTGGAAAAACAATGGTGCATTTGAATGCATTCACTCTATATAGCTATATCAGAAAGTCATGTCCCATTGCTCATAGAAATGGTAGATGGAAGTGCTAGCATAGTTATCAACCTCAGCAGTAGGAAGAATTCATGACTGTCACTGTCAGATATTTGGCAATGATTAATCTCCGTTTTGGGATATTAAAGGAGGAATCCAGTGTGAATCAATCCATAGCCCTGTTTTTGAAGGTCACTGAGTGCTGTCAGTAGGAAAAAGTACAAGAAAATTCGATGAAACATACACCATAGAATGCATCGACCGTCAACACTCTAAACAGGACACAAAAACTGATTTCGCTATGCCCCATTCAGTTTTCTACAGATAGCACTCTGTGGCCTTGAAGAGAGCTATGGATTGATGCACACTGGATTTTTCCTTTAAGTTAAGTCAAACTTACTATTTGCTTTATACAGTATGCATAATTTCAGTATAGTATGGTTTGGCAATACCAAGCCAATCTAACCGCTTCACTGTGCAGCACTGTAATCCACACAGACACTCCATGGTTGCATTTTTGAAGTAAATGAAGAAGCCGCCAATATTGTGGATACTAACAGCCTATGTCAGAAGGAATGATTAAATGAAAAATTCTCAGAATTTAATTTTTATCAATGTCTAGTTAACGGTCCAAAAATATAACCCACAGAAAGCACTGAAGCATATGCGAGTTAACTACTTCCCCCATCACATAATAAATGACTTGGTGTCATATGGACTGACACATCACCTGAAAAACCCTAATATGCCTACTCTACAAAGAAGTAACCATCAAAATGACAATAGTTGTTGGATAGTAGATGGAGAGGGGGTAGACGCAATCCCAAGGCAGACTGATTTACAACCCTAATTCCAAAAAATCTGGACAATGCAGGTGTACTTGCTAAATTCACATGAATTTGAAATTTGCAGATGGGACATCTGTAGAAAAATTCATTAACAATGAAGACAAGGAAGGAGTGTATAAAAAGAGCAAACAAGTACATGGCTTCCATGCTTTGATGAAATAACTGCATTTTGTTTTTATTCAAATTTAACCAAACCTCCCAACTTTGGAGATAGACTGAAGATGAAAAGCAAATAATTGTATTGACTATACCACAAATAGAAAATAAACAAAGAAGCATCTTATATTTCCTTAGATTGTATACGTCTTGCTGCTGGCTGTGCTTCTCTCAACTCATTTAGTTTTGAAGGGGATGCTGTGTGCTGTGTACCTCACACGTGAAAAGCCAATACTTTTTTCCTTCTTCAAAAAATGAAAACAAGTTGACTTTTACCAATTTGTTGCAGATACTGTCAGTATTTTAAATGCATAATTATATCCGTATTGCCATTATGCCTTCATTGACTGATAAAACAAGATAAGATTTGCATGGATAAATGAGTCAGGTTTGAAGAGCAAATAGTTCTATAAAGGGGCCCATCCAGTTCCTGCACCTCCCATTTTATCTTGGAGGAGCACGTTTCTGGCTGAGCGGCTCCATTCGCGTGTGCAGACGTGGCCATGCAGGCTCAAGAGCAGAGTTTCACATGGAGGAAGGCCAGAGTGGACTCTCTGCTCTCCCTGGGGCCACAGATGTTTCAGGCAAACACTTTTAGACTAAAGGCGGCAATAACTACAGGATTATGATCACAAAGTCTTATGGCATGTGCAATTCAACCACTTCTTCATTTCCGCCTAAACTTGATATGTGTGTGTGCTGAGTGCAAATGTGTGTGTGAATTTGGCAGAAACAAGCAAAGGTGAATTTTAAGTACTGACTTATCTCACTGACACCCCATTCTCTCTCCTATGAGGAACAAAGTGAATTCAGATGCAGATTTCTGTTCTTAAAAAACAAACAAATAATAATATTTGCCCCTACTTAAAGTTTACTAACACTTCACTCCATATCAGACAGCTGAGCTGAGAGTCTGACAGCTGATGCTGACAGTCATCTCACCTGTATGATCACTCCAGACCATTGAGGGAGCCCATAACAATCTAGTGGTCAATGATATGGCTGACTGTGGCCTGAGGTGAGGTTTGGCAGCACTGCTCAATGGCTGGATAACTTGGTGGTGAGTGAGGCCAGATTAACTGAAGGCGTTTGGGTGGCAACAGTTAGGTAGCCCTAAGTGCTCTGTGTGTGTGTGTGTGTGTGTGTGTGTGTGTGTGTGTGTGTGTGAGAGAGAGAGAGACTAGAGGGCTTACCTTTAGGGATATTTTTCCGGGCCATGCTATAGTCCACTTGGTGCTTCTCCTTGTTATACACTCAGTTCTTCACCTTCACCATAAACTACTATGAAAGACAGGTTGACAGACATGGAGAGGGAGAGAGAAAAGGATCAACCAAGCAGAACTTATGATGCCATGTTCCTGAGCCTTGTGCCCACTGCCCCGGATTAATGCTGTACTTAAGCAGTTTCTGCCGTCTCTATGAGCTCACTCTGCTCCTGCTGGAGGAGGCCAGCAGCGGCTCAGATGACAGCCTGGGGAGGCACAGGAGCGGGGTCAGCTCAGGACAAACCAAGTGGAGGGAAGCCCAGCATCCACATGTGTACTTCCCTTCCTCCACAGAAACCCTTTATCCCCACCCCTCACAAGCACATTCATGTTCCCCTCCCCCTCCACAACGAAAAGTCCCTCCTACAATTACTTAGTCTACTAAACAAATATACTCATGAAAACTTCAACGTTCGACCTTCTACATAATCACTGCAAGAATGAAAATGAAAAGACGGAAATCACCCATTTCACATACTGGCCTCCACAGTTGTAGACCTACACAGCACAATATATATAAAGTCACACTGATTGAAATGACTAGTCCCATTTCAACACAAATCTAACTGTTTAGTCAGCACAACATCTTCTGATGGGTTTTCTGTTCAGTACTGCACATTCGTTGCACTTCTGTTGCCCATTTCCTCTGCTCATAAACTCATTTGATGAAACACACATTTGGATGAATGAATGTCTGTCTGGCACACAGCTGCAGAATCTGCATTCAATGCTGGCGCTTGGCGGCAGCTGCCTGGCCAGGATGGGACTGCGGCTCAGGGCTCAAAGGAACCATTCCTGCTGATGCAGCTCCCCTCCTGTACTTCAGTGCCTGTCATTCTCCAGTCCAGTCAGGACAAGGCAACCCAAGAGAACCACTGCACAGCTTCTGAAGCTCTGATCCTACCTGTGCAATTACTGAAGTGGTAGAATGACAATACTACATTGTCAAGGATGAGACCAACCACATGTAAACATACCCTGATCACATGTATAAGTCAAGAGATCATCACACTGTCAATGTCAAGACACTTCCCTCCTGTCAGTCCTTTCCTGAGACTTCAGTATGCAGAATAAAACATACCTAAGCCCTGTTTGCTCTAGTGTGCTGGCTGTCATCAGCACAGAATACGTCAAACCCCACGCAATCTCTTAACAACTGACGCACAGATCCTTCAGGGCTCAGGAATATGTTCCAGCTGTTTACCAAAGAGGAGGGAGAACCTCAAACCCTGTATCCTCTGCAAGCAGGTTGGGCGTTACTCTCAGCCAATTTCAACAATGCTTGAATATGCCCCATGGGTTCCTTCATTCATGTAGATAAGATATCCATGGAGGTCTAATCTAGCCTTGAACCATAATTAAAATAGGACATGGCACAAGACACATAAAAGCCACTAGACTGCATTCCTAGAAAGATACAAATTATGGCCAACAAACAATGGGGTGATCCAGCATGTACAGACAAAAAAAAAAGCAGTATCTTTGAAATTCCTGTTGAACTCAAAATGTCCACAGGGGAAGGCCTTTAGGACAGAGCAAGGGCTAGTAGAGGTCTTCCTCTTCCGAGCAAAGATCAATGTTCAATGAATTCAGAAAATGCACTATGTTCTAGAAAAAAAATAGGCTACTCTGGAAGACATTTTTTTTTCATTCTTTACAGCACAACACAAGGTAAATTCATACATGCTGGTCTAGAACAAATTGTGCTGAAAGACTACGCTCCACCAAATGCTTTGCTGACAACATGAACCAATCAATGAAAATAATGACATTAGGCTACTTTCAGTTCACGAACTTTTTAACTTTTAACCTTTAAACTTCTATGACGCCTCGCACTACAAGGATAAACCACTGTTACATAACGTTATAGTATACAGATCATCAGTTACCTAACTCAATAGATTGCTCTCTTCCAAATACTGCTGGAGCTGCACATGATCTATAACGTGGAAAAGTAATTTGAGGCAACGTCGGCACCTAACTAACATCAAAGTTATTAATCGTACTTTATATTCAAGATCTTGCTTAGTTTAGCTGCCTGGCCCGAATCAGTCGCGAATACGAGAAAATGATCAAAGGCCACTCGCTAACCGATACGGAGAGGAACACATCTATGAAGCACTTGATAAGAAAACCAATGTTATGTTGACATAACCCATAATGTTTCAACTCTGGCTAAGTTATGTGGGTAATGTTATGACAAGAAGCTTGCATGCTAAAAAATACGAAATGGAAACACCAGTAACGTTCCGACTTCGAGGGACTATGGCCTAACGTCGCAAATTAGGTTCAACACTACCCAAGCCTGCAGGTAGCAAATATTCATGAATGACTGTGTGTTAAAAGACTCACAAGCTACAGCCTTTACCTGCATCATCAAGCAGTATCCATAGCTAACGCTATCCACACATCGACGTTTGCTAATTAACTTTAGCCAACGATTCAGTTTCATTTCACAGTAAGTCTTTGGTGACTAAACGCTGGCAACCATTGGCTATTTAACTCTGCTAACATTAGGGGTCTTAAGCATAACAGTACCTTCATGTACAAATCGGTTAGCAAATTATAACATCAACTATCTATCTCCGAACTATCTAATACAAACATTTCACTTAAATATTGACTCAAATTGGCAAGGTTGTTGCAAAAGAGACGTCTATAATGCTAACATTGGATTACTTAGCGGAACAAAAGACCAGAAACATTGAAAATCACGATTGCTTATCTCGCCAATAATCTTTGATAACTACAAAAGACCAAACGACGATAAAAGCATCGTTTATGTTGCTTTTGGCAGTCAGTCTCCACGAAAATATAGTTAAATTTGCACGAATATCCAAGCATCTACATATGAAACCTTGCCACAGTTTGCGCTTTACGCTGGCTAGCATCTGATGATTATGTGGCAGTATCTTAGCAACGTAGCTAGCTAGATGGGCACTGTTAGCTTGGTAACGTTAAGCTAAAAGTGGACCGCTACTAAGGAGTGACACTGAATAATGTACATTTGTTCAATTACATGTGGTGGTCTTTGAAATGATAAGGCTATGTCTACAGTAGGTCATGTTTAATCACATTAATTCAACTACAATATTAATGTTTCCAATACAATTTTAGGCAAACAAATGAACTCAACAGCTTTAGCTTTAACGTTAGGTATCGCTAGAAACCTTGCTCATCACAACAAACTCGCGTTTATGTTAACGCTAGGTACGCTTACTTTGACACAGTGTGCTTAAATTGTCCCAAATAACATTATAGGTTGAGGAACAAGCATCAGCGCTAGCTGACGTTCACGTTACTTCACTAACATTAGCTGTTGGACGTCTAACGTTGGTTGAAAATGTTACAATCTTAATAGCACAAAAGTGCAATTTAGCTACTGACCTACGTGCTCACTTGAGTCACAGTGCCATTTTTCATTCCTGTACCTCTTCTTCTCCAATTGTTTCATAAAACCCAGTGTTGATGCATCAGTCTCACCTGCGCCTGTAGGGAAGTCCGCTGAGTAACGTTACCATATGAACTGGCCGCTCAGTCCAGCCTGCGTCTCTCACCCATACCCCGGTTAAGTGATATGGCGTCACTTCCGAGCAACAGAGCAACCTACCGTGGAATGCACGTAATTGCACTTGTGCAACACAAGATTCAAAGGCTCAGACTTTTTAAGAATAATATTAATATCAAAGTCAAAGCTCCATAGCTCCAAACATAGCGGTCGGACGGTGTGTTTGTCTGGACGTTCAAACTTTTGGTCTGATACTCCGTCCCTAGTGCTGGCAATCCTGCCTTTAGACAGCAACTCAACAGGCACCCTTGGTTGCTGACTGTTGCAAATTTACAATTGTTACAATTGAGTTTGGACTGCTTCAGAACATGCTGGGCGTTAACAGTCCATGTTAGATCTTCAATGATACTGAAAACTTGTGACTCTACAGGTTGGCCACTGATCTTTAGTGGAGTGTATTGCAACTCTGTTGTTTTCTGTCCACCACTATTTACTTGGTTTTACTGACAAGCTGTGTCAAGTTGTATTAGACTGACATCATTGTGCCAAGTGACCACGACCACAGTCAAACCAAAATACTCCAAACTGGTTAAAATTGCACTCACCAATATAGGCTTTAAAAAATTATAGGCTAACGTGTCCTCATAGTGTGTGTGTGTGTGTGTGTGTGTGTGTATATATATATATAGAGAGAGAGAGAGAGAGAGAGATAGATAGGTAGATATAGATATGCAATGTGCAATGATTCACGTAAGACAATTATGCAACAACAAAGTAGCTTCATTGCACTATGCCTGTGTGTGTGTGTAAAAAATCTGCACAATGCTGTCCCCAAGAAGATTTAGCCTAATACAGAGACATGCCCATGCTAATAAGTGATCCTAGTACAATATGCATACTGTAACCTATGATTGCACAGAATTTTGCATGCATGCAAAGATTGTGGCAGTGACTCAGCAAATCTAGTTATTTGTGAACCACACGATATTGTGACATATGTATGAAGTGTGTCAATTGCAGCTCCCTCCATCAATGCAATTTCATAAAATTTAGCGTAGCCTAAAGAATTTAGGACTAATGATGCCCACCAGGTATGCACTAAGTAGTTTGGCAGCTAAATTTTGACTGACCACTTTGTTCAAGGATCCAAATGAAACTTGAGATGCAAGTAAATGCGGACAAGTGTAGTATAGTATATAAGTGCTCTTATAGTTCAGTCCCTGCATGTATGCTACTGGTCAGGAATTGAACCAGCAACTCTTCAGTTTTAAGCCTAAAGCCCTTGCTAGTAGGCCACCACAGCCTCCTAAAAGTGTAAGCAAAACAAATTCATATAAGCATGCATTAAATACCTAGCATGGTGCGCCAAATGCTTTCATATCATTTCACTTTGTGCAAAAATTCTGGAATCCCTCAGTTGGTGTACATTTCCTTCCTCTAAGGCAGATACTTTCACACATTTTTTGCTAGCTGAGGCTTAGCAGTTCTACCTGGGTTGTAATAACCACTACTTATAGCATAGTTAGGTATTGTCAAATTTTTATTTCCATTTTTTTGTTTTCCCATCTATTTTTGGTTGTCGATATTATGATGCTTTGTTAAAACCATGGACAACGTGTGGTCTATCATGGTTACTACTAATTGTACTTTTCCTGCATGACCTCTGACAGTTGGGTTAGCCCCTTGAGTTGTGGATCTGTCCAAGGTTTCTTCCTAGACTAACTAACATAAGGGAGTTTTTCCTTGCTCCTGTTGCTCTTGGGTGCTCCTTGCCGTAAAGTCCATATTGTAAAAGGCACTGTATAAATATAACTGAATTTAATAGATTCCTGGGACACTGAAACAGGTGGGCATGTAGCCCCCCTTGACTGATATGTAATAGACCACCACCACCCTATAGACATTTTTATAGATATTTTTGTGATATGCTCGTCTCAAGGAGGTGCATCAATCAAGCCCATTAACTTTTTGGTGTAGTGCCACTTAGTGAAGAGGTCATCAAGAATCAATTCAAGGCACAATATTTTGTCATGAGAAAATAATTCACTTATGGGGTTATTGCAACACCTTAATGTATGCCAGATTTTGTGAAATACTGTCCATAAGGCACACTGCAATTTTTTCCACATTTTGACCTGGTTGTACACCACCATCTATAGGCAAATACACAGAACAACGCATACACTTACACAGAAACTCACATGCGTGCCTACTAGAGCCTAGATAAAAAGACATAACCAGAAGTTTTTTGGCAAACAGATGGAGGTTATACACTTCATGTTTTGATTCAATCCTGCCTTTTTATTTTCACTGCATCCAGAAAAAAACTGAATGTTTAATTTGTCCACCGTTTCCAACGTCCTGCTCTTCATGCATCCGACAAAGCAACATTTCACTTATGACAATGAACTTGAAACTACTCCATATATCTCTGACTTTCCTCCCAACTGTCTAAATGTTACTTTTCCTGATATAACTTTTTTCAAGGTCATGCTTTTTAGGCCTATCTGATGTATGATGAGCGCAGAAGGTTGAATTTGATTTGGTGGGTGGAGGTGCTCACATGCGCACACAGCACATGAAATTAAAATTAAATTAAATCAAGAAAGTCAACAAATTACTTATGCCAGATAGATCATAATTGTTTATAAACAAAATTGCATGATTATTAGGGGGGTTATCTTGGCTGGTTCTGATTTTTGTAGGGTGTCATAACCCCCCAAACCCCCATGGAGAATAACCGAGACAGTGAATAACAGCATTCAGTGCAATGGGAAAAAGGTTTTCCCCAGGGGGAAAGAATACATGAACACCATATAATGTGGGAGTAACAAGAGGGAAATGTGGAACAATTTTGCTAACAGTCAGGATTCGTAATCAACTTGTCATCATTTTGTAGTTCAGTTGTAGTCCGTGCAGACATGGAAGTTCAGTGATTTTGATGTCTACTGGGCAAAGAATGCAGTTATCAATAGGAGTTGAATGGCTGTGTTTTAAAAGCACCCCAATATTTGTGAACAAACACATTGCTTAGATTTTCATGTTTTCAACTTTGCTATGGCATACATCTTTTCCCACACCCCCGAAGGCAAAGAGTATAGAAGCCCAAAGGTAAAACACATGAACGCTTGTCATCAGAATATTATTATCATCACCGGGAATATTCTCATTATTCCCAGACGCCCTGAATGCACAAAGGCCTGCCCCATGCAGGCAGTAGTTGTAATAGGTTGCTGGATTTTTGATGAATGGGCCTCTTTCACAGCAGCCATTTTTTTCAAAAAGTCGGAGGGCAAGCACAGGTGTCATTAATGACATCCAGTAAGGATCAGATTCTGCTACACTGAGCAAAATGGATGAATGCCATTGATAACACCTGTGCTTACCCTGACTCCTTGGAAAAATGGCTGTTGTGAAATGGGCCAATTGGTTTACAAGGAGCTGATGGGTTGTGATTGGTTCGTGGTTTCTGGCGAATTGATAATGAGCTGGTCGCCAGACAGAGCAAATTCAAATTTGCTGGCAGTGCTTCTTGGTACCTTGTGGTAGACACCGTTGTGTAGTACCCGTATGCTACAGAGAGCGGCAGTAATGGCTCAAATGTCAGTAGGCAATCATCCTTAAATACAAAAGAAGAAGAGGAAGGTCTATTCTTCAAGATGGCGACTCCCTATGTGACAGATGAATCGGGTAAGGCTACCGAAAGCAACGTCGGCATTCATGTATGATTTTTTGGTCCATCCAGTGCTAATAACTCAGACGACCTTCGTGTCTAAAATTGCCTATTTCGAGTGACCCATTTATGTGCCAATCACGATCAGATCCTCAGTTAATTGTTCGCGAGCTAAGAAAGCGAACATGAACAGTTGGTTTGCTAACGTTAACTGTGGCTACAGAGCGACATTTTCCCCTGTAATATGACTAACTTTAGTCTACATAGTAACTGTAAAGACATTTTGATATACATTTCGGTTATATCTGAGGAATCCTGTCTGCTCGTGTTTTATATCACAGATAGTTTTACATCCTGAGCTCTTATGCTAACGTAACTTGAAGTAGCAAACTTCCATAACGGTGCAAAGTGCCGTTGGTATGCTAATCAGCTAGCTGTAACGTTACCGAATTCGAACTAAAGCGATGTAGAGATTTGGTGAACGAAACATTTAATTTACAAAAAGCTGTAATTTTATTCGCTTCGTTAGTCTTCCATAGTGACTAACCATGGCCGTACAACTGTTAGATACGTCAGAAATGATTAAGCTTGCAACATTACCTGGGGGACTAAACCGAATGGTATTCTCTTGGCGCAGCTTTCTCTGTTTGAAAGTTTGACTGAGCCAGATGGTTTGTGTATCAGTTGATCTGCGTTATTTTGTAAAATTGACCACCCAGTAGGCCTACTGTCTCAGTGTTAAAGGTGTACCATAATGTCTAGTACTTTTCCATAGCATTCTCACATCTAATCGGTTGAGCATTCATGTCTCTGCCCAATCCTGTTCTGCTCTAGGCAAATACATTGCCGCGACCCAGAGACCCGATGGCACCTGGCGAAAGCCCCGACGAGTAAAGGATGGTTATGTTCCTCAGGAAGAAGTCCCAGTGTGAGTATTTTTTTCAGAGAGACAACAGAGCAAAATTTGTTTGTTTGATTTAATCATGCAAATGTGCTAGATATAGCAGGACATGGATAGGGATGTTTTAAATCTTCTTTGAGGATTCACTTAGAATCTGGTATAGAGCGCATTTTGTGTACATCACATGAGTTTATTTTATAGGAACACATTCATTTTAGCCATGGTAAGTACAGCACTAGGGAAAATCGTTAAAGGCACTACAGTTAGAATATTGTTTGATCAATCTTGACAGGCAGTATGTTTTTAGAACAGCAGAGAAAATTATGTGAACTCACAGATAAAATAACCCCTTGATGTTACTTGATGTGAATCACATTGTTGTTTTTTATGCTCACAGGTATGAAAATAAGTATGTGAAGTTCTTTAAGAGTAAACCAGACCTTCCTCCTGGCATGAATCCTGAGGACGCAGCTATGGCCAAACAACAGCAGCAACAGGTTGCCAAAGGACAAGGGGACATGGATTCCGAGACGGGCGGTATGTCCAAGGCAGCCAAACGCAACATGAAGCGTCGGGAAAAGCGCAAGCAGCAGCAGCAGGATCAGGCACAGCAAGGAGATGACCAGGAGGTGAGAGAAGTTGCTGAGGGAACAGAGAAGCTCCAGATTGCTACAGAGACCAGCAGTTCTGAGGCTGCAGCCACAGAGAAGGCCAAAAAGATCAAGAACCTAAAGAAAAAGCTGCGGCAGATAGAAGAGCTTCAACAGAAAGTAGATTCAGGTGAGCTCAAGAGCCTCAGCCAGGAGCAGAAGGACAAGCTGGGCCGTGTAGAAGCTGTGCGCAAGGAGCTCCAACAGCTGGAGGACTCCTAAGCTTTTGGAGGGGTACAGCAGGGCTGGAGTTTTGAGCTGAGGAAACACTGGTGGGACTGGATTGATAGTGGAGTATGGACCTCTGACCATGTTCTTTAACCCAACACCTGCGTACACAAATTTCCTCAACATGTCTCTCTCCCACTGGTGGTGGAGTTTTGCCCTTTGGTCTGAACATTTGCTCGTGGATGTGAGCTAGGCAGAACCTGTCACCTTACTGACAGGTTACTGCAGATATGACCACCACCCTGTCCCATAGACGCTGAACAGTTCGGTTCTCATTTTAAATGGTTGTAGAGATGTTTACCACTTTAGACCTTTTCACAGTGTAAAAAAAGTGATGATGGACTGGGCAGGGCCAGGTGATACACTTTCTCCCCGTCATCTTATTCCATATTGTGCTTTTTTTTTTAACCTAGGTATGACGTCACTTACGCTGTAGATGAGGTTTCGTACATTTATATACTCTGATGTGTAGACGAGAAAATCCTACGTCAAATTGGATCTACAGCAGGATCCAATAGACATGCTCTCCTCCATGTCAGTATCATGCCATCAGCTGTTGTAATATCTGTATTGTTTGATATATAAGTGAACAAGCTAAAGCATTGCAATAGCCTTTTTTGACGTTTAATGATAAAATACATTATTAGTCAATAGGTCATAGTTTTGTGATGTCTGAATGGAATTATCTTTGAAACTACAGCACTTGTAATATGGTATGTGGCAAGCCTGGGTCTGCCTACTAGCTGCCATCAATGATGACCACAAATGTTAACATTATGAAAATAAATGAAACTACTTGATTGGTCCAAGAAAGAAGTCTTTTGGAACAAAACCACTTTATTTATCACTTCAATATAAGCATCTGTAGAACCAAATGCAATACTAATATCCAGCATACGGAAAGCTTGAAGATTGCTTATTATTAGCCATGGTCTAAATTATTTTGGTGGTACTTGAAGAACAAGAAGTAGTTTTTTTCATACCTTTCTGACCACTTAACCCCTTAATTTGCTGGGGAAAAAAGGAGAAAAAAAATCTTGCAGTACTCTGCATTTTCATGAATTCTTTGCACTTTGCTTGTGACAAGGGTTTTAGTTTAATTTTATATTGACTGAACCTGTCTGAATGTTTAATACTTGAAATCTTACTGGTAAGTTAGTCACATTCTATATTCTGTTGATTACTGATCAATTTTGACATAGCCTAAACAGTGTAGAGCGCAGAAGGTATAGTGTTGGGTTGTTAAAGTCTGTCAGGACTATGTTAACAATTCAGATAATGCTGTTTGGATCAACTAATGAAGTTGGAACAATATTGCAAATAACTCAATTGCAACTTTGCAACTGAGTTGTTTCATCACATCTGCGTAAACCACTAGGGATAGCTTGTATTCCCCCAGTGATTGTGTACCACACTTGCAGAAACATGTCTAGAACAACTTCACCTCAGTAACAAGGACTTGCATTATCGTTACAAGAGATATTGTTGTTTAATAGTGCACAGATATTTGGTGTAATACTAAACACTGTTTAGTAGGTTAGACAATAAAACCCTACACACACACACACACACACACACAATATACTTAACTCAGCCAAATTCACAAGATATGTAAAGCTTTAGAGTCTGAATTTTATCAGCTGTTCAGATAGCAATGTTATTTTGCTAGTATGTGGTGGAGGAGCTGAACACATGTAGATTGTATGCAGTTTTTGAGATGATGCATATTTTTTAAAATCACCTTTTATGACAGCCAAGGGCACTTAAAAAAAAAGGCAAATAAATTCTGTCACCAAAAGATTATATGAACAGTAATCTCACATTTAAATTACAGTAAAACCACATCACAGTGAATACAGTTGTTTAATGAGCATTTTTAGGTGGTGTTTAAAGTCTGCAATGGATTCACAGTCTCTGGTGTTAGAGGCAGTGTGACTGAGTGCTCTGTCTCCCATGGTATTGAGGTTCTTAATTTAGTATTCTGAGTAAACCCACTGAAGAGGATCAGTGTGCATGATGGTAGCAGTCACTGAGACAAATAGGAGTGGCCTGTAAAGGAGCATGCCACCTTTTGGGGAAATTTCTAATTTTCCACCTCACCTTGAGCTAATTGAGGTTTACCTTTGTCCAGTTCATCCAGACATTCTCTCAGTCTGAGGGTCGCACTTTTAGTTCCCACCTAGCATAGGTCATTGAATCAGATCATTAGCATCTTGCCCGAAAGCATCTTGCTCAAAAGTGACTTAGAATTCTGATATTTCTGCTATTTAAAATGTGACAAAAAGTGTATTGTACTAATGGAAAATGAAACGTAGCAATTTTCCATAGGCTGACATGACATGGTATACTCTCATTCCGGTGGAATAATCAAGGAAATGTGCAACCTACCATGAGATCAGTGGCCTGCACTACTTGACATGGACACATGGAGGGACTATTTACATCTGTGGTAGCAAATTCTTTTATTATTATTACACTGGAATTAGAGTATAGTTCCGTGTCATATCGACTTAGAAAATTGACACATTTCATTTTCATCAATAGCCCTGTTATTCAAGGTCTCAATTGCTGTCTGTAGGAAAAAGAATCAGAAAATTGTGTACAGCATAGACTGAATTGCAAACCGTGAGCTGATGTTAACTGAATGGGACATATGAAAGTGAAAGTGAAATTCTGTGCCCCATTTCATTAGTATTAGCTGCTGATTCGCTATTTGGTCTGTGTTTCAATTTTCTTTGCTCTTTTTCCAGAGTTCCCACTGGTCCTGGAATTTCTGGAAAGTCATGGAATTTCAATACAGCCTGTTCCAGACATGGGTAGTCAGGAAATTTGATATTTTTGTGGACAAAGTCAGGGAATTTTGGTAATAGCATGTGTTATCCCCAAAATGTGAAATGAATTTCCATGGTCGCCTTGTTTTTTCAACTCCAAATCCAGGCGGTATATTGTACAATTATTTCTAATAGTGGTCATGGAGCTTCTGCTTTTTAATCAGGAAAAGTCAGGGAATTTTAAGTTTACTTACAATGGGAACCCTGTTTTCCTACCGACAAAACTCTGTGACCTCAAACAACAGGGATATGGATTGATTGACACTGGATTTCTCCTTTAAGATAAACAGTTAAACAAATGTGGAGCCGATTCTAAATGTATGAATGAGGTATTTAAGGGACTTTTAAGTAGTTTTGCACCCATGTCATTCCACTAATTATCACTGGAGCACTTTATGTCATGAAATAGAACCTTCAGCGAGTAAAAAGCAAGTATTAACTTCAACAAGTACACACCATATTGGTAACTCCTACTGCTTGTGGCCACAAGTAACCTACCAGCCCACATTTTGCCATTCATGAACAACAATGTGAGCATCCGCCACCCACCATAGCAGTGGGAGTTTTACTGAAACGGAAATTAAAGCAGAATGCTGTAAAAACAAGAAATGGGATTAATGTGTCTGCTGTGTGTAAAAAAAAATATCAAACTGTTAAAAACCTTGCTATCTGAGAAATCTAGCAGATCAGAATACAGTATATATACTAAAGTAGCCCGGGTGATGTCATGTGGGTTTGAGGATTGAGAAACTTTATGAACCCCCCCCCCCCATTATGGTGCTCAGCTAGTCTCAGAACCACAGCTGTAAGTTGTCAAGTGTGGTATCATTCATTTATTTGCATGGTCATAGATCAAAATGTAGGAATGTTGCTTGGGTAGAAATAATTTGGACAGTTGATACTGTATGTCAAAAATACCAAAAGGTTTTGCACAAGCTATACTGCTGAGTGTATTAGACCTGTCATGCTTGGGAAATAAATGACAAAAGGAGAGAGGACTGATTCTGTGACTGAATCCATAACCCCAAAAGCCCTCAAAAGTATAACTGGCACCAATTAGTTTCATTGGCTGAGTTATAACACACCTAAATGGAATGCAAGTTCACCAAGCTGGTATTCCTGTTCATGGTAATGTGTTTTCATCTCATGGATATATAATATTGGAGATGGAGAGCAGGGGGAAAGAAAATGAATTCGCACATCTCTGGGGCACCCAACTTAGTAGGATGTCACTGATCTAGAGGTGGAGAAGTGCACCAAGTGTTTTTGGATGCAAAGATCATTGAATGCTGATCCAATTCAACCCTTTCTGCTATACATTAAGGCATACCACTAGACACTGTCTAATTCTGTCATTGGACTTATGAAGCTTGACACATACAAACAACTCATATTTACGGTTTGCGTCCATTCTGTTCTGGTCGTGACAGGTCGACCAGAACCCTGTGAGTGGGCTTGAACAGATGGCCCTTAAACCTCCCTGCCTCTCAACACTCCTCTCTCATGGGGACTACTGTGGTTGAGGTCAGTGCCCACTCCTTGGTGGCATCACCCCATATAAAAGCAAGCCATAGCCAGAGAGGTAAACAAGGCGTCTGGAATTCAAACCAGAGACAGCAAAGCAGTTTTATATATAGAGCAGGCCAGACACCACAGAGCAGTCTCGACAGAAAACAACAATACACTGGGGCTATGAAATAACGGTTAAGTCTTCAAATCGACTAGCTGAGCAGTAAGTAAGTGGCCATCAGGACATAGTTTGTGTTGGGAGCTGTTTATCTGCAAAGAGGGAATGGAGTGGCCACTGATGCTGCTGTTGCTGATGATGAGACTGGCCTTGGCAGTGGACCTCAGTATCTTAAAAGAAGCCATGGTGAGTAAGCCCTGCACACAGTCCTTTCCATGCATTCTCCAGTTACAGCCAGAAACACCCTATACTAACACACACAGTTCTCATATACCTATACTAACCACATTTACCTTTTACTCAATGTCTACATTCAAGATTCAAGATAGTCTTTATTACATCTCATTATGCTAGCATTGTACTAATATAAGACTAGTACAGTTCTTGTGTGTTTTTTGTCTTGTGTCTAACCTAATGTATGTATTTGAATATTTCTGGGCATTCTATAGGCTTATGCGTTGTTTAATTTCATGGCATAAAACCAACTTCCTGCTCTGTCTCATCCATTCTTTATTTTTCCTACTTTAGACTTATCTCAAGCAGTATGGATACCTTCACACCACACTTTTGCACTCAGAATCACCCAGACAGCAACTGGAGGAGCTCATTGACTCTTTGAGGTAACTTAATGATCCTGTAAATAGCAATCAAGTTTTATAGCACCCATGGATATGAACATCTGTCGTGTAGACTCATTTTGAATCTTGGTCTAACAGGACATTTCAAAGGGTCACTGAACTGCCCATCACAGGCAAAATAGATCAGCTTACTCTGGAAATGATGCGACGGCCCCGCTGTGGGGTGCAGGACCCTTTCAACAACAGGACCCTTAAATATCGCCTTTTAGGTGAGCACTCCTTTCAACAACAGGACCCTTAAATATCGCCTTTTAGGTGAGCGCTCCTCTGTAGCTGCTCCCAGTGCTGACTAATGTCTGAAATAGATGTCAAAATGGCCCTCCATATAAAATGCTGTTTTAAAGAAAGCTATTTGATTCTCAGTGCTGAGTGACAACTGGGATCTTATATTGCTAAAACAATGACTGAATCTCAATGCCTTCCATAATCCTAAACCTTGAGACCTCAAATACTTACAAGAATCAGCCAATCATGAGGTTGAATCATGCCGGTTCACTCTTTAAGGGCTCAGGGTTTAGGAGGAATGTTGGGACTCTGCCCATATCATGTGCCTGAATGTTGAATGTTTTCACAACGTGAACAACAACAATGTTTTCTCATTCTAAATTCTTAATGTATAAAACTAATTAACAGTGCTGTTAGCAATTACTTCAGGTTCCAAAGAACCTATGATATAATTTCAGCAGTGTATGCCACTGAATTAACATATTAGTATGAAATAACAACCAATCCCGCCATTTCCCATTAATGTCAGTATTCCTTGCAATACATTTCAGTTGTCTTTGCAGAAGTGAATATAGTAATATGCAGTTCTTACTGCACTGAATTCAACAGGCCACTGGAAGAAGAAAAGGCTAACCTATCGCATCTATAACTACACACCCAACTTGGGTGTGGCCAAAACCCGCGCTGCCATTCAGAGGGCGTTTCATTACTGGAGTGATGTCACACCACTGACGTTTCAGGAAGTGACACAGGGAGCTGCAGACATTAAAATCTCCTTCCACAAGACCATTAGCACATGCCCAGTAGCATTTGACGGGCCAGGTGAGAATGGGCCTGACACGGCTAATACAGAAACCTTTTAAACTGAGTGCAACCTCTACTGTTTTTACTGGCTTGTAATGTAGCTTACATGCAGCTGGGGCCTACTGTTAGGGATTCGGGCTGGGAACTGAAAGGTTGCTGGTTTGATCCCCGACCAGTGGACCACGGATAATATGCCCTTGAGCAAGGCACCTAACCCCTTACTGCTCCCTGGGCGTAGCCTACTACCCTGGGCTTCACCTCACTATATGTTGTGTGTTTTACTAATTCATGATTCTCTATTACAATAAAATCAACTGTTCTGATGATAACTAAATACTCTCTGTACACCTACTGTGTCCTGAGCCTAACCCCTCCATGACAACTGTTAATAATGTTTTTCTTCTAAATGTTTTTGTTTGTGTCTAATGTTTCTTTAGGTGTGTTTAAGTATTGTGATGCTGACTTGTCCCTCTTTGTTAAATTTGGAATGATTAAGTATGAGTGGTCTGCGTAGTTTGACTATGGAGCTTGTACTATGTGTCAATGTAGGAGGTGTCCTGGCCCATGCTGATGCTCCAGAGTCGGGGCTGGTGCACTTTGATATCTCAGAGTACTGGACAGAGGGGTCATCACTTGGGCCTAACCTCCGCATTGTGGCAGCTCATGAGATAGGTCATGCCCTTGGACTTGGTCATTCTCAATACCACAGTGCTCTCATGGGCCCTGTGTACACTGGCTACAAGGATGACTTCAAGCTGCACCCAGATGATGTGCTGGGCATCCAAGCTCTCTATGGTCAGTTACATTTTCAAAGATGAGCCATGTTATTGCATATCCATTAATCAGAATAGTGTTCTTGTAGAAAAGCAGTACATTTCTGGTGTCAATTGTTACACATGTAGAGTTGTTGAATGTTATTTTTGAAGGCCAATTATCTCTTATTTCAGGTAAACCCAACTCGCATCCAGGAACGCCACCCCAGTCTAAGCCAGCCAGTTCACCTGATCCCTGCAAGGTTTCTCTGGATGCTATCATGCTAGGTTGGCTGTTTCTCTCCTGTCAAGTGTGAGGCCATTTCAGTTAATGCAGATTGTTTTCAAGTTGTCTTTCTATCTGTCTTTCTCTTATTCCTGGGACAGGGCCTAATGGCAGAACATATGCATTCAGTGGGCAATATGTGTGGACAGTCACTGACTTTGGTTCCACTACACCCATTCGCATCAGTTCTCTGTGGAAGGATCTACCAGGAGATCTCTCTGCAGCGGTTCATTCTTCCAGGACCAACAAATCGTATTTCCTAAAAGGTGGTACATGTGATGTTACAATATATCTTAATAGCATCTCTAATCCTCTCTAATCCCCACAGACCACTGACCTTTTCCATTTGATGTGATATGTTAATTCATATCAGCAGTCTATAGCAGATTGTAACATATTCTGTTCTCCAGGAGGGAAGGTCTGGAGATACACCGGTTTCCGTCTTGACAGAGGATTTCCTAGACAGCTACCTGGCATTCCCGCTGATGTAGAGTGTGCTTTCTACCTTCACATTAACAAGAGACTTCTGTTTATTAAGGTGATGGACATTTTTCTCTGACATTTGTCACTAGTTTTGTCATTGGTAGAAAAGTGTAGAATGAGTAACCATTCATTTGTTTTTCAGGGCTCAGAGTACTGGCAGTGGGATGAGTTTGGCCCGGTTGACCTCAAGTCATATCCTAAAGCTCTGTCACATTTTGTCAAAGGCCTTCCTTCCCATCCTGATGCTGCCCTCACCTGGACTAATGGTCGCATCTATGTGTTCAAGGGGGATAAGTACTGGCGTGTAAACCCTCGGCTCACTATAGACAAAGGCTACCCTCTGAGTAAGAAAGAGCAATGGATGCAGTGTGATAGCTAAGTGTCAAGAAGGGATTTCAAAAGTACACCAACGTACAAACAAAAACTGATAAATATCCAATGTTTAGTAACTACCATTTCAGACTGTGCTGTCCATCCTAAAAAATGTTGTAGACATGAACAATCACCTGTAGCCTACAGATTGCTGCTTTGTATTGTTGCTTTAATTGTATTGCTTTACAATTTTTGTCATGCACCACACCACAGACAGTAAGTGTCAGGTGGCAGGACATGTAGGCTTGGCCTACAACCTATACAGAAATAATATTAAAATTATACTGTAAACACTCTGGATTTAATTAAAACTAATGATCAAATCTGTGACAGGTACATATGCTATATATAACTTACAAAAACCAACACAAAATCCATATGGATACCTCTCTCAATTTTAAAATTGTTAGTTCATTTATGAATTTGAATTCAGGAAAATTGTGTTTGTGAACACGTTTATATTTTAAATGAATAAAAACATGATTGTTCTAAGTATGTTTTATTAATATTATCATTGTTTGTGAAATACTGATTCATCTGCAAAAGCCCTAGACTTCGGGCTCAGGGAGATGAGCGATGGCTGCTTGAAAATGCAACCATAGACAGTAAAAGAAGAATGCAACACTACAATTCCCATGAGTCTAGATTGTACCTTGCAATTGGCATACAATATCAATTTTCATTGGATACTGACAATCAGATCCACCAATGCTGTAACAGTATACTAGCCTGTATACTGTACACTAGCTTGGATCTGACAAGCCGAGTCGTCTGAGACCAAGCTGTCAACTGTGGTGTTCTCGCTGGTGAATCAATCAATACTACACTTTCGTGTTTTTCTGAATCATATTGTGCGCACATCGGTTATTTTTGTTAACGGAGTGGAGAATGGGGTCTGCAGAGAGTACAACACGGAAAGTGTCTTTCGGCCTTGATGATGGGGACACGGTTCGGATTTTGCGAGGAGTGAAGGTATGGATCCAAAGCTAACCTTGGGCATCATATTAGCAGTCAATGGTAACGATGTAGAACTTTAGAAGTTACGTGAACGATATCAGGAACGTTCGTTCTTTTGCTTTAACTTAGTGTGTTTAAAGTTTTCTAAGCGGTGTAGTCGGAATGGTTGACCTGGGATGAACTGGGCGAGGTTTAACCTTAACCAGCAGCCACGCCAACATCCACCCATCACTCATGGAAAATGATCAGTACCTAATGTTGTCTCAGGCTAGCTTAGCTGTTTTGGTTGGTCCTCATTACGTCCGTTCTATTCCATGCGTTTGTTTCTGTCCGTCCGTCAAGTGGTACCTTGCATCAGATGTGAGAAGAAATTGAAGAAGCGAACTAAAGCGGTCTAGTTGTATTTTCACTCGGAGTGTTAACGTTAAACGTCTTGACAGTAGCTAGCAGAATGTTCATTGACACAAGCCTTCTGCACCAACGCCAACATTTACCAGTTGGCTAATCTGAGAAAACGGCATGGTTTGCTTCCTTATGGGTGTCTAAGCAAGAAGTAGATAAGTTATTGCGGGTTTATTAAACTAGACCGATAGCCAATGTGGGTCAAACCGTGTGGTGGTCTCAGCGTCTGGTGGACAGCGTTTCCTCACGTCCTCTTAAGGGAAATGAATTAGGATCATCCACTCTAGAGTTATCAGAGCTGTGGTCAGAAGGTAACAACGGCGATGATGACCTTGAACGCATTCTATGAGTTATTCTTGTTCTCGAAACCCCGTAAAGTTATATTATACCAGGCCTTGTTAGAAAGATGAGGGAAACTAACGTTACAGCAGATATTTCAGACTAACTCCTGTTAAAACAGAATGTAGAGGCAACCTAGTCACCTTTATCCGTAATCTTCTCTGTCTGCAGCCTTATGCTGTTACGATTATCAGAGGTGGATCTCGTGTGCTATTTCTATTAATCAAACTGAGATCTGTTCTTGTGTACTGAATTTTACACACACATGATGAAATAGTTTCATACGTGCACATCTAACACAAAGTATGTCATGGGACCTAGGCTACATTTTCTTTAGGTCTACATAAACATGGTTTGTCTAGTGTGATCTTGGATTTGAGCACTCATTATTGTCAATGCATGGTTGATCAAGAACAATAATCCAATACTGACCTCTGCAGGTTCAATGCTAAATAACACCAGGGATGAATCACCCCTAAACCAACACTCAGGAGTAGTTAGAGACAATCAGCCTCCCTAACAACTCCCCAGAACCTCATGAGAACAAGAACATTGCAGTGGGTTTAGGCTGCGGGCCAGATAGGCTTATAGTGCAACCTCACACACCTCCAAACAAAACCAACTTTTTAAATTTGAATGTTGATATTGAACATTTTGGGATGCACTACCTGTTTCAACTCCATATAGGCTACAACCAAACTTGTTTGTAAAATAATGCCAGAACCAATTTCCTGATATCTGAAGATGTCCTTGATGATGACAAATTTTTGCATAGTGTTGTTTGTAATTTTAAGTTGTCATTTCATGATGTGTGTCCTTCCAAAACGAAAAACTGCAGAAATTCTTGTAAGTGTTTTCCAGATTCCAGGGCCCAAGGGTAAGACCAATGAACAATATCTTACAAACATGGGCAATGTTTGGGGACGCTGAGAATGAGGTAGTGCAAGTTTGTAATTTTTTTCTATCTTTTTAAGCTTTCAGAGGATGTTCTCCAAAGAATGAGGGATTCTCACAAATCTCAGACCAAAACCACTCTTGGCAACAAGGAGAACACAGGTAGGATAGCGTAACTGTAATCATGAGGCAGTGTTTACCAGTCTTGGGACAGTCGTCTTGGCTTGGTTGTTTCCCATGATGCTGATTTGTTTCTCTTGATGCAATCCAGGGTGGAATACAATAAACCCAAAGCATACATCATCATTGATAAGCAGTAATACATAGCCTTTCTCTGACTCCATGTACACTAATGTGTAACCTTGCCCTTCTTTTTCATTTTCTATTGCAGAGCCACAGTCATCTTCTCAACAGCAGTCTCCGACACAGCCGCCACCACAGCCACATCCACAACCACAATCACAGTCCCAGGCTACCAGTGGGCCATCATCTGCAGATGTGAGCGAGGAGCTGAAGAGAAGGTACTGAGGGCTGAAGGGGGGCTATGAGGGGGCTCTGAGCTTGGCTGGGGTCTGCAGTCTGGGCCCAGGCAGGCTCAGGCAAGGCCAGTGACAGAAGTCTTCAGACAGTCTCCATACACCCAGTTGATTACCTTAGCACACACACACAAAACTGACAAATGAGGCACAGATGCACAGCTGGGATTTTATTAATTGTGGTTTTATGATGTTGCATATAGGAAAGCTTTCCTCCTCTCTCTCTGTCTCTCTCTCTCCTATCTAGCCTGTTGAATGTGTGCATGATAAGTCTAATTATTTAGTCCACAGCTATACCATAGCCATGTAAAAGGTAGCCTAATTCATCCATCAACACATTTGCGCATAATGAGATGCGAACATGTAAAGGTTGTGATTCTCCTTTGCTGTTCTACCTTTGTTTAGAATACTTGGTTTCAGACTGTCTGAGATTTTCTTTGGCTTTCATGCTGTCTGCAAAGACACACATATATGTCATACAGAAGGTGATAGTGTACTTGTTTGATTTCACTGATTAAAAAGAAAACACCTCTGTGAATTCAAACATTTGGTTGGTTTGTGTACTGCTGCACACAAAATGGCACACATATTGTTGCCTGCATGCGTAGTGTATATCCTACCTTTACTGTAATGTGATGTTGAAGCTGGATCCTGTGATCCTGTCATCAGCTTGACTTTTATTTAATCCAAATGATATTGGAAGAAGCAAACACTAGAAGTTACCATGGGAAAACATGTGTGCTGTGAGGTGCATGAGGCTTGAGACTCTTGGGCATAAGCAATGGTGACCTCTTATCTCCTTCCATTCTCCTTTACAGAGGCTGAAACAGAGCAGCTTTTTCCTAGAAGACTTATTGTTACAGGTCCACGATAATCAGGAGACAATTTTTTAATGGCGATTTTATGAAATAAACAATAGTGTTACATCAGTGCAAGGCAGCGTTCGTATGTGATTATGTGTGTCTAGTAGTGATCTGAGCTGACTCTGATGCTGTGCTTCCACTGGGCAGGTATGAGCGTCAGCAGAGCATCATCCAGGAGGAGCTCACCCGCATCGCCCGCAGAGAAAGGGAAGCCAGCCGTCAGGACCTGAGCCGGGTCATGCAGCGAGAGAGAGCACAGACTCGACTGGAGGCAGACAAAGCCCAGTCACTGGTAAGTTACCTCAAACACGCACACTGCAAACAGGCACATATGCCCACCTACACACACAGATAAATCTTTTGGTAATTCCTATATGCTATCCACTTCTTTCTGGTGCTTCAGTCAAGGTGACACCCTATCTGCCTCAAGGTTGGCTTCAGCTGACACTGCTCCTTCATTTCTGGTGCAGTGCAGTTCACTTGCTCAGATTTACATCTCTCACTGGCATTTATCAAACATTTGTCACATGCTACTCCAACAGACACTTAGTAGATCAACCACCTCACAAGCTGGCAGCACTTTTCTTGTCAGAGTGACACTTTACTGAATTTGACTGTTAGAGAGCGCACAGTTTACAAAAGCAACTTGTCTAAAGTCGTGGCTATGAACCTATGACGTTATTGCTGTGTTTTGTCACATTGATCACCAAAGTGGTGTGGGATCAACAGACCAGGTTAGCCTCAGACGTTGTGTGACTGGAATAGTCAGGTACAATTAATAGTCAGGCAAACAATTTTAGTACTTCTCTTTGCAAACAACTTATGAACACTAGGGGGAGACAAGTAGCTGCGCATTTCTTCTGACTTGCACTTGTCGAGTCTTTGTGTTCTGCATTCAACATGGCTATTTGCTGTCTGTCATACACCAGATCCAGTGATGCTAGTCTGTGATCAGTCATGGACCACTACAGGACACTTTAAGACAAACATGCATGTGTACTGTTTGGTATGCTGCAGACACAGTGAAGCTTAATAAGTTTAAAAATTAATAAACGAGAGTCTTATCTATTTTAATTAAATAGTTTGGGCGGGTGCCTTAAAATCCCTTCAGGCAGGCAAGGTCATTGTCAAATGAAGCCCTCGAGATGGAAATTGCATTCTAACCATTCTGATGGACATAAAATTGCTTCTTTGAAGCGCCATCCTCTCCCTCTGCATCTCTTCACCCCTCAGGGACCTCCTTATCTTCTGTGGAGGAATGACAGGCTGCACCCAAAGACTTACTCAGGGATATTACCAGGGATATAATTTGGGCACACACTGTGAACATGCACGTGTGTGTATTTACACATCCAGGCATAGAGTTGGTGGTCTGCAGACATGAGTTTGTCTTAGTGCAGTCAGTCAAAAATCTTAATTAATCACAATAGAAAATGTAAGTTAATCATGATTAATCACAAGTAATCACACATTTAAAGTTCCAGAATTCTCCTTTATTTTCCTGTGAAGAAAGAATGTCACACATGCCTCTGGTTAGCGTAGGCTTCAGCAGAGTGGCACTCCTCAGTTTCCTTCACACCCAATGACCAACCACATGATTTTTTAACTCCCCACCCCCCATACTCGCATCCCAGGTGTGCAAGTTCTGCACACTCCCCCTTGCTTCAAATCTACTTCAATGTGTACGTCAGCTCTTTTCTAAGTGCCATATTATGAAGCATCTACAACAGTAATTGTGCTGCTTGTATTCAGTATCGTTGAGTGTGTCCACGTTCGGGTAGCACACTTAACCAAGTTGCTTTGAGTGGAAATATCTGTCTTTGACCATTTTGTCGAATCTAGCGAATTCCTTTGTCATGCTTTTCATATGACTGCCTACAAAGTACTGCCTGCTGAAGAAGTGCTGAATTTGAAACATTATTGAAAGATAGGCACTATATAATCGAGAAATCCTGCCACTGGATTTAAAACAATGTTTTAAATTATTCACAAAGTCTATACAGTGGACTAGCATGTTGTTAAAGGTACCTACAGTGGGCTGCTGAAATACACCGTCAAACAAAATAAAGCAAGTGGACGAACTCGACCAATCACAGTCCTTGTGGTGTGTATAAGTGAGGAGTGACGTATGCGTCTGCATGATTAATTTACGTAAAAAAAAAAAAAACTCATATAAATGTTACATTAATCACATGCGTTAACGCATTATCATTGACAACGCTAGTTTGTATTAATAAAAATTTCCAGAGAAAATGTGACGAATTGCAATGCTCAGGTGGTAATTACCATGTCTGTGCTCTCCCTGTCTTTCGCCCCTCTTTGCCTCTCCACTTGTCATTAATTCCTGCCGCCTTTACAGTCTAAGGCCCCAGTCATTCTCTACCTCACTGTCTGTGTTCATGAGTGGGTCCTCTCAAGTCAGTACTGTCTTCGTCATAGGCAATAGCATAAATGTTCCTTATCCTTAGTCTGTTTGCCTGGCAGCCCCAAGTAGAGAGGGCTTTCTTTTTTGTAAACCAGGTCTGTGCATACTCAGTACATTTCTATCGATTGTCTAGCGGGTTGATTCACATTTCATGTGACCCGATTCAAACAGCTTAAAAAGGCTTGTAGCTAGGCGGCCTGCTTGAAAATAGTTCTAAAGATGCGCAAAATAATTATCACGCTTCCGCATCACAGTCTTGGCAACTCCGCATGCACGGTATGTCACTACTGAACTCAACTATGAGGTGCATCACAGAACTGGACCCGACAGAAGGAAGACAAATTTAAGTGTTGAGGAAGACAGAACACAGCCACATTAGGACTGTGACTGGTGACAGTCAGAAACACAAGGAAACGTGCATTTTTCTCACCTGACAGATTGTGGTCAAAGTAGACAAAATATGGTGGCCCTCTGAGGAAAATCACATTGCTTATGTGGCCCGTGATAAAAAAAAAGGAGTTTGACACCCCTGGTCTGGCATTTCAACTGCTGTTGTTGTCAGAGTATACATGCATATGTGCATGAGAGTGAAACCAATGTCCAGTTGATTGAACGGATTGGTGTTTGTAGGCTGTGTCCCCTTTCATATACTTTTTTTGTTGCGCTTTTTCATGTCTATTAACTAGGCCTGCATTTAGATCTCCTACTACTCCCCACTTGCACAGTATGATAAAGTTTGATTTTGGATGTTGGGTGACACACATTTGACTGCTAATGTAAGTGCTTCCTCTGATGTAGGCTTATGTTTCAACTTAAAGGGGCTGTCTGCAATGTTACACAGTTTGTAAACACACAACATTTTCTATAACATAAAAATAATGGATCCTGGATCACCCTAAAAAATATACCCAGGCTCCGAAAACTGAAAACAAACAAATGGTGGCAGCTTGCCTCCTAAACAATAACAGAGTGTCTTCAGAAGGACTGAAGGGAGCTGTGAGCTACCTCTCTGGCATGTTTTGTTTGATCCTTGGGTCAATGTTTTGTTGGTCAAAAGCATCTACCGGTACTTAGAAATATAAACATAAACAAATGCATAAACAAACATGATTTCCACTGCATTGCTGACTGCACTTTTAATAAAATAATGATTGAAACAACAGAGGAATCCACACATTTTGTAGGCCTATATGCCATTAACCAACAACATGCATTTCACATTTCTACAGTAGATTGCGGCTCCTGGATGCCCGTGATATACAGTCTCCCTCTAGTTGTCAGTTGTGTAAATTTTTTTTGCATATGTCAGAACCAGTTAGAACAAGTGGCCCACCGTTTGGGAGAGTAGACAGACATATTTGCTCTCTGGCATCACTGGGATTTGCATGGGAGCACCAAATAAAATGAAGATCAGAAAGCTGAGACTCCACCTCCACCAAGGAGGTTATGTTTTTGATGCAACTAGTTTGTTGGTCTGGCACTCTGTTTTCGTTAAAGTTGGCAGAGGTGTGTTATATGGTCAAGGATGGACCAATTATAGTTTGGATGTAGATCCATATGTCACGATAGATCTTTTTCAAGAACTCTTCCTCTACTTCTTCTTCTTCTTATCATTGTTGTGTGCAATAAGCAAATACCCAGGATTATTTATTATAAAATTCCCTACCTAAAAGAAAGGAGAAATACATTGAACTGTGCTATAACAACAATTGGAGTAGTTTGAGTGTGTGTGTGTGGGGGGGGGGGGGGAAGACACACACACACACACACACACACACACACATTTTTCCCCATTAGGACCCAACCTGTGTCCTCCACCAGCCAGCCGCCAGTATGCATCTTATAGCCGTATAGCCCATTGCACCATTGCAGCCATATTTATCAAAAAATGAAAATACTGTTAGAAAAGGCTGTTAAGGCAATCATAATGCAACCCTTTGATGAATCCAGGTCCGCAAAGCGTTCTGCAAATTGACTGGCTGGCCCCTCTCCCCTACCCATGAGAGATAGCTTTCTTCTCTCGCTAAAGTCTCTCTCTCTCTCTTTCCTTTCGCTCCATCTTTCTCTCACGCCTCCTCTCTTCCCTATCTCCTCTGGCCCCTGTGAATGTTCATTGTTAGAAGCTGGTCTTTGGCAGATAAATTTCACAGAGTGAGAGGAGCGGGAATAAAGAGGAGAAAGAGAGATAGAGGGAGAAAGGGACCAAGGGGATTTTTTCCCCTCCACCGCCCCCCATCTCTTCCCTTCCCCTTTAAAATGCATTAATGCCATTTTGCAGGCTGTCGGCAGCAATAGGTGATAAGTCACATTTGCATATGGCACTTATCCCCCCTTCCCACCACCAACCCCCCTGCCCCCAGTGCCGCTCCTCCGCCCATCTCCTGCTGTGTAATTAAAACGCTCTTTTCATTAACACGCTTTCAGCCTTGGAAATGGAGGCCAAGGCCATTCATGGATCTTTGTGCTTAGCGATGCGTTCTTAGATATTTCACATCTGCTGCAGTATAAAACAGAAATGATGTGCCTTTAGTTTGCTTGTGTCTGGCAGGTGGCATGTGTGAAAATGGGAGGAACAATTTTAAAAAGAGGAGAAACTATACCATATCACACCACATGTATGATCAGTTTGGAATTTTCCAGCATGCAATGATACCTGAGGTTGAAATCATTGAGTTTAGGGGTCCTCAGAGAAGTTTTATCTAAAATTTTTTGGTATCACAGGTAGATTGATGAAATTCAGTTGAAATTCAGTTCAGTGGTCTGTAGTTTTTCTGTCCTTCACTAGATGGCAGAAAGAGATCTAATGTGGCTACACTTGTACAATTGTGATTGCTCTTGTTATCTTCTCCTGTGATCATGGTGTGTATCTTTACTTTAGAAGCTGTCAACAAATGTTATACTGGTAGAGAACAAATGCACTTTATTTGCAAGTTCATTTAGTGGTAAGGCAGTGACAGAGAGTCAGTCACTGCCAGAGACTGAATTAAGCAAAACGAAACAGCTGCTGTGAATACTTCTTTTTTGTCAAGGGGAACATTCGTTGAAACAAATGGCCACTATCAGATATTTAGGAACACTGTACAGAAAATAAGGTGTACGCAAAGCACATCTGGGGACTGAGTGACAGTGATACTCGCTCTCTCACAGTCTTCATTGTCTTCTTCTTGCCTAAATAATCTCACTTGAACACACTTGGTGCTCCTGTGGTGTCGCTCTTACTGAGGATCCCAGCAGCTGCGTGCTGCTGGAGAAGCCCCACTGGCCTGTATGGCACTGTATGGCACTGTATGGCACTGTATGGCACTGTATGGCACTGTATGGCACTGTACGGCACTGTACGGCACTGTACGGCACTGTATGGTACTGTATGGCACAACACTTCATCCGCTCTGGCAAAGATCCATGGCAGATCTACCCTCCCCTGGTGTGAGAGCACTTTGATTGGGTTTTCAAAGAAAAGGTCTTATTAACCATTTTGCCAGTGGAGCTTTTCACACCTTGCAAGCATTAAATCTGCTGTTTGTCCTTGTGCGGTTTGTGTTTATGTGCCATGTCTACTTTTAATGGAAATTTACTCGTGATTTGGCTGGTAGTGGCCTACTGCTTACTTGTCTCTCAGATTGCATGTAGCATGTTGCATGAGTTGAACTCTAGATGATGGCTTCACTCATATTTGTCCTCAGGTCACTTAGACACATAATTTCCTTTCCATAATGCTCTAGGCAATTTACATCATTTAATGTTTCGTTTCCACTTATGGTCTGTGAAATGTCTGTGTGTGTGTAAGTTTAGGTCTTTAGCAATGCCGTTTGGTCAGCCTAGTTTGTGGGTGTAGCTGGAGTGATTTATTTCTTTTTACTCCAAAGGCTCCATAGACAGGGATGTGCATGGATGCTGCCACGCATTAGACGTACTTTTATAGTCTCCCTCAGCCTACTGAGCCCCTTTAGTCCTTAAAAACAAACTCACTCATCTTCAGTGGCTTTCTGGATTTGGACTTTACCCATGTTTTCATCTCCTGTGGAAGACTGTGTGTTTTCCTCGCCTCCTTTAATGGGAACTCACTCAGGGGGATCAGACTGATCTCAACTTACCTTTCCACCTCTCTTCAGCCCTCTCTCTCCACTTTATCAAAGGGAGCTGGTGAGAGAAATCCAGGCCGGCGTAGAGTGAGCTGCAGCCTGGTGATAACTGGGCACTATCAGTAAATGTAATCTCAGAGCTGACATCTTTCTGCATGTAAAGCCATTAAGGCTCAGCTCGCTGCGCTCACATCGGGCCCAAGAGCCTGTAATTGCCAAACAGTTGACTGCAAGCTGGGGAGAGGGAAGATTCCTATCCACTATGAGCTTGCTGCCCGAATCTCTGCCATCTTTGATCCAACCTGATGCAGGTAGAAAGTAGAAGGGGAGACAAGAGCAAATTAGAAGCCAAATTAAGGATGTTTTGGTTGGTATCTTCTGTTTATCTTCAAGCTGGAGGCGCTTGTCTTGTTTGTTTTCTTGTGCTGTTCTTTGTGAGGTTTTTTAAATTATTTTCACAATAGTGAAGTCTTTAGTTAATGTGTGTTTGCTTTTGCCAAGGACGTACTTAAATTGAGCTGGCATGTTTAAAATGGATTAAAAGTCCTCTTGTTCTGGGGGTGCTGAAACATTGGCTTTTTTGCATTCCAGTGCATGTAGGAGTTCTGGTTGTATCTTTTTTTTCCTTCATTTTTTGGGCACTGATCAATTAACATTTCAGGTACTTTGATTTTAATAATGTGCAGAATATGTATTACAGAAGTAGTAAAAAATATTAACAAAAATGTAAGAGATCTCTTCTTATTGTCCTTTTGTCTTTCCTAATTTCCTTTCACATGCATTTAAGACATTTCACATGAACATGGGCCAGGCAATAATACAAAACAAGGTAACACTTTAGTTTAGGGTATGCAAATTCACCTTTAACTAGCAGTTTATTAACATGCAAATTAGTAATATACTAGCCACTTATTAGTCACTGCAAGTCACATATTAATATCTTATTCTGCATGACCTTATTCTACCAATAATAAACCTTTAACTAAGAATTTCTCCAATACAAACTCCTAATTACTGTTTATTCATAGTTGGTAATTTAGTTGTTGTACATGAGTTATGAGATATCTTAATATGCTTTGGTTAGTATGGGGCTTATAAGGCAGTAGTACAACAGGAACAGTTGATATATGTGTATGGTTGCAACCTGTGTCGCGTGACAGTTTTCCTGCCAGCTGATATCAAGATACCAAAAATATTTTTTTTAAATATACCTTCAGGTGTGAGTGAAAAGCAGTATTTCCTAATACATATATGTTAAACTGGAAATTTATGGGAATATTAAATATGTTTTTCATTTTTTTGTATCCCTGACCAGAACTATATAATTATTGGACAGTCCCAAAAAATGTGGCAAGTGATTGGCCCCCTGATTCCCACACAGTGTCCCGAAACTAGAATTTCCCTCTATAATATGTACTTTCTGCTTTGGAGTAATAAAAAATCTACTCAAACATTTCCATCCAAGCTCTCTCCATGTATGTGAGTCAGTGCATTTCCATTGGAATTCACAACAATTAGAACAATCCTCCTTTGATATAATCTTGTAAATTTGCCTTCTTTCTCTCATTTTATTAACATATTTTATAGAATGAGGCTTTTTAGTCATAAATGCTTTGTGTTATGTACACCCTTATTAAAAAAAGAGTAAGCTTTCAATAAAACTTCTTTGACTACTAGGTCATTATTATCAAAATCATCAAAATTCTGACTTAACTGCAGATATCTATAGAAATCTTGTTTTTCTAGACTATGTTTATCTTGGAGTGTTTGATATTTTAAATTTTTCAAATATCCCTTTTCTGTCATAGGGTGGAATGTTGTAATACCATTAGCTATCCAAGCACTAAATCTACCATTTAGTTTGTTAGGTTTCAAATTTGGTTCCACCATGTTAGTATTTTGAAATGTTTTGAAATTTTGTAAATGATATTCTCGTCTCACAGAATTTCATATTCCAAATTGGAATTTTATCAATAGGTTTTGGATAGTGCTGATAAATTCTGTGGTCTGTATTACCTACTACTGTTTGTGTAGGAGGATTCCTAATCAATGATATTTCAATGTCTTTCTGTCTGGCATAGTAGTGTTGCTTAGATTCAGGAGAGTTTTAATCTTGTTGAGTTGAATAAAAATAATCTGATTTGGTACAGTCAGACCTCCTTCCTAGCCAGGCTACCGCTGTCTAGTGCTTCCGCTAAGTATTACATTTCACCAAAGCACAGTCAGGGATCACTCCATTAGCTTAGGTTTCTTACGGCAATAGACTTGAAGGACCAATCTGTGAACAGAGAGATGTGCTCAATGGGAGTGCTGAACGGTTTTGAATGGTTAAAGTCATGCCGAATAGTTTTAACTAGTGCTATCAATCGATTAAAAAAATTAATCACAATTAATCACACATTTAGTGTTTTTTTTTAGTTTTTTTTTGTGAAGTGACGGGGCTGATGATTTTTTTTTTAACCTCCCCCACCCGCGCTCGCATCCCAAGCTCGCAAATTCTGCACACTCCTGCTTGCTTCAAATCTACCGTGGTTTGTCCTTTTCCTTGCGCTCTTATTCAGCGTGTTGTCAGGTCTTTTAAAATGCCATATTATGAGACATCTGAAACCATCATTATGCTGCATCATATGCAGAGTTGCAGTCAACTTACAGATAAACACGTACAGCTGTTTTAGAGCCGGTTTTGCGAATATTGAACTCCTGCATAGTGACTTGTACAGTTTACGTTACCTTAAAAGAGAAAAGAAATTAAAGACTCTCTTATTATTAGTTAGGCAGTAGTTTGCAGCAGCTGCAGACTTTCTATTTACTTTCTGAGATGCAGCTAATTTTCTGAAGGTGCAGTTTTTAGTTGTTGCACACATGAGGAATCTAAGTTTTCAGTGTTCTTAAAAACTGTTGTAGAAATGCAAGTTTTGTGGTTCACATGGTCAAAAAATTTACCACACTTATGGCCACATAGTCATACATGATATTACGCAAGATGTGTTAAAATTTAGTTGAATGTTACCTACCATTTGCACATGTCTCAAAATACAGTGATATATAATTTAAATACAATGGCTGGAAGTAGTGTGTCTGTGTGTGAAGGGGGTTTGTGTGAATAAGGGATGAGCCAAACAGTCATATATACTCAGAGAGGATGAATCAAAGTAGGTAGTTGGTGTGAAAAGGTAGGTAGTTGGAGGTAATTGGTTTGAAAAATGAGTATCACCTAGGCAAATTCCTGCAAAAGGTGACTTTTTAAATGGAAAAAAATTACACATTGATCATTAATTCATAAATGATCATAAATGGTCATAAAATCATTAATTATACCTCTAAAAATAACTTCATTTCTTGTTTCTTTGCAATATTTCCTATTCACATTAATTTCCTGAGAAATATCCAAGTGATCCCAAACTTTTTAGTGGTAATGTAGGTCTCAAGGAGCTGCATACAATGAGCTCTCAACCACTATTGAGAGACAAAAAATTACAAAATTGGCTGTTTCCATCAATGATTAGGGAGACACTGAAACACAAGGTCCCATGAAGCTTGGTGGGCTTGTTGTCCCACTAGGCTTATAGGGCATAAGCTGTTTTGGTCCCTGGGGATATCTCCACCCCCGTGCTGCACAAAATTTTTGGAAATCTGTTCAAAGGGACATTTACCATTTATAAATATCGACTATTTCACATGTTTTCCATTAATTCACTGTCGATGTTAATGAATCATTTGGCTCTACACTGTCATATACAGCCAGTGAATGTGCCTCCCACACACACACAAACACACACCTACAGATATTTACACAAACATGCATGATACTCAGAAACGCATAACAAAAACACACATTCTGAATTAGCCCGGAGTATATGATTATATTTTTGGCCTGTAAATACTTCTGAAAAAGGGGCGGTCATCTAATATTCACAGAATAAACAAAAATAGCGGAAAAAAGGGTGGCAAAAACATTTTGCGTTAAATGAACCGTCTTATTGGCCTACAACTGCCACACACGATGAAGAGGCAAGAGATTGTCTTCAGCAATGTCAAAATTAGTCTCGAGTGGTGTAAAAGAATGCCTGGGTTTACATGCACTTCAGTATCCTTTGACCTGCTGTTGATAATATTTGGGATACAGTGTTTAAATGGGCACAAAGCCAGCACTTCATATCCAATAATATTCGGGATACAGAAGTCTCTGATGTGGTGCAATGGACTGTCACTGCGTGACTGAATGAATATCAAATGATGAACTTAAAGGTAGTTATTACATTAATTTTGAACTGATTGCATAGCAATTTGCATAGGTGATATAAATGAGCATTAGCTCAACGCTACTAACGTAACTTACCACTACACATACACACAACACAAGTCTACCTGGTGAACACCAACATTATGCAGTGTTTCCCCAAAATGAAATAGAAAAAATGCAGTGATTCTACATGGATAATTTAAACTGTTTAGTAGGGAAAAATTATATCTCATGATCTCAGAGGGTTATCCCGAATTCGTACATCCAGCCTATCGTTTTGGCCGCAAGCAAACTCAGAGACTCAGTCTGCCCAGTAAATAGAAAAGTGATATTGTGACGGGTTACTGAATTCCACAACATGATCAACAGGTTTGACATGTTGGCAGCTATGAAATGATGATGATATAAACTATAGAAACACATAGGCTTCCATTGACCAGCTTGACATTTTGCCTAGCAAGGGATAAATGATGGACGTCACAATGGCTTAACATGTCCTCTGAAAAACAGACTGCTGTCAAAAAAAGAACATTGCCAGATCCAATGAGCTGGTCTGTAAGTTAAAGAACTACTTTTACTTCATGGAAGCTGTTATCCATTTTAATTATTAAAATGACCATGAAAGCAATAATAAACAATGTTTCAATGTCATATTATAGATATCTTCAATAGAAACCGTGTAATAAGCGGGATAATGTAATAACTGGGAGTGTTGCGCTCCTGCATCACTCTGTTGGGAGTTAGTCCATGATAATGACCGCCTCGCAGAACAGTATCCCTCACTTATTATATGGCTCTTCACACCTTCACCGTTGGAGTCCAGTGGACAATACATTATCCCTTACTCATACCACTGCTTCATCAAATTTCTTATTGTCATGCGCTATTGAGAACATGTACTATTTTCAGATAACTGCATACCTAAGAAGTAGTTCCACTTTTCTGGCCGTATTACACTTATATCAAGTCACCCAACTCACTGTGAAGATTAAATTAACTGTTTTGTTTCTACAGGAAACGATGAATTTACAAAAGCCAAGACAGGATGGAATCCTTGGATATGGTGCTTGGCAATGAGAGATGGAACCAATAACCCGCTTTTGACCATAGCAACCATCTCATTCAGAACTAGTAAAGGCAGTTTGTCCTGGTTCTGATTGAGACAATGTGTGGCAGAAAGAATTAGTTTTGCCATCTATCCTACCAAGGAAATGGATCTGGAAGTTATGTTCACTGTAATGAGGGAATTTTTATATCCCCAAAGTTCGTAGATCATTATCATCATGCATAAATCACATTTAATCTATTAATGTAGTTGTACTACAATTAAGCTTTCAGTATGTATTAGGTGACAACATGATAATTAGAAATGTAGACTTTAGACTTTATTCAGTGTTGATGGGTTTAGTGTTGACTCCCATGTCATATATGTCAAACTAGTAAGTAGTTCTGTGCTACCTTCCTTGTCTTGGTGTCTGGACATTCTACAGTCCGAACATCAGACTCTCTAGATGTGTGCACTTGCCGTAAATGTTAATTTATCATCCTTGGCTGTCAGGGAGTCTGGGTTCTGTTTGAGTAAAGGCATCGTTGGTGCTCCATGCAGGAGCAAAATAATTCACGATCTTGAAGCTAGAGAAACTGTTGGCCCACATTCTCCTCCCCAGACGGTTCACACTCAGGGTAATCAGTTTGATTATTAAGTGCTAATTTATTGCCAGGCCTGAAGCTATGTGTTAAATAAATGCACAGTAGTAAATAAATAGTGCACACAGAATCGGCAGGGCTGAGATGCTGCTGATAGATCAGATGGTTACACAGCACTTCCAAGCCAGAGGGGGAAAGTATGTATACTTAGGCACAGCAGGGCAGGACTGTGTGTGTGTGTGTGTGTGTGTGCGTGCGCGTGTGTGCCTGTATGTGCGGGTATGTGCGTGCATGTATCATGATGAAGTAATATCAGGCTGCTGTATCTGTTTTGTGAGGGGATTTGTAAACACATACCGTTTCAACATCACTGTCAAAAATGTAGACATTGTGCAGTGAGTGTAAGGATGTGGAGTTTGGTGACACTGTAAGTTACATATTCGTCTTGCCTACATTGTCATTTTAGGTAAAATTGAGGATATGGGATGTATGAGTAATTCTTCAGCATTTCAATGGGGAACATTCTTCCCCTCAGTTGATTTCCCATCAGTTGACAGAAGTGATGGGCTTAATCCACATCTCATCTTTCTGTCTTTGTCTGTCTTTGCCGTTTGCCAATCCCTCGTTACCCAAAAAAACAAAATGACCAACAGCTCCCTTTTTTATGCATGTGGAGATAATTCATCCAGAAGATTGACTCAGCCTCTGTCCCCTCCCCTTTCGGCCAACTCCCAGAATTCTCTCTGCTCAAGCACACCAGACTTGTTTGACTCCTCTTTGCCGCCCCCGCCAGAGTTGTGGCCCTTAATTCTGGCTGGTGGGGTCTTTTCCTGTCACCAGCCGCATCCATCCTGCCTCCTGTTTGTGGTGACGAAGCCCAACTGATAAGCAGACACAGACTCAGGGCTTATTTATGTGAGAAAGCACCGCTGGAGCCGGCTTCATTTCGAGACTTATCTGTGTAATTCATGCTTGGCTGGGCATTATCTGCTCGCTCCAGATCCCGGGAGCAGAGCACGTAAGCTGACGCCACTGCGCCCATCAGATCGCCTTTGTTTCCTCCTGGAAAATTAAACGGGAATAAATAAAGAAATGACAAGGCTTGTGTGTGGTCAAGAGGAAAAAACCTGCTTAGGCGAAGGATGTGAGTTCAGGGGTAGGTTGTGTATTGCCTCGTTCTGTCTTCTCCTCCCTGAATCACTCACTCTTTGCTGTCAGTTGTGTCATGGCCAGTTTTGTCCACCAAACATCTGCTTTTGTGTTTAACATTGGTTGTGATTACCATCCTCAAATTAGTTAAATCTATAAAAATGTTTTTGCTAATCTCAATTTTGGTTTCAATATGAGATTTAAAATTTTAAGTCAGATATTGACCAGTATTAGATTTAAGACATCACTAGATTGAATATCAGGCACCTGGACACTTTTGCTTACTCTCTAAACTGATCAAATTAAATGCTTCATGCAGTTGTCATACTGATGTAGGGATGAAGCAGCAGATTGTGTTTCGTTCTTTTGGGACATACCTTTTACAGTCTAGTCCTACAGACTAGATTAACTTCTGTGTAGGTGTAGTGTAGTCATTGTCATCAGACTTGTTCACAGATGCAGTCTAGCTAAGGATGCCATTCTGTTCTAAATGAGCTTTGAAATCCAGTTACCTGCTAATCTACTGCTGTAACCCAGCAACCTGTAGATATTTCCTCCCTGATTTTCATCCTATTGAATTTCATCCACGACTGGTGTGATAATGTGTCCTGCATGCAATGCTTGGTTAGGCTGGCGCAGCCTCCAGCACAACTTGATTATTCAACATACACGTGCATAGCATTCAGTGGTGCTTTCAATTACGATGAACAACTCCGCCCTTCTGCACCCCATCCCCCCACCCCCAGCGCGCCTCACGGGGTGAGTCCACACAGGACTGTGGCTCTTTCTCCCCCAGGACTGAATGAACTGTATTTCTGCCTCTCTCTGCCTGTCCTTCTCTCTCACCCCTTAAGCTTCCTCCAGAAGTTGAGGACTGGGTAAGCACCACCCATTTTCTCTTTCACATTATTTTTTTTCTCTCCCTACATCTCTCCATTTCTCCATCCATCATTTGTTTCTATTATCATTTAAACATGATGTTTTAGGTTTTGTACATTAAGCCAGATTGTAAGTGCACAGCCGGCATCACCTCGTTTGCTTACATTTTTCCGTAGTTACCCAGCTACAAAATTGCATATGATCTGTGTGTTGATGGAGGTTATTTTCTGTGCATAGAGGATGGAAGGGTGTGCTAAAAGCAATGATTACACCAGGGGGTTATTTTTGGGGTGGGGGGTGCTTTGTTGCATTGCTATTTGCTGCACACTCCACTTCTGTGGTCAGCACCACAGGGGGTTCCTTCACAATCCCGCCCCCCTCAAACATGATCCTTGAGCATGCTGCCATTGTGTTAGCATCTCTGCATCTGTGTGTGTGTGTGTGCGCGCGCAGTCGTGCGTGTGTACGCATGTGTGTGTGCATGTGTGTGTGTGTGCATGTCACTGGATTTCTTGTGTTTATAGTACACATTACCACAGCTGTTGTGTCTTTGGGGTGTGTTTTTGAATCAATTGATTTGTTTCTCTACACATTTGCATTCCTGATGGCCAGGGCCTTTGTCTTTTACCAATTTTTTTGGACACTTTTACCCACTTCAGCCACAAAATATTTTTGAAATTTTGATCTACTTTGAGCACATGGGATTTACTTGATATGGTGGCCACTTAAATCCAAAAGAAGTCAGCACCATAACACATACAGACAACTTGTTTCCAATAGAAAAATCTTTTGCGAACACAAAGCAGCTGCATCACTCGCAAATGTATACATCAACAATACAATAATGCATACAGTACAATAAAAAATTTGCTGTCAGCGACACAAGCAGACGCAGACTGGGACAAAAAATCAGCCCTGGATTTTTTGGCTGAACTGAACCACAAATCAATGTGATCATTTGTTTTTTCACAAAATGATCAGCACCACATATAAAGGTGGACATGTTTCTGTGTGCTAGGACAGGATTTTTTTAAAGAGGTAGCCATACATGATTTCTCTATTCTTGTATTTCTACAACAATGCTAGACATTAAATGGCATTGGTACACATTCCCTGGGGACTTGCTGTGTACTATAGATTGTGTCTTTATGGACACAGTGTGTTTTATGTCTATGTCCACTATTTTGAACTACATAGTAGATTATGTATTAAGGGACACCATGAAAAATGGTAGGCCATGCCCATGAATGAAAAAAGCACTGATAGCTATACCTTATTATATTACTTTATGCACTAGTCATATCTCACATAGAAATGACTTTAATGATGATTTAACTTTAATCCCAATGCACAGTTGTACGTTTGGGAACTGAATCTTGTATCTGGTTAAGTAGTAAGTTACTCATAATTACATCATAATGATATTAGACTGCTGCAAATGTGCATACTTCCTTGCTCTCTAGCTTGAAAAAAATGTCAATCATCAGTATTAGTGAATGAAATTAAATGGGGGCACCTGGGGTGGCCAATCAGATTCCAGGGGAGTCCAGTGTTATCCTGGCCCCTCCTCTGGCCCTTGATCCGTCTGCATATGAAAAGAACTTGTATAACTGTGTCAGATATGTTTTTATTTATTTTAATTCACACAGAGATTCTCAACAACACGGCCTAACAGGGTGGAACTTTAAGAGTGCCTTGACATGGGTAGGATTTCAAAAACTACAAAAGAGATAATAATACCCTTGCAATTCAACATCTCACTCAACAAACTTGATTCCACATATTATTCCACAAGAGGGGCACACGGTAGCAAAAGGTTCTTCCTCTTGTTGTAGATTTTGATATTCTCAGGATTACAAGAAGACCAGCATTTTGGGATCTTAAGGTTCTAGGAGGGTGGTAAGGGACAGGTAAATCTTTAATATATGTTGGAGCATGGCCATTGAGGGCTTTGTAGGTTAGGAGGAGTTTTTTAAAATCAATTCAATACACAACACCCAGATTTACAACACACTTGTGACCTATTAGTTTGACATGAAGAAAGCAGTGTGTGAATTGGCTTGCATTATGTCAATTTGTGCATGTTTTGTCCTTTGTAGTAACTATCTATTCTTGATAAATGTGTTTCTTGTATTTGCAAGCTTGCAAGTGTGGTCTGTATTCGCTAGTATTGTCTTCATTTGGAAGTCTTATTACAGGCCACCGTAGACTGAAGTGTCTATTAACCTCAGTTACTCCAAGTGTAACTTTTTCCTCTCATCTGCATCTGTGCTTTACTCTTGCATGTCAGGCTTACATTTGGTTTTTCATGTCATCACTTACTCTTGTCACCTGCTCACTCCTAGCCCACCAGCACTCATCTCATCTCATCTCATCTATTATGTCTGACCGAAGCTCATTTGTACTGCTAAGTCCCGATGACTTCATTTGTGTTGTTATCCCACAATTTTGCTTTGCTTGTTTTGGAAGAACTCCACTCCTAATCCCCTTCTTGCTTCTGTTCTGGGGAGTGCTAACACCAGATGTCCACTTATTACAGAGTTCTTACAGGCATGCCAAGTAAATTAGGAGAATAATTTTGACATGATTATTTGTATGACTTTTTGAGATGTTTTAGTTTCATGGAAGATTTGTCAGTAAGGTATAATAATTGCTGATGTTTGATTGAAACATGTACACTGTTCAAAAAGAATAAGTACAGCTTTCTTGAAAAATTTGTGGAAACTCGTTACCTCAGATGGGTTAAGTAAATGTAACTAGTCTCTTTCAAGTTATGTTTACCATGAGTTAAGTAAATGTAATCTCTTTCAAGTTATGTTTACTAAAACTTGAATGTTTGCCATAACTTGAAAGGGACTAGTTATGTTTGCTTAACTCATTTGAGGCACTGTAGTTTTCACAAATTTTTCAAGTAAGCTTTTCTTTTACAATGCAGGCTGCAATGCAGGCTTATACTGCCAGCCACCCGTTGCTTCCCTAAAGCCATGTGCATCTTTTGTTTTTTGGGGTTTTTTTTGTTAGAGCAAACAGCTTGAGAAGAAAGAAGCAGAGCTGAAAGCCCTAGATGCCTTCTACAAGGAGCAGATAGCACAACTGGAAAAGAGGGTAGGTGCCATATGCAATATATATATACATGCATTGCTGAAAACACTGCCAAGACTTCTGTATGCTACTAAAATTGGTTTCATAAGGACAGCTAGTCTTTTTCTAACAAAATTTGGTATTTGGTAAGTACATGGTAAAACAAAGTCTAGGTTTTTTCCATATTAAAGAATAGGTTCTGTTTTAAAGCAATGTTTTTCTGATCATTTGTGATGAAATACAATGGTTAAGATTAACATTTTGATGAACATCTCATCAACAAACATATTTTTTTTTTGTTTTCGGTTGTTGCGGTAGCACCTCTCCCTCCCCACCTACAGAAAGGTGCCCTTCTGTGATATTTCCTAAAATGCATTAAACTTTTGTTTGTAAAGACGTGAAACTCACCAAGTGGTCATTAATGTTCACTGATAAGCTGACACAAAACTCGCCGCAAAGTATGGTTTCCAACAAGTTTCTGATCGTTCATCCTCAATGGTGGACCTATTTTTTTCAAACCCATTACACCTAAATGTAAGCTTCTGCTTAAGAGAGAAGAAATACAGGCTGATGAAAGTCACACTTTGTGCTGATATTTTATTATGACACACATAACATGCGTCATGAAGAAAATGCAAAGCCAAAATGAAGTTTGAATTTTCATTTTTTAATTTTTTGCATTTCAATATCTGGCAATAATATACCAGGATGGCAAAAAAAGGAAATGACAAATAGACGTTTTATTTTTCTCATAACTTGTGTTGATCAGGAAAGTGAAGATCGAGGGCAAATTTTGGATGATCATGAGCGCATACTTGGAGTTAGTAGTACAATCACATTTGAGAAGGTTCGTTTTTGGCGCATGCACTGCCATTTTAATGCTTTCAGCTGAAATTGCCTAAAACGAACTTTGCAAAAATTGACCTAGAAAGCATTTTACCCCAGATTTTTCTAGTGCTGTATATAATTGAATTATTAAGCAAGAAAAACATTTAAATGAATAAGCCTAGACCCTTTAGATTGGCCCTTTCACATTGCCATTTCATCTAACATTGCAATATATTCACTTGGCCTTGTCGGAAAATGCATTTATACTAATAAACATGACAGTTGGAAAATTTGGTGGAAATATATCTATATATATACACATATCTAGAATGAAAATGTCAGAACATGTCTGTCACTGGATATGCATAAGTCGTCCCTCAAGACCTGCTGGGTTTGAATTATCTCTGGAATTTTTCTCTCCCACTTTCCCCTAACAGGTTAAAAACTTTACACACAGAGCTCCCACATCATTATGCCCATTTGTGAGTGTGGGTTGCATGCTGGAGAGCTTTCTGAGACCTCTCATTTCTCCACATTTTCCCTTACTAAATCCCTGACATTTCGCACAAATGAAAACATTCGGTGGCGCCAACCAGTAATCAGAGTTTGTGCAAAAAAGGAAGAAACTTGTCGACCACAGATGTATTTGCAAGCACCATCAGAACAGATGAGACACAGTATCAAAAGATGAGTTAATTTTCTAATGTCTAATATTATCCAAATTTTCTAAAATATTTTCTGATCTGTGAAGACCTCTAATTATGATCACATTTGCACCTGTACCTGCCAATTGTCTGCAATCTGACATTCTGCTGTTTTGCCCTATGATGAAAATCTTTGGACAAATGTGGGATAAAGAGCACCTGCACAACACTATTGAAACTTTGTTCAAGAAAAAAAGAGTATCTGTCGTCTAAGAATGATGACGTAACAATGTTGACATTAAAAGTTGGTCAGAAGGACCCAGTATTATTGGGTCTATGGGCAGAGATTTAAACTTATTACAAAAGAAAACTCTTAAGAAAAACTCAGTCAGTTTTGTTCACAGAAACATAAATAAATCATCGTTCTGAAAATGGATGTTACTTGAGTTGAAAGTGGTCATTTATAAATTGATCACAGAAAAAAAACTCACTCACTCATTTGTACCAGCTTTTATTTAAGGCTGTTTTCTTTGTCGAACTTGGAGACGACCCAAAAGTACCCTCACAACAGTTACTGACTGAATGAGCCCAATTTAAATTTGTTTATAGATCTGAAGGTGATTGTCAGTAGGGAGCATCATAATTGAGAGAAATTGCGCAGACAGTTGCAGCAAAAGTTGGGGGTGTAAAAAATATACATATATAGACTGATACTTATTTGAAATGAGTCCCAAAATCAATCTCAAAACTACACACAAAAATGCAAGTAAATCAAAGGAAAATTAACTAAATTCAACAAATGAAAGAAAAGCACTGCGTAGTAGTTCACTTGCATGAACTCCACCAAAGAGCCCAGCAGCTCACATCAGCAGTGGACATGGCACATCTGTGCACCACAAAAAAAGAGCATCCTGATTCTCCCTCCTTGGGGATTTAAATAGATCAGCTGCTTAACCAATCATCCAATCAACAAACTCTACTAATCTAACTGCCAACAGCCACTTAGGGGACCCAAATACAGGGAAAGAATCAATTAAAAAAAGAAACTAGGTCTAACACAAAAACACAGAACCCATGGACACTGTAGTTACTGTCTAAACAAATCAAAAGCATACAAACAATACTTTTTAAATGACCTTGACGGAAAATAATTGACCCATCCACAGCATGAACAGTTTATCATTGTGCCAAAACAGTGTAAGGAAATCTGTATTGCTGAAATTGGCATGTTAAGCTTGGCGAGATAACAAGTTACAAAACGCCTGTTTGTGACAAAACACTGCAAATTCAGTAATCGTAATCAGTCTGTCTGTCTGTCTTAACTTAGGCTACATGACTTGTTCAACATGAGAAGAAAGCTTGTATTCCTGTGTGTATTAATGTTTATAGTGAAATAAAGCAAATGCCGATGAAAGTGTTGCCAGAATGAAAAGTTCCTGTCCCATGAACATCATTGTTGAAATGATGTCATGTTGATAAGAGACGGAGAGATCATACAGGGTTCATACAAGTGCAAGCTTGCTAGAAAAAGCAAAATACATGACAATTGGAGTAACACTTCTGCATCTAAGCCTTATGTTTCTGTATTGCATTTTGACCAACCTCACAGCAACTGATATTGTGGGGAAAAATGCCATGCAGATAATTATAAGCAAAGAATGTTCTGTTTGCTGGGAGCAATAAGAAAACAATATGGAAAGTGAAGATATATGAAAGAGTTCGGTAAACCCTGACACGCGTGTCACAGTTGGCACACAGCAAGTATGCCTCGCTGCAGTCGGTAGGCCGCCTAGATTCGATATCCAACTTCAGCCACATCCAAATTGGCCATATTGTTTACGTCACGAGCACTAAAAGACTGCCAGAATTTTCGGAAGTTTCGCGAGACAACCTAATTATTGATGTTGAAATTATGTTTCGTCAATGGAAGTATTAAATAAAATATTAATTAGAACTGCTGTTCAGAACTAGGCCACTTTGATGCGCTAATGGACACGTTATTATTCATTATGTGTTATAGATGCCTAGTAACCATAAAGTTTATGACACTTTTATTTGAAACAAAAAATTAAAAAGCATGAAGCACACTGGGAATTGAACGTGGGTTGCCCGCTTGGCTGAAGAGTGATTTAGCCACTGTTCCAGTTTGGTTTCCAAAGTCCATCAATTGAGCTTTATTTGAAGAAGCTAATCGTAGTGAAATTAAATGATAACACTATGTGAGCCAACATGTAAAAATACTTGATGCAACTGAACACCATAAACTACACCACCACATCAAATATCTTAAATATTTTATCCAGTGTGTTGATGTGCAGCAGAGTCAACAATGTAATATCCTTATAAAGGATCCAACATGCGAAATACTCGATGCAACTACTGAATCCCATAAACTACACCAACAAATCAAATATCTTAAATATTTTATCCAGTTCATTGTTGTGCAGTAGGGACAACGATGACTAAAACAATGTATTTTTCACCTAGCCAACCCTTTCTATGGCTCTGAGTAAGCTAACCAGAACTAACACTAAATGTTAGCAAATACGAGAGTTAGCCAGCAACATCAGGATATTGCAGACGAATTTGGCTGCTAAAGTACATATTCTCAGCACCAGTCAGTTATGTGAAAGCAAGTCTTTAAAAAGTTAAGTTTACCAAATTGTTTAATGTCCTGTGAATTAAATAGGTGTCCAGTCTAACGACTACCCCTTATTCTCATCCAAATAAACAATGAGCTTAAATTGTCTTTACCCTGCTAAGGGGCGTTAACCATGTCGTAACGACAAAGTTCCTGGATTTTTACTCTCATCTATTGTGTTTTCCACTTGTTCCATCACGGGCATAGCTCGGTTGTGTTTTGGGTTCTGGAAAGGCAAAAAAGAATGATTTTGAATGATTTCTGCTATCCTGTTTGAATGAGAATGGAGAATATGTTGTTTGTCAATGCCATAGGCACAGCATTACAGAATATTACTGATTGTCCAAAGCTTGTCAGGTTGGGGCCTTTAGCAACCATTGCTATATGTTGGATTGGTCAATTGGCATTTTTTGGGAGGTGCGTAGAAAAGGTCAGCTGTTATTACCATCACAGTGATACTTTTTGACCATTGTTGCAGGGAAACCACATATAACCAGCTCAATTTATTCAGACACAAATTCACAAAAAAGAATGGGAACTTTGGGGACAGTCATTGCAGAAAGGAGGAACATTGCCCAGTAATATTGATCAAATATAGTTGTCTTGAGGATGATTACCTTTAGATAGTCAGATCATTAGTGTTAATTTTTGAAAACAAATGCGAACAATTGTGGTTTTGGTAAGGATATGTTCATGGTTGTGGTTACTGGGGATCCACTGTTGTGGGTATATCTTTTCCAAACCACCTTACCTTATCTTCATATTGCTTTATTAGTTTTGTTCTCTGATACTCGACTCGACTCGATACTTGACGTTTGTGAAGGAGTAAAGAAATCAGAAAATGTTCCAGATTTAAAGGAGAATTCCGGTCATGTTCAACACATATCTCTGTTATTTCAGCTCCCCAAATGTTGACAGTCAAAAAAAAAAATTAAATATAGACCGAGTTATGCTGCTGCTAGCTTGCACACCTAGATAGCTACAGCGCTAATGTTTTGGGGCAGGCTTTATGCATGCTTTTAGTATCTTGTTCAAAATATCATCAGAAGTAATTAGCAACATGTACCACTTCTTTTCAAGACACCACTGTCCATATAGAACTGAGTAGTTGTGACAGAACACTATAATGTTGTGTTTCTATAACCAGCCACATACCCGTTTTCATATAGTTTCCAGTAAAATCCACTGCCTGGCTCAAGCACTCTCCCTTGTCCACAGACAAAGATGTGAATTTCTCCCCCAAAACAATAATCAAGCATTGCCATGGTCATATCCATATAGAAACCGCACCTGCAGACAACAGCTGAGCCTGCATAGCTCCGTCACCACCAAACTACCAGACAGCAGTAATACTTGTTTTCACAAACTAAAAGATAGGAACCAGCATTGGTAATTTTTATGTTGACAGACAAGGTAATAAGCATATTTCAAAAGGCTCATACATGAGTTGCTTTCGGTTGCATTGTTTGGTGAGGCGCCAATGGCATCTTGCAAGCACAGTAAATTGAGACCTGAGGGGGAGCTGAAAGAACATTACCATAATTTCCGACCTAAAAGACGCACTGGCGTAAAAGCCGCACCCACCGTTTTTTAAAAAAAATCAATAACAGTACATGCATTGGCCGCACCGCCTCACAAGCCGCAGACAGTCAATGTTACAATGTTTTCAATGTTTTCAACTTCTAACAATGTAGCTAATTAGTTCGTGTTAAAAAAAAATGCAATGTTTCAACAGTAGCCTACGGGATTCCCTTCAAACTTCTCATCAATTCCCCTCAGCTCGCCTCCTAAACACACAGCCATTCACAATTCATCCATTCATTATTGGTATGACGCCATTTATATTAACCAGCTCACGCTTCAAATGCTCTTAACACATAACCAGCATTTTAACAGGCGTACAAACGTATCGACCTAAAATCACATTGAGAAACTTTAACAGAAACTTTCACAAGCACACAGGCATTCACACAGGCTAGTTTAACAGTTAGCCTACCAGACGCTATCGTCACGTTTTCGCCACTAGATGGGAGTGTTTGAGCTACACGCAGAGCCGTCTAGATGGGACCGCCTGGCACAGGCAGCCGGTAAAAATCCATAAATTGGCCGCATCGTCGTAATAGCCGCAGGGGGCAAAACGTGTGACAAAAGTAGCGGCTTATAGGCCGGAAATTATGGTAATTCGCCAAGGAATGAATCATTTAACTTTAAAAGTGACAGGGAAACTGATAAATTAGCCAGAAATTATTGCATAGCATTTAATAATCTATTTAGTCATGAATTTAATATACAGTTACCAGCAGTTTGGTAGGTGTAATTATTCGAAAATTCCAGGGAAAGTTACACTGATGTCCTATTTGTGGAGCATTTCTACTACAAATAAAAAAAAATAAACTCCAAGAGATGGGAGGACCCACCACAGTGTTGTACAATGCAGCCAGTCTCCAGTTTTCAGCATTAATAGTTTAATATGAATTAATTTGCAAAATGTGTAATATTGCTTTGCAATACTTTACAGAGAACACGCAAATTCTCTTTTGAGTTTGGTTCACATTTTATTGTTTAGTTTTCGGTATTGAGCATGCTCCAAAAGCCATGTTTTTTGGGAGGGAGGGTTGGTTGGGAGGTTGAAAATGGCAAAATTGAATGGTAAAAGTTGTTTGAGAGAAAACAGTTATCTGTTTTAGTGGTCCTTTGAGTGTCACATTGATGAGGATTTTATCACGCTTGCTTTAGATTTACCTGTTTCAAACAGCAATGTGTTCTAGCTTAGTGTTTAGATGAAGATGGCCAGTCACTCATTGAGATGGCTTCTAACAATGAAAAGTACTTTATTCAGTGGACTGATTGACCCCATTGGATTGAAAGAGAAAGGGTAAAAAGCCAATCAATGGAAAGGGCTTGCTTTGCAATGTACGATGCAATGGTGCAGAAAGTGCTTCAGTAAAGCCAGAGTGCCCCCTGACTGCTGGCAAATGAAGTCAGAATGCTTCTCTAAGATTTGTGATTTTCAATCGCTGTCCCTCTTTTGAGCTTACTCACTCACTCTCTGTGGGCTTATCATCCACATACAGCAGGCAAATAGCATGGTTTTTTTTTGGTTGGGGTTTGGGGGGGCTTGCCGCAGGAAATTGGGGCCAGCATGTTATTGTGTTAATGCTGAAAGAGAGAAGCTGATTGCAAGAGGTTTTTTATTTTGTTTCCAACTAGTTAAACTAACTAGTTGGACTCGTTAACTAGACTCTGTTTGTCTATCTGTTAATATCTGTGTTAATCATGTATGTCAAACTGTTCATCTGATTGACTTCAAACTTGGCAGGTGTCCTGTCACTTGTGAGTGCAGTGCTGAGTTTGATGTTTGTAATGGAAACACAAAGCATGTACATTTTGAAGCACACCTTGCCTACACTGTTGCACAGAACAGGACTAAATCTGTGTGCTGGTAAAAAGCCATTCGAAATATGAATGCCATGTGAAGTATGAAAGGTAATGTTAAAGACATCATCATGTGCTGTTTTGGTGTTTGGATGAAATACGAAATGTAATGTTAATAGAAATTCTGTAAGATCTGACCTCAGAGTTACTTGCATAAAATAATTAGGCACATCTTGCAACAGTGCAGGCCTGTATGAGTATGCAGTGTCTGTTAAGAACGCCATGCACTTTCAATAGACAAGTGATAATTCCAACTGCATGGTCCCAATTTTAACAATACTATTTGTGACAGTCACTTACAGTGACTTGTGAGAGTAGTATTGTATTGCGATATACTAGTGTTATAGTAATGTAATTTTATGTTGTGATTTCCACACGATGTCTGGATGGTCTGGATGAATACCATTTTACACCAACCGAATATAAATGACCATATTCCTTTACTTGATATGATATATATCATATTTATATATTATATATTTATTTGACCCACTGCTGAGCACCAGTGTCAGGAAAAAATGTTTGTCTCTCTATCAGACCAACATTTTTTAGCAGAGCTTACTTAGCATAGCTCACCTGGATCTGCTCCTGAGCCAATTCCCCCTGTATTCTGTTTTCCTTTCTGTCTCTTTTGAGCTGCAGTAAGAGGATCGAATAATGTTTGCTCGCTGGCTTGTGGAATTGCGTCTTTGTTCACTTTTAGACCCACTGAATTGCACGGGGTGGATCTCTGGATACCAGCGCGGTAATGGTGTGAAAACAAAGGCTTTCGGGGGAAATATTAACAATACAATGAGCTTCATGGTGGCTTTGCTGCTGTAATGATTTAGTCCCTCTGTCTATCTGGGTGGGAACTTGTTCCACACCCTTTGGTAAACAATTTCATGACCCAACATTTTGAAGAGTGACCCATCCCTACAGATCCAGTGGAGACATTTAAGTAAAGTTGCAAATTGCTAGTTAGTTCTTGCAGTACTTTTTTGTCAGGATTTCAAAATATTCATTGTATAACAACCCTAGTGTCCCCATGTTGCAGTTGTTAAGTTAGCAATTGTCTCTGTTTGTTTAGCAAGGTCCGAATTCAAGCCTTTCTCTGAAGCCCTTTCAGCAGCACATAGAGATCAGAGGGAAGACGAATAAAACCATTGTTACCAGGCACTGTAGGCATATCTACCTCTATTGTGTTTTTCACTAGTATCGTAGCATTTTGTTGTGTCAGTCTCTCCTGTTGGCTCTTGGAACAGGAACCGGCTGCCTGGATTAGCTGAGACAAAGTGCTAATTACAAAGCTATCATTATAAACATTCTGCAGCAGGGCTTTTTTCCCTCTCTCAACCGAGCCACAAATGTTCTCCTCTCCATGTGACAGTGAGGCAGAGAGGATGTGTGTGTGTGTGTAAGTGTGTGTGTCAGATGTCCTGCTATTTATGTTTACCTCATTACAAGAATCTTGACGTTTGCCAAAGGGATCAGAGTCTGGCAATGCTGCGGCATCTGGAGTGTTTGCCATTAGAATTTGCAGTGCCATGTGACAATAGTCAGAGCAGGGGTATGGATAATGTGGTTGGTTGGGATTGCCTGTCCCATCTGCTGTCACATGGATGAGAAAGAGGGATTGGTGGCTGTTGTGACAGCCCCTCTCAGCCTAACCTGTTTCAAGCCTATGCTGCTCACTCTGGAGTGGATAGGAGTCATTTATGGGAAGCAGACTATCTGCCATGCCCAGGTAGTGCGCATAGGGGACCACTCTCAGGGACAGAGCTGGTGAGGGGCTCTTATCAGAGGGGAAACGTGTTTTTTCCGGAGACACCAAACATAATCGCCTCATGTCTGTAAAGTCTCCTGAAGACGCAGAACCGTGGCGGGGGAAAAAAATTGCACGGTCACAAACAGCCACATGCTGCCACTGTTTGAATTAGGGGTCTCTCTAATCCTTCTAAAGCCCTCCACTGGCTTCCCCACTCAAGTCAGCCTGCCTTCTCTTTTGCTCCACACTCAGACTTTCCCTAGCCACCCTCCACCCCACCCCTCGTATTTCTTGTCACCGGTTGCAAAACACTTTGAAGCACTTCAGCGTGGGTACGAGATAATAATCCTCCCTGAAATGCTGACAGGCACACTGACATGCTGTTGGCGAGGGCTTCTCTCTGGAAATATCTGCGTGCATTCGGCTTTGAATCAGCTGCAGCAGCCTTTACCTGGACTGAGTGGGTGCGAGTTCTGCAGCAAGCACCACTAGCCTCAGGCTCACTGGGTCTAACAAATCTCAAATTCATTTACTTCAAAGCTCAAGGGAGGCAAACGAATGCATTTTAATTTAAGGGAAAAAAAAAACTTTCAGATGATTATTTTTTGCCCAGTGTGGCGAGAGGATGTAGACACATGTCAGAGGCTCAGGGGGTGTAATGCCTCTGCTCTGCTTAAACTGCAGGGGCAGCATAAGCTGTGCGAGGGGTGGAGAAACCTCACAATCAGAATGCTGTACCAGACACTTTCTACATGAAAATGCAGTTTTAGCTGTGTAGGGATTTTTTATGGAAATATGAAAGTGGACTTTCAAAGAAGTTTTGTTGTTGAGATGCTGTATTAATTTGATGATGCATTACCATTACTGCAGGGGGCATGAAATATTATAAACAAGTGATCAGCCTGGAGAAACTGATATTCTTAACCACACTGTCTAAACAAGCTTTAGGTATCAAGTAAGAGACTTGTCTCACAGTTTAAATCAATTGAAACCATAGTATTACCATGGTAGCAGTTGCTGAACAGTAATTTAACAATAGTGGTGAATCTCTTCATATTTATAACATATTTACATCCTCAACATTTCATTAGTAAAACTTTACTTTTACTTTTGACAGATTAATGTCAGTCTTGAGAGTCCATAGCCCTTGATAAGATATTGACAACCACTGTTATTTTGTCTTGTTCTGTTAGAACTGTGATTGAGTTGCTACCTAGCAGGTAAAACTTTTTAAAAGGACTATAGATTAAAATATTTAGAAATTATGCCACCTGTTAACAGCCAATGCTGTCAACTCTGCTCTAAAAAACTGCTGTCCTGGCAACAATATCAGGCTTTAGTGGCCACTTAGTGCTACTTATGCCAGTGACAATTGCTAAAGGATCTACATAACATTTGTCTATCCTTGTCTATTCAGAGGAGGCGTAGGCTTAATCAAGAAAATTGCTGCTCAGTAAGGGATAACAGCCATGGAGGTGTGCTGTTATACAGAATTAATGGACAAGGCAGAGGCCAAAGAACTCTTCTACGCAATGCAGTGTAGTAAATAAGTATTTGCATTTCCTTCAATAATCTATGCACTGTGAAGCATTACAGTGTGCCTCCAGTGTCAGATCCTCTGCTTTTTAGGGAGTAGAGCCCCTGCTGGAGGTGTGAAACATGACATGTTGCTTGTGGTGTGTGTGTTGAGTACTCTGGGACAGATTAACATATCGATTGGATTAGAACCACAGGAATTGAAAGGGAGGTAGGGAAGAGCAGTAAAGCAAGATTAGAGCTGGCAAAGCTCACTAATGCTACTGCACTGCCACACCAGTGAGTTCTCACAGAGAGCTGATCTCTCTGCCTGTTCTGCTCATTTTGGTTGGTTACATTATTGTTGGTCTTTTCGTGGTCTACTGTGTTCATCACTTATTTGAAGTCACTTTAAATACTGTATCATCTGTATCACTAACTGAAATCATCACAGGTCCTTGTACGTTTAAATTTAAATGCATATGCATCCTGTTTATGTGGAATTGTCCAGAGATATTAAGATGGAACAATTTCAGCTAGGTCACATCTTATTTCCTCTCTATTTTGCTCCCTATTTGCCTGTAAAAAAAAAAAAAAGCTGTCAGCTGGCCCTTTGGAAGGGCAAAACAATTTAGGAGATATATTTGGGGCGTTGTGTCAGCAGATTTCTTTTGTGGTGGCTTTTGCAGGAAATACAGAAATTTACACGCTGGTATGTAAATGTATGTTGTAGTATGGTCTCAAATGCAGCACATTTGATGCTCCCAGATCCTAAGGTAAAAATCCCTGTAGGAAAACGAATGAGTTTTTTGCAAACCTGGTAGAAAAAAGGTGTGAGTGAAACAGGAGTAGACTACCTCAGCATTTGGTCTGGTGAGTATGATAGGTGTATTTGAGTATGTGTTATATGGTGCATGAGAAAATGTAATACTATCTTCACTTTCTGCAAAGCCAATTAAAAGAAATAAACAGAGAAATCAGGCCAATATGAAAAGTTCATCTGTGTTATGTTATCCTGCCTGTCTCTATCGCCCAATCCATGCACTCCTGTAATTGATTAGTGTCCGCCCCACAGAATCCTAATTATGCCAGATGACCGAATATCCGTGAAATGAAGATAACAAGCCTAACAGCAATGGTCTTGTTTTTAGTTTTATACCTAAAAAACAGAAACTGTTATTTAAATGGCTGCAGTTACTTTTTGGAGTGCATTATGAAGTCCATTATTATTTCTGTTTACAGCGCATTTAGAAAAGAATGACATGTCAACTTTGGCAAATACAATAGGCTTCCTAAGTTGTCAGTTGTGATTGTAACGGTAACATTGCGATATCGACACAGTTATCTGGTTTGTTGGCTAGTATGAAACCCTTACAAGCTTACCATTGCAAAGTGTCTGTTTACAATCTCCAAGCAGTGGATGTGCATATCATTTCTTCCTCTAAAATGTAATTTTCCAAAAAGTTTTGTTCTTCCTCCCTTGCAATTCTGACATTAGCAAACTAATGTAAATATAGTCACTGATGTGCCATCAAAGTCATGCAACGCTGATAAACTATCAGAGTACAGCTCATTATCATAGGCGGAAAAATTAGGCGCTTAACTCGAGGGCTATTTCAATAGGTTACAGAGGGCCCTGTTAAGGTCCGCTCTGTTCTTTAGAGACCTCAGAGAACAATGTAGAATACCCTATAGATGTATGGCAGGGCACCTTTAAAATGCATTTCTCATTCGATTTAAAAAAAAAAATGGTCACATCTGTTTCTTCAAAATAAAGATGTTTCTTCTAAAATCTGTGTGATTGTCAGTAGTAAAGCTAACTACAGTTACCTTCTGCTGCCATGGTGATGCATTAGCCAAGTGACTGGCAGTATAGACAGGCAGTCTTGTTTGTTGATAGCACAGCATAGCAAAGGGTATATATAATGGGCCTGACGACCATACTGAAATTTGAAACATTTGAAACACTGGAACATTCCAAATGGTCCGCAGCATACAAAATGACGGTGGTGGCTTGCCAGCTCTATACAATGGACTTTTCCTATAAAATCATTTGGTTCACCTGTCCTTTATACACCAGTGCCAAAACAGTTTGGCAGTTCAGTTTCTGATGTTATGGATGAATGGATCTATCTTTTGCCCTGTTAGATAGATAGAGAGATATCAGATTTGGAAGCAATGGAAATGGTGAGCCGAGGTCAATTTCTGCCCATCTTTGGGGATGTTGAATTTGGAGATGGGTTCAGATGATGTGAAATGTGGAAGCCTCAAACTCCCTGTAGCCCTCTGTGTGAATTGATGAGGGTCTGTTTGGATTGTTCACAGTTTCTATCATTCACCTGGCTGACTTTCTTAATTTACACCAGGACCATCAACCTCCACTCATCCACCTAAATCTTCATCCCCATACCCCTCCCCCCTCCACTGGGGGAGGTCAGAAATAATTAACGGGGACCCAGACTTCCAGTGCTTTTTTTTTTTTTTTTTTTACTCTTAGGCAGTTCAGCCAGAAATTCTTTTGAGTGAGGAAAAATGACAGTCTGTTTCATATATTGCACTGCATGGGAACATAACATTGAGCTTTAAATTTTTCAGCAGGCTGACGAATGCATTTTTCAAATGTGTGTGACTGGAAAATCATGCAGAGTTTCCCACAGGGTGTTAATAGGTGTTTGTATTATATACAGCATATGCATTGGCATAACAGACACTGACAATTATTAATGATTTAGTTATCATTCATAACAATATATTTTGATACAGGCTGATATGCTATGAAATTTTTCTTACATTAGCATTTTACCAAAAGCATGACGGGGAAAACAATTTTTATATCAAGAAACATGAAGGAATAGAATATTCTATGGTTAAGCAAGTTTCTATTATATATGGAGAATAGTATAAATAGATTAGCCCATAAATGGACCTAGTTTTATTCACTGAAGTGTCATTGATCTGTTTGAAGAATCTGCCTTGTAGCCTACCCAGTGCTTGTATATGCAGATTTCACATAGCCCAACGCACAGATGATCTGTGCATGCTTTGACCAACTTTAAACTGATGTGAATTCAGAACCGGATTTCTTAGAAATAGCTAATTTTGTGGATAAACAAATTATACCATTTGATTCTGTAAGTGTTACAGTTCATTTTGATGTGTGTTTGTCATTTGGTGCATGACGAGTTCATGAGAGAGGCCTATGCGGTTCCGAGGGATGGGGATTAGGCAAAGTCAATTCAAAGTTCTTCTCAGGAATCGGTCATCACAGAGACTAGTGACTAGCAACATTGGAAATGCTTCATTGTGCAGCATATGATAGGAAGCACAAAGAAATAAATAGCCTATACAACTCATGATTTATGAACCAAATTAAACGCAATGTGGTTTTTTGGGGGTTTTTTTTAGGGGGGATGTAATCAAGGCAGGTGTTTGTTGCCAAGGCAGACACCTTGACTGTTAAATATATAACTACAAACTAGAAAATGAAAAAAGGTGACATCACACAGCTTTTGGCAATTGGAAAAAAAAGTATATAATGGTATATGTGTCCTGTAACTAAAGAAGTGATGGCTGTCTGAATACCACTTATTATCCATCAGTGCACTTTGATGTCTCCTGATTATTTTGTCTTTAGCAGTGTTTTGATGTCCCGTGATTGTTGTTTTCATTTCAGAATCTGGAGCGTTACAAGACCACCAATGAGCAGTTCCATTCTGCTGCCACCAAGTCAGAGTCCCATGTGAGGTACGTGGCCAACCTCATGAAAAAGGGAAGTCAGTCCAAAATTGGTATGCAGTGCAGCACAGAAACATTGACTGCCATTTCACCAAAATCATGCAGTCGGGGGCAGTGCAGTATTTTGACTTAACTGATCACCGCAATCCAGTACCATAATCATCACCGTTGGGTTTTGTATCAGCCATGGAGTAATATTTTAGCCCAGCTTGTGCCACCTAGTGCATCTTCTCAATATCACATTTTTTCTCCAGCCTAGTCTGGGATCTCTTCAAAAGTTTAGGTTTCCTTCAATTTTTTTGACTGGTCAATGGCAAATGGCGAATGGAGGGCTCTGGCATGCCCAATATTTTTTAAAGTTCACAGAAAATTTCTGTTTATACCACACACAATCTACGTGATTGTGTGTGGTATACCAGGCTAGTAACATTTATCATCACAAGGTGATGCAATTTGATATATAATCTCAGATTTCTAAAATATGTACAATTTTAATTATCTGCTGTCCTTTATTTCTTTGTAATTTCTTTGCTCTCCTTTTTGTCACATAAGTGTTTGTTGTAGTCAGGGTTTGGTGCAATTGCAAGGACACATTTATTGCTAGAACTTTCTTCATAGTGTCAGTAATGCATTTTCTGTCAGACATCAATAATCCTCACAATGGAGATCCACACCCCAGAGCTAGGTGAATGAAATGAGGTAGGGGAAAACGCAATGGAAGGCTCCTATCACCCGAGGCCCTCCCAGGGCCAGCGTTGAATATGGAGAGTGTTTTGCACTTGTTAACCTCTATGGCTGTCCCTGAGAGGAAAACCCACATATCAGCCTTCCCCTGTCAGTCCTCCTCTGTTCTGCCTCGCCTTCTTTATAAACACACACATGCGCGCACACACACACACACACACACACACACACACACACAAACACAAACACACACCAGAAGAAAGTCATAGGACACCAGTGAAATGGCAATTGAAATTCATTTGGCTGAATTCATTTCCCTTGCTGTGTGGTAGACTCAGAACTAATTTTCTCACCTAGCATCATAATATCTAAGGCCTTTGTAATTAATGCAGATTGACATGCAATTTATGTTCTTTAAAATGTTAATTGATTCATATTGTTTATTGTTTGTCTCTGTCATAAAAAAGAGTAGCATTATTTCTATCAAGTGAGGTTAATACATTGATTATATCTTGAGATGTTGTAGGGCTGTACGTGGGAATGCAGTTCTTTTCCTCAATCCATTTTCTCATTAGATCATGATCTAGGGTTTGGTCTTGATTGTTTTTTATTCAATACCAGTGCTAAATTACTTTTAAAACGGTGCTGGTGCCTAAACGATACTTAAATTGGGACCTGAAAAATTGCCAAACCAGTATTGTAGTAGTAGTATTAATAATAATAATGAGAACAATAATTGTATCGAGCTATATATTCACTTTATTATCAATATCTACAACTGCAATGTTTTCAGTAACTTTGTTACCTGAAGTAGCATTAGTACAGAATGGCTTGCCATAGTCTGTTGTGTTAAAATGGCTTGGCATAGAGGCAAACACAGCTAGTTCTATCAGACGGACGAATGTAAGCGACGGTACACAAACACTTTCCTCTTTCAAGGTTGTCAGTATGCCCCCATCAGGCTTCATCATTAAATTAGACATATTTCTCCTATTCGCATAAGTTTTTAAACATGTTACGCCTGGTGTTTGAATGTTTACAGACTGTTCAGCAAGCTTCAGGCAATTCTGTTTATGTGACTACCTTCTGTCAGGGCAAGTGAACTAGCAATAGCATTGTGATGTGCCTGTGAAAAGTCTCTAGCAGCTCGGGAATATCATCATGTAAAAGTATGTGTTTATTTGCAATTTAAAATTAAATTATCAAAATGAAAGAAAGCTTCTTCATTACAACTTGCTTTGTAAGTGTAGCCTGTTTCGCTAAACAAGAGCTATGAGAAAATGTTTTGCATAGGCAGAGGTGCAACCTGCAATGATGCTTCTGATGCGTAATGTCAGAACATTGGAGTGAATTAAACACAGCTGGGGATTTAATTGGCACTGAAATGAGGCACTGAAATCGACGTTGTGAGTTGATCTGGTTACTACCGTTTATGTTGGTGCCGGCTCTGTAGTAATACTGCATTTCGGCACCCAACCTATCATGATTAGAATCTACCTTTTTGTAAGAAATGTTATGTGATCAATACATGTATGCGGTTAATACATAGGTTTAGACTAATCTTCTCTAATATGTGGTGTTTGTTCACTCATGGTTAGGAAGCTTGCTTTGTTCAACTTGAACTTTGAACTTGAACTTTAACCTTTGTTCAACTACACTATCAATGCAGGCTCTGTTGACATAAATTTATTTTGTATTGCATGGGTAATATTGTAACAGGGTAGGTGTAATTGAGTTACTGTTGGGTACAAGCTAAAAGAGACTGCCTGCAGTTACATGAACTGAAAGCAATGAACTGAAACTTTGCAGGATAACAATTAATCCTGTTAAGAAGTTAAGACATGGCAAGCAGTGCCATTTAAAACAAACACTAATCAAGCCTCCTCAGTCAACTGGAGCTTCTCCAGGCAAGTTTCACCAAAGAGGCCAGCAAAGAGTGATGCGATGAAGCACAGATGTGTGGAACACAGAAACACTGTCAGCCTGCTCTGGTGCGGAGTTTGATTAAGCTCGCAGCACAGACCTACAGTCTGCTAATCAGGGATTTCACTAGCTAATCTTGTGTGTGTGTGCATCGGGAAGATGACTTGTCAAGCTGTCGCACAGTCATCGAAAGGAGGCAGGAAATATGGCAATGCGTTCCGAGATCTTGCGGCCTGAGCTAGCCAATGTGCGCATGTAAGTGGGTGTGGTGTGTGTGTGTATGTGTGTGTGTGTACGTACATTTCTCTTTTGGTCCAAAACATTCTCTCAGGCATTGTTCCACTAAGGTCTGTTCAGTTGCTATAGCCTTCTGTGGGATCAATGGGCAGATTATAGAGGAGACATAGATACCAGCAATAGCGAATTTGTTTTGTGGATTGTTTGCTACCAACAAGAAATGTTTAGATTGTAGAGCCAAGCTGCTGATGCCCTCTGACAACATACTGATATCATTGTCATATTCTGCTAACTGCTAGTTCATTCTAACAAGCGATATCAATGAGAATGAGATATCAAAACATTTTTGTTTTATGATTTTGCTGTGGATATTTTATTGGTTTATAATTTTAACTGTGCAGAAATTCATGTGAGGAAGCGACAAATGCATCTGTTGCTCCTGATAGCTGCTCAGGTCATCACTATGTGGTTTTGTTGTCCTTGTTAGAAACCCTGCCTGAATGTGCAGAACTGATTTTTAGCATGATTTAGCAAGGTATTTCACCATCAGTGAACTAACTAGTCTATCTTTTATCTTTTCCAACTTGACTGTTGGTGGTGGTTGAAATACAAGCTTATTGGCTATTAACAGCTTAGCTGGTGTTAGACCTTCAGTGACAACATGCTTGAACCCAGCATTTGTTAAACTAAAGGCCACAATCTGGTACTCATCTGTAATGACAGATCTTCCAGTCCAGAGTCTTTTCTTCTATTCAACTAAGGCTTCATGCTTGTCTTAGTTGCTGGATCAATTCCGGCACAGTAACATGGAATGAAGGAACTGCTAACTGCAAGAAAGGGGTAGCAGAAGTTCAGTCTGATATCAATACAAAAAATTGTTTATATAAGCTACTTTAGACTGTTTACTGTAAGTAGAGAGATTTGATGCACACTTACAGCACCTTCCATGACTCAAAATTATTCCAGCCAGTATACTTTAGAATTCTTTCAGTTCCCTCATCAAACGACATTTCTCCTGTTTAAAACTTCAGTCAGTGAAACGTGGGTTACAACTGGATGCACTCTCGTGGGACAGCAACAGCAGTTGTAGAGCCTGCAGGCACACTGCACACCAGCAGCTGATATTTGTATTCCCTGCGTGTCGCACCACAGCCCTCGCCTCGCCTTGGCTTTTTTCCTTCTTTGCTCTCCTCTCGTACCTGATGTTTTAATCCCTTGCTTTTTAATCCTTGAATTGGAGGGGTGCGGATAGAGACGCAGCTCATCTTGCCTGTGTTGCCATGCCTGCGAGAGCCCCAGACTCATGGACCGTGGCGAGGCCCAGCTCTAATCTCTCCCTCTGCCCAGTCGGTCCCTCTCTGGCTGAATCGCAGCTCAGTCTTGCCTCAACATCCCCCCTTGGTGCCCATGCATCTGACTCACTTAAAGCTTACCACTGCCTCTAGCTTCAGGTGCCAAAGTCTTGCATCCATTCCCCCAAGAGAAAATGCTAATGTGAGACGTGTTGTGGCACATGTTTTGCTAAAGACATAGCTGTCTTAATTGGAGTTTTGGTTAGAATGAGAAATAAAGGGACTTAAAGCCCCTTAAATGCCATTTTATAAAGGTGAGGATTAATGTGTACATTCATTCTTAAATGAGAAAGAGAGCCTTATTCTTTATCTGTCTGTCACAGTGCCAAAGTGCTGTATGCTATGTCATTTCATTCCAATCATGAAAAAACATCAATGAAAACAATTAATTTGCTCAGACAGTTCTTTAGTATCAAGGCATTGCACATAATATACAAATAGCAAAGCATTATGAGTCATTAACAAATCAGTGTGTGAAAGTCCCTTCAGGTGATTTTTTTTGGGTGTGTGATTTTTTGCGATCAAAATCCTTGGTTTTGTGGTGGTATTTTCTAAATATTTGTGAGGAATTTTGAAATGTTTTTCACTGTAAACTCCATCTAATCTCTCTCTTAGATTATGCAGGATTTTATGCAATCGCAAAAAAAGCCTGTATGTTTATCATTACACTGTATATTAGAAATAAGAAGTGTGTGTTTGCATACTATTTCACTCACTGTCATAGCAATGGGAATTTCTGTTTGATAGGACTCTGTCCTTTCAAATGAATGTCACTGGGATGCTGTTTTTCTTGATGGCAGGAATTATGCAGCACAATCTAGCTCTGTCTGGATGGTTGTATCTAATGATGACTCACTGCTACACCCACTGGAGCTGTCCTGAACCCTATTACAGCTGAAGGTGACATAAAATGTCTCCTGAGCTGCAGATTGACATTGCTACTTTACTGTCAAACTGTCTGAGATGGGTGAGGATTTGATATTATGCATCAGAGCTGGGTGCCTGCAAAAGCAAAGGGGAAACAAAGAAGATGAAATGTTGTCTGGTCAGCATGGCTTCCCAACCTGGTGAAATTCAGCGAAAAATAGCAGCCAATTAGACCTTCCGTCAAGGCATCCCTACTTTTTTTGTCTTCTCTCTTCAGAGCATGGGAACCTCATTATAGAGAAGCAGTGACCTGTCTGGACAGAAGAAAACTATGTAGGGGTATCTCAGAATGGCAGAATTGAGTAAACTAGCAAAAACAGTGCAAAATAAGAGATGAGAATATGCCATTTTGACTCCGACAATTCTTGTCTGGACAACTAATAGCTCTCTAGCAGAGATTTAGTATGAGTTAAAACTGAACTGGGTTGTGATAATGAAAGAATTTGTACCTTACACCTTGATTTAGAGAAATGATGACCATGCTGCAGGCTCAAGTAACTAGAGGATAAGTTTATGACTGCAGCAAAGTTTTAAGAGATGGAGACCAGTGACACCTTTCTGATTGTGGTGACCATAGCAACAGACCTAGCCAAACATGCCTCTTCTCCCCTTTGTTTCTCTTCCTTATCCATGGGGAGGACAATATCTCTACTACACCTGTCTCTTTGTAGCTGGACTGGGTAAACGAGGCAATCTTGATGATGTGAGGTGCTAGACAAAAGGAAGCATTTCGTTACAGGGTCAGCGACGGAAACGCGCAAGTAGACGGAGGAACTCTTAACCCTAGGTCTAACAAGCCAATCCTGGACCTGCATTAATTACCACCACTGTCAGTTTCCTAGCTCTGAGCACAACTCCTGCGTGTTCCTCCAGAGCCAGCTCCTCTAGGGCTGACAGGTCTAAGTGCTTCCCCCATCGTGGGGAGAGAGGAGCCTGCAGGTGAGATGGGGAGGGGGTGGGGATGGGGGGAAGAATGGCTGAAACCTCGTGCTCAGTCAATTGAAAAGCTGTCAGACCGCAGGCCTTCAGAAGCAGCCGAGCCAGATAAGGCAGAGGAAGCTCGTGTCTGCCAGCCTGGTGCAGAGCTCGGCCGAGGTCAAGGAAAATGCGCCTCTAATCTAGTTAATTTTAGACCCTCCGTTTCAGGGAACCTGTCAAGTGAACTCGTCGAACTGATAAAGCCCCATGGCTTGCACTACACATCAGAGTTTTTTTTCCCTCTCCGTTTCCCCATCTTTGATTATTTATTTATTTCCCTTGTGCGGTTTGCTCAGACAGGGATTTCGACAGATCTTGATAGGGTTGCACCTATCTGAGATTTGTGGATGCTCTGGCTGTACGACACGACCCTGCGCTAATCGCAGCATCGCTCTTTCTTATAACCAACTACACAGACTCTCAAGATTTAAAAGGAGTTTGTTTCTCAGGGTTGCATTACCAGTGAGTGTCATCACTATTGCTTAAAGCCTCTTGTAAAATTTCAAGAATTGCATGCAATATGATTATGGTGTTTTGTAGTTTCTCATTCAATTACAGTTTTATATTTTACATTACTTATTTCAGCCTGCTGAGATTTCTGAAGTGGAGTTTTGTTCAGCTGTGTAGTGTTCAGTTGCAGGGATTAGGACTAATGAGGGAACTGTGGTAATTAGCTTAAACTTATATTATTTATTCACCAGTGTAAACTAGGGAAGGAAATCAACACTCAAACATGCAGGGCCTCTTCTCATTAAAGCAATGTGTAAGCAGCTCAGCTAATATTTTTATTAAAGACCTCACCTTCAATTTGGTTCAATTTAGTTCAGCTTTGGCTCAGGCAAGCCAATTTTCTGCTTCAGGCTCTTTTAATAAACCTCTTGCACTATCAGAAGGCTTTTCCTTCCCCTGATGAAGGCAGTTTATTTTAAATTAAAGGAGAGTTTCTTATCTGCCAGAGCAAGAAAAGAACGTGGCCACTGCAGTCTCCTGCTCCCGCAGGGGTAATTAAACCCCCAAAAAACGGCGTCAGTGTCGGATAAAACAGAGGGATCTGATAGGCGTCGCTCCTCCAACACATAGAGATGGGGTGTTGATGGAAGTTTATTTCCTCTCTCACTCTTCTCCTTTCCTGTCTTATTGCCTGCACTGATAAAGCATTGAACTCCAATCAAGAGAAGGAGCGCCAGTCTATCATTTTGCATGCGCTGCTATGGAGTGAGGTGATGGCATGTTTTAATTGAAATGGCGGGGGCCATCTAGTGAAGGGGAAAAAAATAATCAAAGTTGGAGCAGTGCTTTAATTCGTCTTTCAATTAAACACAGTGTCAACTGATCCTCTGAGGACAAGTGCTCATTTTGCACACGAGGGAGGGGCCGGGTGGGAGGAAGCGGCGCTTGCATCTCATCCCTTAATCGATGGAACGTCATTTGCCATAGCACTGTGCAAGTGAGGCTACCCTGGTAACCTGTGGGCTGGCATTGATAGGTGTGCAAGGTTCAATTATATCTCTAACCATGATACAATGCTTAATTTAATCGCAGCATTCAATTATTCCTGCTTCACCCGAGAGATTTGTTTGATTAGACACTTAAACCAATCTCTCAGCATTGTGGGCTCACTATAGAGAGCTCAGTGTATTCAGGTGATCATAACTCAAGCCTTGGTAATTTTAGGAGCCAGTAGCATTTAAAAATAAATCATACCTAATCAAGCATTTTTTGGAAAATATTGTGTGTCAAAAATGTATTTAAATAATGCCCAAAATAATGCCACCTTAAATACAAACAATAAATCTACTCACTCTTTCATTTCAACAAGCTGTATTCAAAATAATCAAAAACTTTGTAAAAACATGCAACATGCAAAACTTCACATGAATCATGAGTGCATACTGCATGAGTGCAGTGGCCATGAAACTAAGGTATCACAACATACTACCAAATACAGGTCTACAGGACTGGAGCACTGAAGGGCTCCTTGTGATCTTCTGATTGCTGTGTGAAGTTGCCATACCATACACCACCCCCTATCTGACATGCGGAGAGGTGGTTGCCAGGGTTGTCCCCCCACCCCTACCCAACACACACCCACACATACTCACACACACATACACACACACACGTCCACCCATTACTCCTGTAGCTCTGAGTTATTTATCATAGTTGTGTTAGTCGCTGCCTCACTTGTCACAAGCAATATTAATGAATATCCTCTTGGCCGGTAATTCAGTTTAACCTGTCTCCCTACATTCATTCATTCTACTAAACCTATTGGACGAGGAAGGGTGGGGGCTTGGATAGAGGGGAGAAACAAGAAGGAGGGATAAGGAGGAAGGAGAGAAAACATTAGTTTTCTGGGTTATTGTGGCTACCACGTTGTACTTTTTTTTCCCGTGTACTAAATTGAATGTAATAGTGTGATCACCTATGTCTTAGGTCAGCTGGTCTTCAAAAAGCATAACACTGGGTACTCAAACCAGTAACATCAGAGATGGAAAAAGTCAGTTAATGGAAAGAATGAATGCTTTATCAACGCTAAACTTTTAGCTATCCGTAAGGTGTAGGAAATTTATGTATGCATGTAGCACATGGCAAACAGCCTCTGCTTGCCATGGTCATTGTTAAAATCTGACAATGACTACTGAGTGTGATGAAGTGAGTGATGAGTAGTATTTATCTTGTTGGGTATAAATCACTTGAAGAAGAAATCAGGTGTGATTCATCCATAGCCCTGTTGTTTGAAGTCACCGTGTGCTGTCTGTAGGAAAAAGAATGAGAAGATTTGATACAAAGTAGACAACGGCAGGGTTTATTATTCCCAGCATGCTAGTTTTCTTGATGCTAAATAGGGGTTTAAGGTTGCGTATAGCTCAGGTAGAAGTTTACAACTAATACACTGATGAGCTGACTAATGTTGAGAGAAATGGCATTATGGCAAACAAAACAAACTAGCTGTCGGTATAGGTTTAATTTTAAAGTACAGTGTAATGTTGAAAAAATTAGTGATGTGACTGCTTTTGCAAACCAGTGGCAACATTAACTGCATGGGGCATAGGAAAATGAAACTTGAAAGTGAGTTTCTCTGCCTCATTATGTTAGTGTTAGCTGCCTGTTCGCTATTCGGCCATGTTGTATCAAATTTTCCCTATTTTTCAGTGACCTCAAACAATAGGGCTAAGGATTGATTGGAGTCTGATTTCTCATTTAAGCTTTTGTTCTCTCTTCTTTTTGTTTTGCAAAGTTGTCTTGTATTTCTTTTTCAATATTTCTAAAAATCCAAAGTATAATTTTAAACTATGATGCAATTATGATGACCTTTTTGCACTCTCCAGGCCTCGGAGCACAGAGCCCGTGTGCACCAGTCTTCAGGCCCAGATCCTCCACTGCTACAGAGAGAACCGGGACCAGACCCTCCGATGCTCAGACCTGGCCAAAGAGTACATGCAGTGTATCGATGCCGCCAAAAAGGTACAATGGGCACCTTTTACCTCTTTAAGCTAAAAATACCTGAATATTTCTGTCAATAGGAAGTCAGTATGAATTAGTAGTGAGTCCCAAATTCAAGACTACCAGGGGGTTTGTGTGAATGTGAATATGAATGTATGTATGAAATGTGATCTTTCCTGTTACAACTTCCTCAACCCTAATCAAGGGTTGGTGTAGGAAAAGAGCTAGAGTCAGTACTGCACTGTCAAGTTAAAATAATTTATATTAGTTTGCTATTTAACAGAATGAACTTATAAACTGTGCTCAAATCCTCATAAGCCTGTTAATGTGTGAACCAAATGAATAGAGTACATAATAGCATGCTCCTAACACGATTCAGTGGCTGAACCGACCAGTGGTCACGAATCAGAGCCCGCGTCTGCTCGATATTCCATATGAAATCACAGCAGATACTTGAAAGGATCTGACCGTGCATACATCTGCATGGCTCCTTTGGCCTGAAGGGCTGCAGGACAGCAGCATAACAGAGCCTCCCCAATCACCCAGCCTGCCGCACGTAATCTTGAGCTCAAGGGCACTCTGCGTTTAGCCTGCATGAGCTGCGCTCACAGGCCTACACTGATCAGTGCTATGGCAACCGACTGCTGCTCTGCTTCATGGTTCTTTTGCAGCAGTGATAACAAACAGGGAAAACTTACTTTGATGTTCTTGTAACTCTACAGTATGCTGGTTTAAACAGAATGCTAAAAAGATGAAATTATGTGATAAAAGCTCTCTTACAGTTTTCCTGATTGCAAATATACCAGATATCTCAGAAAAAAGAAACTTACCTCAGATGGCAAAAATATGTACTGTTTCTCATAATTGTAGATGAATGAATGATTATGAATGATTATGATAATGATGATTTTATGCAAAAATTAAATTGAATACCTATGCGTTAATGCAATTTCCATGCATAAATGTCATGGTCATTCAGTAAATACATGTATAATATAATATAAGATAATATAATATAATATAATTAAAGATATGTTAGAATTTAAGCAGCGTTGATGTGCCAGTATGCTTTCTGTAATCCAACAGTATAGAGAATAAAACTGGATAAAGGCATTTGTGTCAGCTGAGGAGGTCAAGAACGAAAGGATCAGACAAAGACCATAACATTTGAGACATAGTTTTACACAGAAGTCCTTATTTAACATTTCACATATATTCCGTAACAAGAGACAATGCGTCAAAAAACATTGCAAGTATGTTTTTGTGATTTGTTATTTGTTATATATTGTTATTTGTGGTAGTGTGACAATAATCAGTTTAAGAATTTATACAATTTAAGCAAACAAAAAAATGTCAAAGTGTTAAAGGATAAGTCTGGTATGAAATGCACTTGGGGTGTATTGAAAATGATAACGAATCCAAACTTTTGTCGAAACCCACCTCCATTCGTCCTCAGCATTATGAAATACAGCACTTTTAGCAGATGATCCAAACACTGTTTGTTTAAAAAGTCTTTTTAATAAACTATCTGTACACTTCACAAGTTCTCAATGCCTCATTTCATCATCAGGACCCTCGGAATTCTACCAATGAAGTGTGGAGCTACTTTGAGCATTGTTAATGGTGTGAAAATAGTTAATTAGTGATTTCTTTGCATGGGCAACGCTGTACCCTTAGCCTTTGCATTCTGCAAGCCTGTTAGGAGCATCGGCTAAAAGCGCTGTATTTTGGAATGTTGGGGGCCAACGGAGATGAGCTATTCGATAAAAGTTTGGATACATTATCATGTTTCAATACACTCCAAGTCCACTTCACACCGGACTTCTCCTTTAATAGTGTCAAATTAAATAATGCCTATACGTGTAAGGGAAAGTCATGAGGCATGTGTTTGATGGCTTGTATTCATCACCTGGGAATCACATATATTTGCAGTGAAAGACGTTTTTAGGCGATAGCGATGTCAAGCTTAATTTGCTCGTATTAACACTGCCCCTTGGCAATCTACCATACTGTCATTCATAATGAATTGGAAAATACCTGGATGTAAATATGTTGAGGTCAATAACACAATGACAACATTTTGTTTAATGTACCACCTTACTAAGGCAGCAGTTTAAATGGAGTGTTATTTTTCAGAGCCGTGTGGCTTGAAGGCACAAGAAAGAAAAAGTGAGCACTTAATGCAAGTTGGAGAGCAGAGGAAGATGTTGCTTACAGTAATCAGAGAACTGCAGTCTCACCATGGTGATGGCACTGCAACTGGCACCTGGCTTTTGTAACAGAGAAAAGAATTGTGTATCTCCATAAAATCCTGCCAAGATGAAGAGTCCTCTTTCCATTGCCCATGTTTTTCTGTTACTTACTCTCTCTCTCGCTCTCCCCAGCTTTCTCTTTTCCCTACTTCAATAGTGTTCATCTCGCCAATTGTACCTGGTGTCCTTCTGTCCATTATGACAAGCTGTAGTGAGTCACGACTGCGGGTTATTTTTTGCCATTTGAAAAACACAAAGGCTATAGCAGTAAACAGAAAATCAATGGAATTTGCTCAGTTAATCGAATGGCACTCGCTCACTACCAGAAAGCATTGCTCCTCTGAGAGCTCCAAGGGCACCCACCATGTGGGAAGTTGGGACTATACACATTGTGTTTTAGCAGATCCTAGTGCCTATTCTTTCACTCCACTGTGTATATGTCAAAGTGTTTGTGAATGCATTGCATCTTATCATATCTGATTATTAAATAAGGATAATGTAATTCATACCAGAATCAAATTGAAAATGTAATCATAATGCACAATTTCAATGTTATGACCACAAGCCAGAATATGACAATTATAAAACTTCTCATTGGATGTCATCTTCTGGAGCTGTACCATAGCATCATAGAATATGCTTGAAGGGTTCAGGTTGATGAATTACTGAAGCAGATCTACAGCCTGGCCTTTCATAGCAGTCAGAAATGGTGAATTATTAGAAACTTGTTCCTCTAGTTCATCTTAAACGGACACTTTTTCACAGGGAAGCTATCCACACCATGGGGTGAGTGTAAAGAGAAGCAAGGGAGAGACATCGTGGCCGCTAATGCTGGCATGACTGATCTGGCTCAGGGGGTTTCCCATCTCACCTCACTCCTGTCTACCATAATGACTCCAGATTGACCAGTCCATGCTTGAAGAAATTCTCTAGTCTTTTATAGTGGGAGAAGGGAGTTTGACTTTGATGGTGATAGATGTTTTGAGCTGCCTCACATTTAGCATGAAGAAGCAGTGCAAGGGACTCTCTCTCTGTCTCTCTCTTTCTCTCTCTCTATTTGTCTGTCTCTGTCTCTGTGTGTGTGTGTGTTTGTGTGTTTGGAAGAGAGAATGAAGGAGGGAGAGACAGAGATTGGAGAATGCCTAGGGTAGCGTGTCTGACTCTCAATTGATGTTGCAGTGTAGTGCAGGGCTGTTCTCTGAAGAAGCCTCAAGAATGTTTTTTGGGCCTCAAAAGAAACTTCTAGCTGTCTTCTCCCTCTGGCTCTGGCAATAAGCCCTAAAGTGTGAACTTTCTCCACAGCATAAACTTTACTCCACCAGTGTTCACACTGACTCCTTCACAGTTCCTCCAGTGCTTCCTACATTATTACTGCACTCCACAGACAGAGTTTGGAGCTTATGATTCTGTGTTTTCATACATTCTTTTTCATGTCCATATATATACATATATATATCCATGTCTAGTGAGGTATTTCAACCCATGTAGCATGTTTTCTAATATCTGAAAGAGTAAATGAGTTTACTGTCTCTTGCCTTTCTTGGATGGTGGTTGCTTTCAGTTGTGTTATTTTCATGTGAAGTCTTTGTGTTATTGTGATGCTTACATGTCAGCTCCATATCTGCCAGCACACACACACACACACACACACACACACACACACACACACCCCTACCTGTCACCAGGCACTCCTTCACCCGTCTCCTTCTCCTGTATTAAACACTGGTAGTGCTGTCTGTCAAGACTCCCTTTGTCAAATTACTGAGTGCATTAGGTTCGATCCGCTCCACTGGTGGGGGTCTGGGGCTGGGCCCTAATGAGGCTGTGACTCACTGGAGGTCTCCAACACTGTCAATTGGAGGGAGAGAACTATGAGCAGGAAAGGGCTCTGTGGAGAGAGGAGGGCACACGGGTGAAGTGTAGAGGCAGCACAAGTAATACTGCATTTCTACAAAAATTGCAAGCCTAGTAAACATTGCATTTTGTAAATAATACATCAGACATAGTGTCATGTTTGCAAAGTATGCCACTTCAAATTCTTACACATTGTAAGCACTTAACATTTGAACAATAAACTGTAGTCGCAGAAGTTTTCTTGTGAGGAAAGCAAGATCTTGCAAGTGAATGTATACATGGAACTAATTATTCTGTTGCTCACTGTTGAAAGGCAAGAGTAGAGGAAGACTTGGAAGAAGTAAGGATGAAAGTTAACTTTCTAATCATCACTGCCACTTCACAGATGACTGAACCAGGAAGTCTGAGTTGAATCATTCTATTTCATTTTAATACAAATCCTATAGCTTGGGACCTTGACTAAAGTCTCAAGGGACAGTTGCACACAAGGCTGTCCAGTGGCTGTATGCTTTCCATCAGAAACATTGCCATGTATGGACAGATTTGTTCTTGTCCAGATTTAGGGGTGGTTTTGTACATCTCTGAATAGGTATGGCAACCCCGAAGCTATTGTTTTGCAGTTCTGGACCACTGCACTATGATGACCCCTCTCTTTTTCACCAGCCTCTTGTTTTTCTCCTTTTGTCATTTTTCCTCACGCTCTACCATGGCATGATACTCCAGTCCGTTTTGTCCTCTTCAGTTTTCTCCCTCTCCCTTGCGCTGCTTGTAAGCAACAATTCACACATACTGCACCTCAGCAGCCCATTCATACCCAGCATGCTATTATTATTATTATCATCAGTATTGATTTCATTCCATAGTTTTGTTGCTTGTTGCCAGCTTTCTTCACACAAGATCATTGATCTGCTTCTTTGCCCATATGGGTACAGACCAATCAGAGTGAGGGGTGATTATCTTTCCTTTCTTTGGTGACTTTCACCCCTGTCTCTGGGCTTTGTTTGTCCAAATAATGGTGCTTCAAGAGGCTGAAATAGGAATAAGCTTAACAAGACATGTCGCCAGCAGAACTCAAAACAACTCTTCCATCCAGACTTGGACGTGGTTTGTAAGTACAGTGATTGTTCGGTTGTCATTTTTTTTTTTTTTTTGCCATGATTGCAGTCAGAGAGTCTTCTCCCACTGTGAAGACTACACTGAAAAGGACCTTTGTAGTTTTGGCTACCAAGTGGATGAAAGTTTATGTTACTTGTTTTTGAGCAGGATTTTCAGTTTTTAGGATTTTTTTTCTCGCCCATTGATTGATTTATTTCTGTTCGGGGAGAGTTTTAATGAAGATTTGAAATTACAAGTAGACATCCTTTGGTTATACTTCTTGTTTCTCCAAAGCATAGCAGGATCTATTCCTGTTCCCATGGAGCCAAACAGAGGCTCCTCCTCACTATTTTTGTAAAATGAATAAATTAATAAAAATGGTGTAGTGTAGATAATGCTATTATTGTCATTGCGGTCATAGTCTGTAGTCTCTCTTCTTTAAGTTTGATTTTTGGTAGTTTCCTTTTATTTTTGCTGGACTTATACAGCCCCACATCCCCACCCTACATCCCCACCTTGTTCTCTCGCTTGAGAATTTGGCTTAGCCTCGGCAGGCCACAGGCTGCTAAGCCCCTCGTTACAATTTGAGCAAGCCAGGACCCTCGCTCTGATAGATCCATCAAGCACAACCATGGCAAGCATACTGGAGGGATATTCCCAGAGGATTACAGTTTCCAGTGTTAGTCTGTGCGCTGCTAAGACATGTGTCCATTTTCAAGCTATTTCAGAGGTGACACAAGAAAGATAAAGAGCTAAAGAGAAGCTCAAAATGTCTTTTTTAAAAAGTAAGCCCCCAGAGCCACTTTTTCTTTGTCTTTACTTAATCACTGGTGTATATAAAGACATAATAGAAACAAATGGAATCAACTTAATATTAATTGACCTGATAATAATGATCAGAATTGAAACAAAATTACAACATTTAAAAAATCCAAGGGGACAATTTTATTTTGAAAATTTCAGGCTGGTATTTTCATATGGCTGACTGTGTTGTCGTATGTTTATGTCTTGACTCCAGGTTGAGTATTAGGCTGAAAAGGCCAGTTGTAGCTTGTAATAGAAGCCAGTGTATTGTAGAGGACTGATAATAATCTCTATAATAGCACATAAGTAAGATGTTGCTCAGACTTCCTGCCTAAAATGTTGATTTGTGACTGAAAAGATGAAGGATTTTCATGTCAATAACAGTCCAACAAGTAGGCCTACAATTGAAAATTTAAGAGTGATTCTTGATGAACTATTCATAATTCAGATTTTGAAACTCATTTTCTTTGTTTGATACCCAGTGAGGAAGAAGTGAAGTACACACACCATTACTGGGACATTTCAGAATGCAGCATAACAAGTAGGCTTCCCTCATTTCAATATGAAATCAAATCCCTCTGAACAACCAGAGAGGTGCTAGGAAAAAGTCTTGATTTAATTTCTCATCATTACTCATATCTGATGGGGTGTCGACTGGCTCAGAATGTCACACTTCTAACATAAATTTCAAACAGCCTGCAGTCCTAAACGTCTTTCCTTACTGATGGGTGATGTAGTTTTGGCCTTGTTCTTGACACTCATATTTATGATGTGTGTTCTGTGATCTAGGTCAGGTATAGCGTATTGAACACCTGGCAACAGTGATACAAATGATCAAATTGATAACTGACTTGAGTGTAAAGTCATGTGTTAGTTGAAAGGCTATGTGTGAACACTATTGTTCAGTCAGTTCAGACTCACTATACTCAAGTGGAAATGCTCACTCGATATTTAGAGCCTCCATACCAGCACACCCAAGTAGGAACACAGGTTCCACACATCTCAATACAAGTCTGGAGCTATTTGGCTGTCTTTTTCAGTTTTGTTAGTTTTCAAAAAAGTGCTGTTCCTTTCCCCACTCTTGTTCCTGGGGTGCTATCAAAGGCTGCATCTAGCCAGGTCTGTCAGCTCTGCCCTGTCTGTGCTCTGGCTCTGTTCACTGCTGTTCGGCTAGGCCATCGTGAGACAAAGGAACTCCAGCAGGACGGCTCACCACTCTCAACAATGGCAAAGCGGAGCCCTGTGGCGCGCTTCAGCAGCCCTGCCACCACGCTGTCTCTGCGATAGTCAAGATAATGACAGGGCCCACGCAAACAGCTTTTTGTTATGAAATGCTACCTGGACAATGGATGAGACTGAGCAGGAGACCCTTCTATCCAATCCCCTTGTTGAAAAGCTTAGCCTGTTTCCCAGCAGTGATGGAAGAAAGAAAAAAATAGCAAACATGTGTGATTTTTTTCCCTCCTAAGAGCTGCTTTGTTTTCCCAAAATAACATTGCCATGCTCCCACTGACTGGTATTTGGCAAAGAGCAGCACGGCCTATCTTCCTGGCCCTTTCCCAGAGCGCAGGTCCACAACAATGAAAAATGACCTCAAGCAGATATCTGTTTTATTTGGCGGGGCTTATATTTATTTATTTATTTATCTATCTATCTATCTATCTATTCATCTTCTCCAAGTGCCACTATAAATGCGAGGCTACTTTAATGTGCAGCCTCTGAGCAAACAAATTCATGGCTGTTATCGTCAAAGGTAATAATGGCAAGAAAAATCGAAGTGTTCTTCCCAGGCCATTATTGGAGAATTCAGCGGAATATTGGTTTGAAAGATTCCAGGCCAGGCGCTGGTCCATCTGTCAACAGGCTGGTGTGCTGGTGGAAATAGCTCCACAGGAGAACAAAAATCCTGGTGTTACAAATAAATAAATAAAAAAGCCAAGAGCTCTCCCTCCTCATCACATCACATGAGGACATCCACTCCAGCCTCCCCATCCTGCTCCCCCATCTCCCTGCCTCCTCACCCCATCCTCTTTTCTCCAGTGGCACATGAGGAAAGCACTAGCTTTTGGAATCCTGATTGCCTGCCAGTCATCAGATAAGATGGATTTCCAATTCAGGGAGCGAGAGCCTGCCCTGATGGAAAGGGAGGGCTACAATGCACAAGGCAGATAGACCTGGAGCCGGTGCTGGGTGAAACCACTGGGACGACTCCTGTGCTGAGAGTGAGCTTTTGTTTGGGTTGTGTGGAGAGGGTTAGGGTTCAACTCAGATCGTAGAAGAGATTTTTGAAGAAAGCAGTTGTAGAATTTGTTTATGTTTGAAGAGATGGCTGGGTTTAAGTCATGAACCCAGTGTGTGTGTGTGTGTGTGTGTGTGTGGGAATGCACTTAGCTTGTGTGTCTTCATCTGCAGAGTGAACAGTGTTTCTTTGTGGTTGAATTTTGGGACTTAGATTATTAAAGATAAAACAGATTTGAGTTCAAATGTTTCTCAAAGGGGTTTTATTAATTTATCAGAGCTCAAGTTGCAGCTTTTTGAACCTCCAGTCCAATTATTTTTACTAGATCTTTCAGGACTTGAGTGTGTGAGTGTTTTTGTGACTGTGTGAGTGTCTGTGTCTGTTGATTTTCCATTTATTTTCAAATGGATGCTTTCAGAGTCACTCTGAAATGAGGTAGGGTGAGGTGACAGGAAAATTGGACTCCGTATGCAGTGCCTCAGAGGCTGGGGAAAAGAGGCCATGGATTAAAACAAAAAATTATAATCCAGTTTTTTCTTATAACTTTGTCTTGATGCACCATAACAAACAAAAGAAGAAAATGTTTGTTAAAGCTGTTGCTTACATGCGCAAGAATCAAATGTGAGTACAGCCACAAGTGAAACCACACACACACACACACACACACACACACACGGTCATCTCTCCATCAAACCCGTGTCCTTCACGCTGTAGGCCAAGTGAATCGGTTATGGTCCCAGTTGCGACAAGAGCTCTATTGATTTTTACTGTACTCTGATTCTCAGTGTATGTCATGAAACTGAGCTGGTGTGTGTGCATGAGTGAACGAGAGGGAGAAAATGTGTCCAATCTAACCTTGTGCTGCTGCCTCAAGGTTTCACGTCAATATCTACTGTCTGACAGAGCTTGCTATTGCCAAAGTGAAGAGAGAAGAGCACAGCTACAACAACAAGAAAGCACAGTGCCTTTGCAGTTATTATCTCAGTACCCTGCAATTACATCAGACTCCATTTAAAAAAAAGAAAAAAAAACATTGAATAGTTTCAATTCTAACACCTCAGGAACAAAAGATAAAATGGAGTCCTGTTGTTTTGCCTCAGTCTGGCTGTGGTGATGTTCTTATCTGGCAGGAGCTTGTAGTGGCTAGCGCAGCTGGCGGCTTCTCTCCCCCTCTGCTCCTCAGCATCCTTCGCCATCGGTGACATGCAGAGGAGTTTGGGGTGTTTACTCCCGCCCACACAATGACTGAAATTAAGGAGTGTGACCTTTGAGGGCCCCTGATGACAGTGGGAACAGTGGGCCCGCCCTCTCCTCTCCTCTTCTCTCCTCTCCTCTCCTCTCCTCTCCTCGGCTCCTCCGTGAGTGGGTGGGAGGTGGAACAGGAGCGAGCTCGGGGCCCCATGAGCATTAGCCCTGCAGCAGAAAGGTCATAGAGACGGCGACGTGCATGGCCTATTCCCTCTTCCTTTAACCTTTCAGGAGCTGAGCACATTGCTATGACACACTCGTTGGGGCTCACACACTTAAAATCTGTTTTTTTTGTTTTTTTTTTGTTTTTTTTCCCCCCCAACATTCAGTTTTCACAAGCACCTCTGTAGTCCCAACATTTGCATGGACTTGTATCATATCCTCTGCTGGGATATGGTGTTGGTCTCTCGAATATATACCAAAAGCTATAGTTAACAATCTTCTGAGATGCTGTTTGCATGATTATGGTGAATATTGCAGCTGTTTATTTGTGCGTGTGTGTGTGTGCGCATGAGTGTGTGTTTGCTTCGAATTTCTCTCATGGAAATTATGAAGAACTTGTAGTGTATTATTGTCAAAGTCTTCCTTACAAAATCCCTCTTGTAGATCCATGCTGGAAAAAAGGTGTGTGAACAAATAAAAGGCTTGACATTGTGTGCTGAATGAGTGACTGTGAAGGCAAGGACATCCTGTGTTCGGTTCTCAATATGGGGAGGACAACCAAATCAAATACATTCTTACACATTATGCTGTAGAACCTTGTATATTGTGTGTACTATACTTCATGTGTTACCTACATGTTGTTAACCAGGCCTAAATGTTTGTCTCTATTTGGATCAAGGGCAGTGTATCTTTGCCACCATGGTCATCAGGCGGTTGGGTCACAGCTTGTTGTAAAGTGTGACTGTATCTTGTATATGAACAAATGCGCGAACACGCATTTGCATTTTATTTTTATGTTTTTTAAATGTTCTTATGTATCAATTTATATGCTTGTAATAACATTGTTATAAATCACACCAAAGACATTGAATGAAGGTCAAAATAGTGTTGATTATTTGATAACCTTATTTCAAAAACCAATACATGATAACACTAGTGAGATTATAGCTCAGAGGAATATCACTGGAGGCTTAAATGTTCTGCTAAACTATGGTCTTACTAATCAAGTTAGACTTAAGGCTGATTTCTCTGGACCAACATATACCATATACCAGTTCCCATATACCCAGAATGCACATGATCTGTGGGCTCTACAAAGTCCATCTGCTGTCTGCGGTTTCACGTCTCTTCCCTTTTGTGACCACCTCGCTGAAGTGTTTTGAAGCATGAGAAGCACAACAGTGCCTCTTTACACCATGCTATCTAGTCCCACCACTCCAACGATTAATCAGTCTGTGCCTTTGTCAGAACTACTGGCTTCTAGTTCTGAGCAGTAATTTAAATGTGTGAATTTTGCATTTTGACATGGTAAAATAAGCCTTTGCACAAAGAGATGTCCATCTCATAAAAAAAAAAAAAAAGCCACTGACAATAACATTATTTGCTTCTTCATACAATATAAAGGCATTTCACACTTTTATTTCACTGAGATGAATTTGAGGTGCAGGAAAAGATTATATGGCATTAGTGGCTTAAAATGAATCCTGAGTTCACACTTGAAATTCAAAAATCTTTAGAAATTTGCAGCCTCATGAACCTCATGTGCATGTTGAAAATCTGATTGCCACTGATGTTCTCACACAAGGAATAATACTTCTTCTGCAGTTGGTACATTGTTTACCTCTGCAAGTCAGAACATGATTCAGCTGCTCCAACACGTGCCTTATCTGACCACACTGATAATGTTTTTTCTGAATTTTGAACAGCTGCTATAGTCTGACAGGTGCTGATTCTGACATTGTGTCATGACCAAGCTTGCTGTGTGGTTCTCATTCGTTCACAGAATCTGCTGGTGAACCATGGCTGAAGAGGGTCGCCCCATCAGCTGACCAACCAGCGAAACCTGCCATCGCTCACACACTTCCTCATTCATACACTGGGGGCATAGGGCTGCTTTGCCACATTGACGCCTTCAAGATTATTTTGTTAGTGTGTTTAATTTTGAATAAACCATACCATCTTAATTTGTTGATGTTGCACTAAAGCAGACTACGTTCAGAAGGCTTTAACAGAATAGTCAATAGAAGAGTGTGGGTAGGAGGTGGATTTTTAAATAAGAGGCTTGAGTTTGTTTTTATAAATTTGTATTTACTCAGGAAGTCCTGGAATTTATTCATCAGGAGTATATGTATGCATTGCTTTGCATTGTATTAAACCATATCCTTTCATTGTATGAATCCATATGCTTTCATGTAATTTCTGTGCATGCATTTTTAGGTACATTTTTTCCTTTTTTTCCGAATTCCAGATGCATTGGTAAACAAGATAGATGGCTCAACATTTAAAGACAGACTGATATTTGGGATGCTAATAACCCATTATTTTGTGATAACGTAGCTCAGTAATTATGCCGGCTGATAGACTTTCCTGTTGCTCTAATGTAAGCCTTGATCAATGGAATATCTTGGTGATGTATGTGCACCAGAACAGAACCATCTCATCTAGTATTCAAAACTAGTAGATCATGCATTCAGGTGCCATGAAAGCACCACATTTGGCCTCTCGACTGAACCAGGAGAGGCTCCTTTATCATGAGTATAGAGGGCTGTTGATTTAAACTTGCCACACTCATCATATTTGGAAAATAGCTTTGACATTTTCTGGAGAAGCTGCAGTGCATCAATTCATTCTTGTCTAGTGAGTGAAAATGCTGCCTGAGGGACTGAGGGGGAAGGAGGAGTTTTAATGCAGTGGCAAAGAGTAGGAAAGCCATTCAGTTCAATTTTGTTTCATTTCATTTATTTTATTTATAAGGCCAGTGGACATTAAGAAACATGAATGCAAATGTTGCAGTGTTAGCCAGCAGGCTCATTTTCAACTGTAGCCCTTTGGTAAGATGTTAGATAACCATAGTTGAACAGTTGTTCATAAAAGCCAATACTAATAAAATGATAACATTAAGAAAAGACCAAAAACAGAACAAAACAAATATCTAGGACACAATGAAGTGACAATAGCAACACCAAGACAAAACACATCAGTGACACTTTGGCTGGACATCAGCCACATAGTACAGAATCATAAAAACAAGACAGGCAGAAGACTTAGTAACAGACATCATTAACAGGAGCTCATAAGAAAAACAAAAGAAACAGATTAGATTAGAGGTAGATAAACACAGAAACCATTAAAAACAAGACACACGTAAAACCTCTTAAAAGCAATTGTCAATGAAAATATATTAAAAATACCCAAGCTGCTTTATCATTGGTGTTGATTATTAACAACAAAAGGTTACCAGGGAAACAAGGACAAATACAGTATTTGTAACTGAACTATAAATGTGATCAGTGAATGTTTACTGCTTGCTTATTTGCTTGCTGGTCATTTATCATCTAGGCATGATAAGCTACATAGGTTGATAGATAAATTAGGTGTATTTGATTAATGAAACAAAGTTAATTGGTTGATAGAATAAAGATAAAAAAGATAGAATAAATATATAACCCTTTGATATGCATATACCTCCAAATCTCACAAATATTTATCTGTGACAGTTTTTGCATTTGTTTTATATCAAGTATTTGTATAAAACTCAAACTCAAATACTGCAAGTGCAAGTAAACTTTTATTGCAACATGAAATGAAAAGAAATATACACACAAACACCTCCGAGCCCTTTTCAGCACAGACACATGAAAGCCCCAGAAGGCTATGGAGACAGTCGTATGATTGATCTTGCTGTATCTAACTGCACCACGCCCCACCCCCCTGCTCAGTTGGTTACCTTTCTGACGCGGTAGGGGCTCGGCAGAGTGGGCCAGGCAATTACAGGCCGACAGCACCAAAGACACAACCCTCAATTATGTAGGCCGGCGTACAGTAGCTCCTGGCCGTAGAGGCGCACTGGGCCGTGTCAGGGCGGCGGGCTGGCTTGTCAGCAGGGCCTGCTCCACTGTCAGGCCTAATAAGCCTCTCAATCAGAGCACCCGCTGCCACCGACTGCAGCATGACCTCGCTGGGGAGGCAATGAGACGGAGGGTGGTGGGGATGCTGGTGGGATTTGGGGAGGAGAGGAGGTGGGCAGCTGATGTGTGGGGGTGTGTTTGTTTATTTGAGGGTTGAGCATATAGGGTGGGTGGGTGGGTGTCAAACAACAGAGAACTGGCATAAAAACAATAACAGCTCAGCTTGGGATGTTTCATAAAGTTTTGTAGTAGGAAATGCAAGCTTAGACATAAAGTGCGTAAATTTTCCTTTGTGCCTGTAACAAAGAGGGCCAAACCAACACAAATGTAGAGTGCGGTCACAGTATGTAGCCATGGGATATTTACTGCTGTTTCCTGTGCAGTCTGAAGCCTTGCCAAGACGGGCACAGCCCCCAGAGCAGCGGAGGGGGAGATGACGGGGAGTTGCTGGGGAAGAAGGGCAGAGGTTAACACAATAAATGTTCCATCACAGGGAAATGAGAGTTGACAGGGCTGGTAATACACGGAGCACATTAGCTGGAGGGAGCTCCACTGCTGGGACTCCCAAGTGTCTGGCTGGTCAGAGCTGCCCATCATCTCACTGGCTTCATACCACACACACACACACACACACACACACACACTGGGAGGAAGAGAGGAAGAGAGATGTTCACTTTTACATTCACTCCAAAACACCCTAATGTAGATGTTGGTATCAGTCCTCAGGTGCCTTTAGACACGTGCATGTAGTGTTGCTTCTGTCAGTCAAGTTGTTTAGAAGAAGCACCTTCTAAGCACTATTTATGGAGACATGCAGTTAGAAGGAAACATTGTGTACAAATGATTTATTTGTTTATTTTAGACAATTGAGCATTTGTTCATTGAGAAGAGGCAGGCCTTAGAGGAGCACTGCATTTTTGCCCTGTCAGATAATAAGCTTGATGTCTTATGTCAGATTTAAAAATACCATGTAAGATAAAAGAATGAATGCCCTCATACACACTTATACCACAGCAGGAATGAGTTTACACACATGTCCATCCACACCACACTAGATATGAATGCATGCGCTTCAGTGGGATCATCACCATGGCTAAACACACACTCCTCATTAGCCGCACTGGCACAAAGCCTGCTGATGCTTTAACAGGAACATCAGGAGGCGGCCACGTCCAAACGCAGCTCTCCGTTTATCACACCTGCTCGGAGGCGTCCCAACACAATGGGGGTCTGCCCACAGCACTGATGCACACAAATAAACCCACTGGGCTGACATTTACGCTAGGAACCAGTGTAGCGCACAAGGCCACCGGTCTCACTTATTAGCCCCGTGCACTGTGGATGAGGAGGGGCCTAATTAAAGGGCCTGGCGCCAGCGCGCGTCTCCATGGCGCTCTTTTATTGCTTTCATCTTTCATAGCCTTTCCATCAGTGCTGGGATGTGGATCAGGTGGCGCATAGGCGTGTCACCAACACAGGGCACAGGGCAGTTCACACATGCAGAAGGTATCTGAGTAAATGCCACGTAGAGTATTAAAAAAGGAAAAGAGTGAGTTGGAGTCAATATTTGTCTGATATAAGCTGGATGTAATATGATTTGGGGGAATCTCTTCTCCGAATAACCTCCAGCCCAACCACTACACGCAGTTTTACTGTGCAGAGAGTGGAGGAGTGCACGAGACAGCTGTACTACAAGGAACTGTTCATCAAATCTCTTGAAGGCAGGGGGCCATGTTGCTCAGAGGCAACAGAATTTCACTAGTGAAACAGTGTTCTAGATGCTTTTGCTGTCATTTCTACAACAACAAAAAAAAGACCATCATGACTTTATTAATGCAAATCAGGACAGCACTGGGTATTTATGGATTAACTATGATAAATTTATGCAAAGCCGAACATTTTCATTTCCCATTCTTACAATATTTTTAGGACTCCTCTTTAACTTAGTGTTAGGAAAAAGAACATGCAGTCATAATGCTTTTTTATGTTGAAGTTTATCCTCCTGTATGTTGGCAACTGGTAGCTGATTGCTCCAGTAGCTGATTGGCAGGTCTCAATCAGTGCTGCCCTACCTCAAGTGTCTTTAAATGGAAGGCTGGTGGTTGGAGAGCAACTCCAATGCTGCGTTGCATCTTAATATAAAAGAAATGCTCCCGAATGGGTTTGCACCGAGGTTTCTACGGCAACCAGCACCTGAACAGTTGACAACAGGAGGCTTTAAAGGTATCGGGTTAGAAAATGACATCCTTGCATTCTGGCATGTCCACACGGATCCTGTGTCGTACCCAATTACCGCCAAAGCCGCGGCACTTGCAGCGTGCTCCATTCAGGCTGTGAAAGCCTCCTTTCAAATGACAAAATGTCTCCTGCCACAGACATATCAAGGGAGGTGCAATTTGCAAACTCTGATTTCCGCCCGGGTTGCTGGATGCATATGAATTCGGCGCGTGCTCCCTGGCAATTAGGCTGTTCCTATTGCAGTGTAAACAGGGAGCTATCTCCATGAGAAGCAGGCTGTGTGGGAGGAATCAACAACCATCTTTAGAGCCAAAAAAAACCCTCAACTTTTCTATTACTCAAAAGTTCAGGTTGGCTGGTTGAATGCTGAAAAAAGCATTAAAAATCAGCAGCACTACAAGTTACAAACTTCCAGATTTCCAGCAGACATTTTTGCAGCTTTCGTTGCTTCACACCTCTTATAAATAATAGCTCTTAATTTATAAATCATTTATATTATAATAGTTCTACCTTGACACAAGCTGATTATCACTGCATTTCATTTATCTGTAAAACACTCATTTCATTTCCAGAAAACATGCACTGGAGGTGGTAGTCATCTGGCCTGGTGTAGAGGTTGAATGGCTTTCAGTTGGCTAAGCTGATCTGCACAGCCTTCCTCATTTGTGTGTGGAAAGCTGGGCCCCCAACAATAAGAAGCTAATTAAAGCATGCCACTCCCTGACAAGAGCAATTCTGGTGCTGCTACTTTGGACTTACAGCATCCGACGGCCCATGGGATAATTCACTCCCTGCTTATTCCCAAATTAATTCCTAGTGGAACCTGCACGCCCATAATTGAATTAGATCTTGTGTAGTGCAAGCCTGTATACTAAACTTTTACGAGCTAAAGTTCATTTTCAGACAACCTCCACAGTTCAAAGTACCAGGACCATGATTAGAATATCATCACTGTGCAGGCAAAGTTTCATTTGACATTAAAACCTGCTAAGAGGACCTGGATTGGTGTTTATTGATTGCTGTCCAAAACCTTTGTACAGGTCAAGTAATTTTCTTGTAATTTTGTGGTGAGAGAGGTGAGCCTTGATATTTGTGGCTCTTATGTTAGACATGTGTGCTCCCACCCCTGAGGTCCACGTGCTTTCAAGTCTATCAGCATGTGAATAAACTGTGGGAACGCAGGTCACAGCTAGGAGACTGCTACTGAAGTTTTACACTGTCTAAATGTTAATCCTTAGAGGGACATTAAGCTTAGAATGAGCTATAAAGTAAAAGGGCAGGGCTCACTCATGCCTCTCATCCGTACGCACAGGACAGGTGTGCCTTTGCCTCCAAAGACACTCAATTTACTCCCACAAGCTCTTGGCCTCACTTCAAGTGGCGTGGGTTGAGATCTTCTGGAACATCACTTTATTCAATGAGAAACGTGCCTCTGCAATGCAGTGAATTGCAATCAAAAGCAGCTTTCTCGCCTTGTCACCCATCTTGGCTAAATTGTATGTCCTTGATGTCATACCGCCTCATGAGCAAAGGTTTGAAAATAGGAGATATGTCTGACACAAAGGATTTCTTTATACATTCAACAAAATAGAAAAATAGATGTTGTAATCATGTTGTGGTTTGGTATTTATTTGGCATTTCTGATAACCACACAAGAGACAACCTGCTTTTCATAAGTGCATTTAATGTATGTCCCATTTGATACTCCAGAAATGATTATCTGAGGGAAGAATGGGCAGTCAGTGCTCCGTGAGACAGAGAGCTGAACTAAGTCACCTATAGCAATGGCTCTGTGCTGATTTAATATCCTGCTGACTCTCTAATGTCAGGATGTGTACAATGAAGGCGCTGGAGTGTGAATAGCAGGGGAAAACAAGGCATTGGAGTTAAATGAGGTAGAATGATTTGGTGTGGTGTTGATAGGGCTTTTGACAGCCCCACAAGCTCTAAGGCTTTTAGTTTGTCCAGTAATCCACATTAGGAATGGCTAATTCACAAAGCTGACAGTTTAAAGACTTCCAGGGGTTAACATCTGTTCAAGGATGTACTTTGACATGCTCAGATAGACTGATGGAATGACTTTCCATGGATAGATTGATGTTCTCTAACTTTAATCTTTGACTGGTCATAATGTAGTCCTTGGGTTAACAAATACTGAAGATGACTGTCCTGAATACCTTCAATCTCAGATTCAGATGGGCTGACCTTCACATCCTCTATTATATCCAAAATATTAACTCCTCTTTGTAGGAGTTTGCGAAAAGTTAGCGGACCTGAAGAACAAGCCCCTATTATCCTGGGAACACTGCATCCAGAACTGCATTCCACTGCATCCTTAAGGTGATGTATTTGTCTCAGTCTCAATGTGATGTGCGGTGTGTATATTGGCTAAAGGTATTGGGCTCAATTACTAGTCACAGGCACTCCTCCACTAGAATCTTAACTGAGGTGTTGTCCCCTCTATGTGGCATATCAGAGACAAGGTGTTCTGTAAAACTGTGTACCATTAATGTCTTTTCTATTCCAACTTAATAACAACCCAGCCTGTCAGGATAATGTGATTTAAATGCCAGTTGTATATTTCTTGATCATGCCTATGTCTTCCCTAGTCTGTGCCAACAAGCCCTTTGGCCCTAAGGGACAGACATCAGTTAGCAGAGACACCAGAGATGCTTTTATCACTCCCCACATGAGATCAGACAGAGGAGCAGTGGTCATAAAGCAGGTTTGGCTCAATTGGAGCGCAGTGAAGGACCAAATGCAACTTACTTACAATGTTATTAGAGGCCAGAGGCAGGAGAATTCAGCAGAGCCCAACTGACATTCCAGAGCTTCACAGAACACCCAGGGAAGAGAGAATGACCAGCTTAACCCTTGTGTTGAAGAAGTCAGTGAGGAGCTCACAACTTAATCCCTTGCTAGTTGTTGGGATTAAACCATAGTCTTATCATTTCCTCATTTTCTTCTGTGGGCTGCATTGTCATCTCTTTCTTTCTGGCCTTTCCCCGCGTGCCTGTAATGATCCCCACCGGCAGCTTACCACCTCATTATTTTTATCACACCACTTCCTGTAGGAGCAGTAGGGGGGCCCATTCACAATGGCTATCAGAGAGCATTTTGGAGGCAGGCCTTTGATGATGCCTAATCTAACACTCTCCCCACCACACACCTTCTGGATCAACTACAACCAAGCCTACATCACAGGCCAGGCCTTCTGGGAGGATTAGGCATCAAGTCGTCCTTACAATTTGGTTTAATATCAGTAACTTCTAGAGATGCACTGATTGTGAAATACTGGCCTGATACTAATACCAATGTTTAAAATATCAATTTGGCTGAAGGTATCTTGTGACCATCATTGGGAACAATGAAATACTAAAGTAATTCCAGATTTAGATATTTTATTTTAAAAATCACAAAACATTGACTGCATCCAAATCCAAGATTTTAGGCCTTGTGTGAAACAGATTTGGTGCTGGTTCATTGAATACGTGACAAATATATAACCAAAACCCTCCTGAGAGCCACAGGCCACTGACGGCATTACAGATGGATATTTCTCCCACTAATGGTCTTCTTCAGCTTGTCCCTGTGTGTCATCATGACTTGGGAAACATGGATGAGATTTCTGTGAGAAGTGTCAAAATAGCTTCTCAGTGTAAAACAAAAAAATAAAACGATTCTCATTCATGGAGGAACACTGAAGTCTTTATCTAGTTGAAAGCTCTGCTCACACACACTGGAGAATTGAAGCATCTCAAGGCAAATTGCATTTGGTATCTTCCCAATGTTTTACAATGTCCTAAACTACAAATTGGATCAGTCAACTGTTTGAATTGAAGGTCTTGTTTTCTTGATATAGGACAGTGATAAGTTTTACTTTCTATTTGTTTAATATCATAATGGATTCCGTGGTTGATGTTTTTTTCTAATTGGCATTTTATATTGTAATATTATGTAATAACAATTGCATACATTTTGTGCGTTAATGCTCATAGTATTGATATATGGTTTTTAATGTATGAAGTTTATAATTTGATCACATGAATTGATAGGATGTAATGATTGCGGGGGGGTGGGTGGGTTTAGGATGATTCCAGGGACAGACAGAAATTCGGTATTGGCATTTTGTCCTGCGCCGGCCCACAAGATCACATACATAATACATGTGATCTTTTTGGTTGATGCACTAATGATGAATGCTGTGGACCACAACAAATGGATTTTAGCCTATTCATAACTCACTGCATATTCTCTGGGGCTATGAGGTTATACTACAGTGAAGTTGAAAATGGTGTTTATGGACACAGTGTAAACCAGAACTATAGGAGAAATGGAAAAAATACGGCATCCGTGAAAAAAGCTAAGAACAATGTAGAGCATCAGCCTAGGAGCTTTGCATGACCAAGACAACCTGAGGAAATGCTTATGGGCCTACTGATCAAAAGTTCCAGGTTCAATACTACGGTAGGCTAGAGGCTATGAAGCATGATGGGAGTATGTCATACATGGATACAGAGATACATGGCAATTAATCAGAGGAATTTTAAGACTACAACTTTGTTTTCTTTTTGCACTCATTTCCCGTCAAACTGTTTTGCAAGATTCTGGAGGAGCCTAGGATTTCTCACACTTTGAAATCGCATTATGTATCAATTTGTCAATGACAGGATTTCAGTCACGCTTACCAACTTCAACTGTCTTCATTCAGCTCTGTTGCGAGCGCGCTGCTCCAAGAAGGCGCATGATGCAGTGCGATTTGGTGCAACTGTATGCATGCGTGTAATTAACTCATCTCGACCCAATGAATTCGGTTACCGGCTAACTTTTCAAACAACTAGTTTGTCCACCATCAATAGTATTTTGGAATCAGCTTTATCAATGGCTGAACATTGACATTACATCGTGGTGGTCAACTACCCCTGCGCTCACAAATGTAACAAGACAAACGTGGACATAAAGCAACCCCGGAAAATTATTATAGCATTATCATAACTTTGCAAACAGCCACCACCATTTATGTTTAGATCAGTTTTATAAAGGGTTAACAAGTGTTTTGAAAGCACTTCTCCTTACCGCAAGATCTACACTCACTCCCTCACCTCGCCCCCTCTCTCCATCCTGCTGTCTGTACTGCAAAGCTGACACCATCAGCACTACATGAAGGCCCTGTTGGAGAAAACATGCCAGTGAAGTTCGCACATTTCGCAGCGAGTATCGGTGAAGTGCCGGTTTCTTTTCTTTTTTTTTCGCGCAACTTGCGCCTCCATTGGGTTTCTTCAATTAGGCTATCTCACTCGACGAACTTTACAGAGGCCGACATTTCACGCCGGTACAAAGCTCATGTGATTGTGCCAGCCTAGTGTCAGTTTAGAGAATGACCTACGTGTTTCATGGGCTGGTCGGGAAAAAATAAAGCACTTGACTGACGCATTATGTCGGCACATGAAGGGTGATGCGTTTGATCGGGCCAGCCACATGGAGATGGATGGGTCACTGATCTATGACTAAGGGGCCGGTCAGACAAAAAAAAAAAACAACAAAAACCTGTAGTATCGGCCCACAAAGCACGTCGGCCCACCGGGAAAATGCTCTGTATGCCAGATGGCCAGTCCGTCCCTGGATGATTCTAAGAGCCTAGGGGTCCCAGAAAACATTTTAATATTGTAATCGAGGTTAGTGGGGTGATTTTTGTTTCTTTTTGTCATAGCTCCCAAAATTTCTGTGCAGTGCCCCCAACCCTATTACATCTTTTCAGTTTTAACTCTTTTCTGTAGGCCTATATCAAGAACTGAACTAAGTTTTTGCAATGCTTTCTTAACTGCTTAGATTGTTGTTTTTATATAGGCCTATATACTGCTGTGTTTTATAATATGTAGCCTACTTATACTCTTATACTGGAGCAGAATCTGCACTGGAAATGTACTTGCACTGACACTTTTGCACAAGGGTTACCATAGCATCCTCCTGCACATTCTACACTACTTTCACACCAAACAACTTAGTACACTAAATGGCACATATAATAGGATTTTTCTCTGTATTTTTATATTGTATGTCATGCGTATGTCATGTGGTGAAAGCTTAAGGATACCAGACTTTCCTACAACATAATAAAAGCATTTATCTATTTATTTATTTATCTATCTATCTATCTATCTATCTATCTATCTATATATCTATCTATCTACTTGACTTTACATTGACACACTCCATTATATTTTGTGTTCTAAATGTGATACTGGATGATACTGGATGGCTCGTGAACAAGCATCATATAATGCTATTATAAATAATCAAATATCAAATAATAATATTATATTCCAAAAGACGAATAAGTAGTTAGGGAAAAATCCATATGCAACACTGCAATTGGCATTGACAAGATATATTTATATAAATATATATATATATAATATATATATAAAAAAATATATATATATATATATATATATATATATATAGTTTCAGAACATTTCAACTGTGTCCATGCTTGTCAGTGTTACAATATAGACTACCAGAGCAAGCATTTGAAATCCCAGCTCAGTAACTACCTGTAATGGGCAATAGATGGCACTCTAGCATCCACAGATCTCCATCAGCTGCAGGGTCCTTCCACTGAGAGCTGCACTTTCTGACTCCCATTTTGATTTATGAGGGGAGTGTGCAGGAGTGCCCACTGTATGTATTTTTGAGCCTTTTTTCATCAAGTAGTGTAACAAGTCGGAGTGCAGGAGAGAGCCAGTTGTCTTACAGTGATAATAATGTTTGAAGGATTCCCAGAAATGCTTTCAGGTTCATAGCTCCCTGGAATAAATCTTTAGGTTTCACATCCGTGGTTCTACTACAGTCACTGACAAATACACCTCTAACTGTTGTAGTTAGGACCCTGTCCAATTTATTCTAGAGCTGGGTTAGCTTATATAGTGACAGAGTTGCTTGAGTCAAGAATGTCATTAGATGTCTTGTGTGTAAAACAAATGTATCTCCACTAGATTTGACTCTATGCAATTAGTCTTCATCACATATTTTGGGCTGCATAACATGCCTTTAATTAAGATAAAAGAGGAAAACTAGTATGTTGGTTATAGTCTGGCTGATCAGTGCATTGAGCCCAGCAGTTCGGTCAGGTGCAACATCCCTTTCCATTTTGAGCAATGCAACAACGTAGCCATATTCACAATATGTCTAGCCAATATTATATTAGATTCTATTGCATAGGCACATGCACAGTATATAATTCTGATCTGACCAACATTCAGTGTGTTATCATGCCCATTTGTAAAGAAAATGATATCCACATGTTTTGGCCATTAGCAAGCCAAGACAGTTGCATGCTAAGTTGAAGTGTGCAGTGAGTGTGTTCTCCCTGGTGTACGGACACCATCCAGCACAGTTCAGTACCTTCACTCACCGTCTGCCCAGGCTTCTCAGATCAGTGGCCTTAACAGGACTGCACTCTTCATCTCCCAGAGACATCATATGTTATCCCTGACAATACTCCAGTCTCAAAGCATTGATGTTTTCTGTAACTGCCTTTGTCTCCAGGAAGCAAACCCAAAGAACTATTGCTTTAGATTTTATTCAGACAAACAGAATCAATAGCAGTGCAGACAAAAGTACACACAGACTCAAGCAGGACTCACTGATGACTGATTCAGTGTCTTTATGAATGTTATTAAAGTAGACAAGTACATACTCTGAAATAAAAGACAAGTTAAAAGTAGCATGCTTTTTTGAATTATTATTCTGCTGACTAAAAAACAGGCTATAGCCTACAACTCCAACAACTATTTCACTGAATGAAAATCTAACAATTAAACAGCAATTATTTATATTACAAAGGTTACATCCCTATATCACCTCATCCGTTTAGATTTAATGGGGGTTGTGAAATAAATGATAATCCCCTTGAAATGCATTGAACATTGAAGTAAGAATCGTATTTTGAAAATGTACTGGGGTAGAATCAGGGAATAAGGAATAGTATAGGGAGCACATATATTTGAAACTGCTGCTTAAGTTTACTTTGTTATTTTCACCTCTGATCAGCTGAGGAGATACAACAAATGAAGACAATAAAGAAACCTTTCTAGAGTGTTCTGTTTTGATATGCTTAACATGTTTACAAGTGTAAAAATATTCTGCAGCCAAGCTAAAAGTATTTTCACACCTCCCACCAGTACACAACATAACACACACAGAGACACATAACAACACATTATCCTTGATGACTGATTACCTTGTGAAGGCTTTGTTATTGATGATGAGTTAGGAGTATGCTAACAGGAATAAGGGCCGTCTTCTCCTCTCTTCTTCTCACCTCTCTCCTCCTTTCCTCTCTTCTCCTCTTCTCGGCGGCCGCCTCCACCTGTGCTGCTCTGTATGCAGCTGATTGCTGCTGGACCTCTGACGGCACTGCTGGGCTTGGAGTCTGTCGTCTGTCATGCTCTGCAAATGAAAGGGGAGTGATGAGGCCTGGTGATTTACTGAGCTCACAGCCGCAACCTGCTGCAGCCACATGGTGCGTCACAACCATGTCGCTGCCTCTTTTCAGGCTGGACAGGAGCATGATTCATTGTGTGTGTGTGTGTGTGTGTGTTTGTGTGGGTGCTTGGGTCTGCTCGGTCTGGCTCTCGCTATACTGTGTCCTTCTCTACAGAGAAGCTCCTGGAAAAGGTATGCATTCTATGATTTGTTTGTTTGTTTATTTAGCCATTAAACCCTAGTCAGAGTATTAGGGCAGATAAAAAAGCTCTTCTTAATATGCAGTAGCTTAAGCAGTTACAGCGTGGTACTGATTCCACGGCCATCTTTAATTTGCATCAAACAGTGTCCTCATCATGTAAAGGCCCATAATGCCATGCAAATAGAATGCAGGCATCATGCATTTTCACTGGCAGTCTAGAGATGCTGATGTAAAGGACTGAGGTCACACTTACTGTGCCACCCCACCCTACAGTCCGCACAAAGTTCCAACACTGTAAAACAGCTCACGCTTCGGAGTGGATTCGGCTGGCCCGGAGATGATTTACTGCTCTCTGGAAGCTTCTGTGTGTTTTTCATGGTGTGATATGTGTAAGGAAACATTCCTTGGTGGGAGCGTAGACTTGAATCTGTGCCATGTGCTTACATGCCAGATTCCCTCACATACTACTAGCAGACTAACAAGCTCTGTGGCCTACGTCCTCCTTCAGGTCACGGCTGCTCTCCTGCATTTGCCTCCTCGGAAAACTATGCATGAGTGGAGAGAAGAAGTGGATGGCAGGCGGGCCCAGGCTGCATTATTAAGTAGCCACAGGTAGGATTACATCTTTGCCTTAAGTGGGAAACAGTGTCACTGTCTCTGCCTTGCTCTTCATTAGAAAGGCTGCATTGCAAACGGAAGCACCAAGCAGTGGTCAATTGGCATCTTGGGGGAAAAAGAGGAGCCCATCTAGGTTGTTGCTATTGGCAGTCCGGAGCTCAAATGGAGCAGGGAGGGTATATATTTGGAAGTCTTTTCTCTGCTCACCATGCAGCTGAGACTGGGTTGCCGCTCAGGTAAGCTCCCACACTGTTTTGCCTTGACAGGGTGCCACAATGCTCCAGGTGGTCTGCGGCCTACTAGGGCGCTTTATCCATGCTTATCCGGGCTCGACTCGTCTTGAGCCACCAGAGCTCGCTTCAGCGCGTGCCCCCCTGCTGCGGCGGGGTATGGTGCCGCATGGCGCGCATCAACACAGCACACCGCAGCGAGTGAGGAGAATTGCAATAGTTTTAGACAATACACTTACTCGAGTGTAGCCGAGACCCACTGTCTCTCCCTCTCTCTCTCTGTACTTTTCTCCTCTCTCTCTCTCTCTCTCTCTCGTCCTTTCTCCTCTTCTCTTGCTTTCTCTCTGCCGCCTCTCCTGGGAGGAACCTTATAGACTGCCCCTGAGCCAGAGAGTTAGTCCAAGACGAGAGGGCTCTGGACAGGCTATACATCAACTGTCCTCTCCTTTGGAGTCTGTGTCTTTACCCAGCATGCTCAGCTAGACCTCAGGACAGAGCGCCTTCAGCATCTGATGTCTCGCTGTGCAATTAGACAGCCGCGCATCTGTGGTTTTGGGTCTGGTTCTGTTCTGGAGACTCAGCGGGCATGGGGGGGGGGGGGTTTGGAGCAGGACACATTTGTCTCCTCCAATAACATTTTAATTTTCATGCCCCAGTGAATTCTGAGGGCCACAGATATGGAAATTCTCTGCTCAACTCAGAACTACATTGTGCCATTGCATGAGAGGCAGGCTTGCATTTTGCTACAGCTCTGAGTTGCTTTAATGCAACAGTCCTTTGGATGAGATTACTCTCAATAAAACCTCCTATCAACAGGACATGACAAGAGCATAAATTGCTGCCTCTCTGGTCTTCTGCTCCATCTGTGCCTCTGAGTCCTTCTCTCTACTCTTCCTAATGATGGGAAATGAAACTAAGATGACATGAATTGCTTTAGTCAGAGAATACCAATTGGCAACTGTATTAATTTTCAATACTATTAATCCGTTTTAGTCCACTTTGAGAGACAATGAGTGGAGCGCTGTATTTACACTGCATACATCAGTCATAAATAATTGAGTTAATTTCTTTGCACATAATAGCTTACTCTGTTCTCCTGGTTCCACACTACTGCCATATTTCTTTCATCTAAAATCTCCACTTTTTCCTTTCTCAAAGATCTTTCTCTATAATGAATACAAATACACTCTGCTATTTCACATAGCCTTCTTTTAAATTATTTGTAGAGAACATGTTTTGTTGTGTTTTTAAAGTATGCTCCTCGAGTTCCCAATGCACAGTTGTCTTTCTCTACTCTACAGATGATCTCTGTCTTTAATGATCTCAGTAGTCTGTGTGGACCATGTAGACTATGTGGAAACATAGAGCTGATTAAAACTCTGCTCAGTTTAAGACAATCTATGCCATTCTGTAATGCAGTGTATGTTGGAGTGCTCTGTCTGTTGCTGGGGTTGTTAGAGTCACAACCTGTCTCAGACTTGCTCTCTGCACATTTTCTCGCCAGCGAAAGCTGCAGTCTCTGCGGGCATCTGAGTGCCTGACCTAATTCCTCTCTCTCCCTGTCGTTGTTTTCTCCTACATGTTGAGGTGTCTGTTCCACACTGGTGCGGGAGCCGCAGTGCCAAACCCACAGCCCTCTGACCCTCTCCTCCTCCTCCCTCGACTCATCCAGCCCCTGGCCGACAGATGCTCGCAAGTCCCCAGCTAATTGCGCGCCCGTGACCCTGCCGCACCTCTCTAAAGTCTCCCCGTTCAAAGAACGCACATCATCAGATCCCTGCTCCACCAGGGTGCCACCGCGGCATTAATGACCATGACGATGTCGCATCTGGATCATTTCCATGACAATCAGCAAGCCAGTGGAGCGCTAAGGAGGCCAGCATCTGCTAATGGAGGCAGCAGGAGCGCACGGGACATCAGGGGGTTGGAACCTGTCACCGCTCGTTGCTGCTGCTGTCGTTTGGGGGGCCCCCCAAGTCACTGTATTATTTAGAAAATAGCCCCTGGTGCCTGCGGGGTCAGAGGATTAGGGCGTCAGGGGCTCTGAAAAAGAGATGCCTCACGCTGCGCTCAGTCCTCAGATTACCTTTCATTTTTCCCCCTGCGATCCTTCTTCTCTGGTCTGGGAACAGCGGGGAAGCTGGAGATGCATTCTCATACAACGGTAATGATGGCTGCTCCCCACATCAGCACAACACTGATCAAATGCACTGTATGTGACGGAGGGTAACGCGTATGATCTCGTCTCGTCTGATCCACCCTTTAACACCTCAGGGCTTCCCTCATTATCTGTTGTCTGGGGGCCCTGCTTAAGACATGTGTGATGTTTTTCAAATGAAGTCAGTGACCAAGCCAAGATAACAAGCCTTTGTTATGGATGCATTAATGTAAAACACATTTGTCAGACATGTTAACCATTAACACACATTTTAAATCAGTCTGTAGCACTGACTTCAGATCATTTTTAGTGAGGCTGCATCAGTGTTTTTCAGTTGTTAATTTAATTGCTGAAACATCACCCCTGTGTGTGTATGTGTGTAATTTTACAGTAGTTTACTACAGGGCCAAGCCTTGGTGGACATTACAGTATAATATTGCAAACTTTAGTTGAGTCTTTTATCCTTTCCCACTCAGTAGGCAGTGAGTAATGTGCTTGTATTTCTGCTCTGTGAGTGCCACCAATCACACACCTGTGCCACGCAGAATAGGCTCAGTGAGCGCAGCCTTTTACTTCATACAGATGAAAATCTCCCCCACAAGGGGATCCATCAGCCACATTCATGCACTGCCTCAATCTTCCCACTTTCTCTCTCTCTCTGGCCCTCTCTCTCACACACAGAATTGTCTCTCTGGCTTTGGCAAGGATTAATTTCAGATGAAGTCAGGAGTAGCAATGGAGATTTCCCTAGTGACGCCGGAGTGGGCTTTGCCTGGCTGATGAAGAGCGTGGACGGGCCGTGTCCTGAGGAGGGGGTCTCTCCTGTATGGATGCGAGGTACGGGGAAGTTGCCTTGGGGGAACTTGTGCAGCTGGGCACACAGCCACGGCCGTTAGGATGGAGTCTGCCTCCTTGATTGGCTCCAAAGTGAGGTAGGAACAGAGCGACAGGCAGCTGTGAGAAATGGGACGCCCCTCTGGGAGGTTAAGCAGCGGCTGGAGCCAAGCGATGGCCAGCCAGAGATCTGTCATCCCTGAACGCAGCCGGGGCAAGGGCAGCTAAGGCTCCTGCTGTGTGGGACTGGATACCTCCTCCTGATTTAGCTGAGCTTCAGTGGCACCTGAGAAACCTTGGAGTGAAGTTGTCTGGGAAGACCTGTTTGATAAGCTCCTTGAGGGTGGGAGAAAGTGCTCCTGCTGTCTGCTCCCGTGGGGAGCTCCTTAGCAAAGTCTTCATCATGGATAATGGAAACCCTCATTGTAATACACAGCAAGAGGAACACAATCAGATAAATCCATTAGAATGTTTGGTTCTTGATTTACACATATCATGCATGCAGATACATTAACATTTCATTTAACTTTTCACAGACAAATAAAGTACATGATATGCCAAGATTTTATTATATGGACAGCATTACGCTATACCTTAAAGTGATCTATGCTGATACTCAATGAGTGTACAGAAACTGCAGGTTAATGAGGACATGCTGGCTCAGTAGCCGCAAGCTATGGAAATCTGTGTCTACAGTCATGTTGCTTCAGCACAGTAATGCTGTGTTGCCTCGCTCTCAAACGGGAGCCTGATTGTCAGGAGCGGGAAAGAGGAAATTCTCCCAGTGCACACTGAGCTGGCCATGTGTGAAAGGCAGGAAGGATCTGATTTAAAAAGGGGACAAAGAGGTAATCCCTGGCTGCAGTTCTGTCCTGAGTGTCATGTCAACCTGTCACAGTGGAGCCTGCCATGCCCGTGAGTCCCTCCATCTTTTCTCACTCAGCTCTCTCACTCTCGTTCACTGCACGGCTGTTGACTGGCTGCCTGTCACTCTGTCAGGGCTAATCGAATCACCTCGTTCTTGGGGAGGAATATGGGGTGAAAAAGGGCGTCACAAAGCAGCCGAGTTGTTTGTCATTGACTCCCAATCATGTTAGGGAATTTGTGCAATTACACTGGAGCGGGCCGTGGCGGATGCTCCAGGCTCCGCAGGGAGAGAGAACTATGAGGGGGCTTGGGAAGCCGTGGGAGGATGAAGGATCAAACCATCTGGAGCCAAGCACTCCAGGTGGCGTCTGAAAAACAGCCGCAGGCAAAGGGCCTTACCTGGACATCTGGGTGATGAGGAGCTGAAAGGGAGGTTCCCACCAGTCACGCTCTCACTCTGTGTCTGCGCTCGCTTCCACAAATCGGCAAGCAGCTCACGCACTAGAGCAAATGTATTGTATCATCTCCCAGCATTTTAACCTTGAATCGCCTTTGTCTTTTTCCATGCAGTGTTATTTTTATTATTTATTAATTTTTTTGCCAAATTCCACCTGTGAATATTTTAGTGTGTGCACTGTAGCTTTGCCAGAGGGGACCGCTAGCAGTTAGCCTCCAAGACCGTTAGAGGAGTCTGGGAGTGCAGCCAGCAATTAGCCCCAGAGAGAAATGCTGCAGCCGGGGAGGAGCTGGAGCAGCAGACCCCAGCCTGTTGGCAGGAAGGTGGGTGCTGGGCTGGATCATGCCGGATGCCATCCCAGGGCTGCAGAGAAACCAATATCGGCTGCTGCCTCCCAGGAGGAGTGGGTAGGGTGGTGCTGTGGATTTATGAGCACACATGGCAGAGGGAGCTGTGAGTGGCGGCTAGGCCACGGCTCCAACCCCAGAGACATGCTGACAGAGTGGGTGTGCTGCAGCACAGACACTGACCTGCACTGATGGCAGGAGAGTGCCAGAACATTTTTTCAGCATGAATGCATTCGATCCTATCAGTGCCAAGATGGGGCTGAATCTCTCTCTCTCTCTCTCTCTCTCTCTCTCTCTCTGTGTCTGTCTTGCTGATTATTCAGGGAATGTAAATTTGGTAACATGACCACCGACAATCTTTACCTTAGTCCATGGCCTCATTGGTCTACTGCACATGTTAGTTGCATAGAGGAAATACTGTAAAAAGGTGGCTATTTCCTCTAATTACAGACATGAGATCTCAACACAAAATCAAATGACGGGGAAAACACAGCAAAGTCTTTGTCAATGTTACTCAGAGAAAGAGGCAGTAAGAAAGATTTGTTTGCAGATACTGAAGACTTTCAGCACCTTCTCTGCCGCCTTAAGCCTGGAACATTGCTGGAGCGCTGGAGCGGATGCTGCACACGCATGGCTTTTTACAGTTGGCATATCCACAGCAACGACTCAGTGAATTCGCTCGGCTTAATAAGCTTATGGGTTGCGCATGTCGTGCTCTGTCCAAGTCGTGTACTCGGAGCGCAGGGCGGCAGCCACTTCACAAACATAATCCCCTAAACCGCTGACCGCATTCGCTCAGGTCAAAGGCTATGGGCTTAATGAAAGAACAGACAGATGAGGGGAGCTCATTTACTGTCACATGTGCATTGTTGAAATGTGGAGACACAGAGGACATGATGGGAGAAGTTCATGGAACAGCAGCAGCTGCACTGAGTGAGGAAAGCACTTCTGTGTCTCTGCCACCAACAGAGAAAAGAGGGTCAAACTTATGATCCACAGTGGCATTTCAGATTGTTCATTTCCCCATCTGCTCCGCGGAAATACAATCTGACAATGGTTAACAACATTTCTCATCACAGAGATTCTCATTATTTCTCTCAGGCCTCTTTTGGCCACTCCCTCTAACAACAAAATAAGGTTCTGTGCAAGTGAACATTGCCTGGGAACGTTCAGCGTAGCTAGGAAACAGAGGAGGTGTTTCAAGTGACCAAAATCATAGCAACATGCTAGAGCTGAGCTAAGTGATTGTGGTTTCATTTTGCTTCTATGGAGGAGGTGTTGCATCTGCAGTTATTACACTGTGCTGCCTTGTAATGCATGATTTTAAATTTTAGGTTCTGGTGGCTTGTTTAGTGAGTCACACCACATTCCATCACCCTCTGCATCTGTCCTAAAGTGAGTTATTGTGTGTTTGTGTGTGGCAGGAACAGGGGGCATCCAGATGATGGCTCCGGAGGCAGGACTGACCTTGTGTCGACCCCAGCGCCATGCCAACTGCACACTGGCCGGACCATTCCAAGCAGAGATGTGGACGCAAGGGGAGGGAATGGTGTGTGCGTTGCAATGGCCCAAACAGCCCCCGTAGCCGTCCACACCGGTGCCTGCCAACTCAAACACACCAGCTGCGTGGCCAAACAAGCAGCGGCATTATGAGCCTCTTCAAAGCAACGCACTCTCCAGCTCATGTGCCCTGGGAACATGGGTATTGGCATTTGGGCCAGATGAACAGGTTTGAGCACAACACACGTCTGTGGGCTGCCTTTGCTCAGTCAAGCAAGACAAAACTAAATGAAGTGGTGAAACAGTGATTGCTAGACGACTGAATGTATGTATAATATGGAATACTTCTCGAAGAACAAGAACTTCTTCCCTTCGTATGCCAGTATTTCTGTTCTCTGGGTGATTTATATGTGCGACTGCAAAATTCAGTCATTCACATATTTCATCCTAAGCACCTCAAAATGACTACCAAAATCCCTTCAGATCTAATACCTACCAGGATTACGTTGGGGAAATACCTCTATTCTAAATACCTGTATACTATGTTATGTCTTATAGACATTCAATAAGATTTTTCATTCAATTTTGTATCTAACTGGGAATAAAAGACCTGATATCTGGAGAGGGGTGCCCCTTGATAACTACAGTGTGTTCATCATTTTTGTATAATGGCATTCTGAATATACCGCAGCTGAAGCCACTGGAGTTACTTCAAGGGGAGGCGTGTGAGGACAACATGGTAATCATCAGCTCTGCAGGATACCATGGCATGAATGCATTTCTCTACAGCTTGAAGACTTAATATATGTACACAAAGGCTCCATCCATGAGTGTGCCGTGTTTTAACCTCCCTACTTTGTTCCCAGACACACTATCTTCCTCTGGTCTTTATATTTTTTATACTTAAGGACATTTTGTTGCATCTAGCTTTTCTGGTAAATTCAGACTGAAATGAGAAAGGAAACAGTTTGGGGCAGGGGAGGTAGTTCAGTCAATTCTGTAGGCATGGAAGTTTTGCCACTTACACTCAAGGTTAATCTCAGCAGGTCACAGGTCCAGTCAACAGTCTAAAGAGAATGTTTCCCTCCCTGCTGAAGCAAATGATCTGTTCCCCTATCCCTGCGTCCTCCTCAGACATTCCCATTTGTCAGGTGTGCGTGGCCTATCTCTCCTATTGATCAGTGCCTCTCCTGCACGTACCCTGCTCCATCAGCACTTCTAGTGTATTAAAAACAATCCCAGCAGAGACACCAGAGTCTGCGCGCCCAGACAGTGTCCTTATCCCCGAGGTCATCCGGCTAGCTTTACCGCCGCTCCAAACTAATCAGGCTCATCCGCAACATAGCACTCAACCCAGGTGGTGCAGCCTCCTGTCTCATGATTAAGAAAGGCAAGCAGGATGTCCCTGCTGCTCCATCCTTCATCTCCTCATCCCCCCATCTCTCCACTCTTCTGTCTCTCCATCTTTTTTATCTCTCCACCCCTCTAGCTTTACGCTATTCCATCTCTTCTGCTCTGCATAGGGCTGATGAGTTGTGGCCTTGACCCAAAACACAGCCAAGAGGGCATAAATAATGAAATTGCCAGAGAGGCCTTTTCTGATTCCTGTCATTGTTTGTTAGGTACACCACCCAGCCACCCCTCACCCCGATGTGCAGGAAGGGCAGACTTGTCAAAAGAGTTTAAGGCTAGGTTTCTCTTTCCCTTTTCCCCTCTTGGTCTGAACCAGAATGCACAAGGTTGCTCCATATTGCAGCATTTTCAGGGAAAGTTCTTTTTTTTCCCTTTTTCTTTTTTTCTTTTAATCTGAGCTTGAACTTGATGATAACTATATTTGAATCAGAGGCTTAAGGCATGGGGAATATGATCTAGAGGTGAGTAGATTTCAACCCAGCAATTAAATCTGTTTAGCAGTATATTCAGTTTGCTTTGTTAATTGACAAACCAATAGAAGCAAATCAAAGTGATGTCAAATAAGTTGTAAGAATGAGACACGCATGGGAATGGGGATGATGCATAATCATATCATAATCATATCTGTGCGTTTATCTGTTTGCTTATTTGTTGTTGGGAGTATGGGTTCAAATCTGACACATCGAACAGCTTGAGTTGTTGGCACTGCACAGTGTTGGACTGATTTCTGTGTGATAGCACAGGCTTTCATAATAACAGCATATCGGGATGAGAATTGAATTTCACACTTGGATGGCCTAACACTACATGTGTTTCTTTTTAATAAAGAGCGGAGTCACTCACCCTGAAGAGTTCTGCCTCCGTGGCTGTAAGCCGGCCTTGGCTGTTCTGTGCTGTACTGCCCTGCTCGCCTCCTGCATTAGAGATAGCACTGGCTTTAGCAGCAAGCTCAAGAAAATAATGTTCTGCTTTGAAAATCCTGGGGTCTTTGCCGGCAATCGCCTCTGTCACCTGGCAGCACAAGTGAATGAGGTTCATTTTGTGGGATGCATTTAGTCATCAACTTTATATTAGGTTTCAAAACAGAAGGGGGCTTTGCTTGGCAGTTGAATGAGGTTGCATGAGGAGCTTCCCAGCTGTCCATCACACTCCTCTTACACCCCAGTGGCTAAATTAGGCCTTCACTAGCATCAGGCAAAGCCTGAAAAAAATGCCTCCTTAGACTCGAGAAATATTCTAAGGCTGTTTATTATATTTTAAAGCTACATTGCCAAAATAACTCCACATCCTTGTGCGAGCAGTAAATCTGTCCTATTTCACATGGAGATTATGCTGCAGTCACAATGTATTATGTATGTGTGAGTTGTTGGGGACTGTTTTAGTCCCTGATGAGGCGTGCTGTAATCGGTACTGGCCCTCTCTGCCGCAAACCTGGCATGGCCTGACAGGCACACAGGCCTCTCAGGAAAGCCCTTGACCTGCTCCGTGGACAGACAGTCCTGCTTCCTTATGTGGGGAGCCGATTAGATTCTTAATGAATGCTTGTCTCATTGTTTCTCTGCCTCTTCTCAATCTCTGGGGGCAGCAAACATCTCAACTGTGCCAGCAGCTGAGGCCAAGCTATTGTGAAATCCCCTCTTGCACAAAGATTAATGCTCACTTAGCCCACGACTTATGCCGTCTGAATTATGGCTAAAATGAATGGCTTTCGATTTAATTTTTTCCCTTGAATGGCACTTACAATTTCTTACAGATTTCTCCTCTTTAAAAATCACGGACGATTACAGAATGTATCAATTGTGTGCCAAGGAAAGATGGTTTGGGCTTAATTGCCTCGATGTGGATTAGATAGAGGCAGCAATTGCATTTCAATTAATAACTCTCAGCAAGGCTTGGCCCTGAAATAAAGATGATTGGCCTGTCACTCAAACTGCCGAACTCAAGCCTCCACAATTTGTAACTAGTTACTTCCGGAGGGAAATTATTTTTATGTTTTGTTTTTTTTTCTCCACTCTCACTACAATTTTATTCATTTATTTATTTTTGCTTCAGGCCCACTGTTCGGTCAGCAGAGAGAGGAAGAGTGCTGAGGCGTTAAGAGGGTTCCTCCTTGCCGAGATGGCATGCAACTTTAAAGCCTGTCCGAGCGAGCCCAATTTCAAATGAGACGAGAGACAACACAGCCATTTTCTATTAGGCTGTCTATCTCTCGCTCTCCCCGTCGCAGCGGAACGATAACCTGCATCAGAGCCTCCCCGCCTCCCTCCTCTTCTGTTTCATCTCTTTCTATTTCCCCATAGTTACTCTCATCTGAAGAGAGCTATTTATTTCACAAGACAAAATAGGAAATCGCGATGGATCGATTGTTCTCTCAGCAAGGTGCTTTTTCCCTTGCAGGTGACTTTTTCTCTGAAAGGCTGCACTCTCCCTCACTCACACTCTTTCTGCTAAGGTCAGTCTGAGGCAAAAAGGAAAAAATCAAGGCAGCCCTGTGGAGCCCAGAGGGACACAGGGAGCTGTGCACATGGGAATTCAGGCAGCCAGTCCCATGGAGATCAGGCCTACTGTAGAGAAGATCAGCACCTGGCAAACAGAGAGCCGTGGTCATGGAGAGGTGGACACACGGTACACTAATCTGCTTTGACTGGCCTTGATGGCGCCGGCCGGCCCCTCACTGTGGGCCTTGCCCAGTCTTTAATGCATAGACAGACACACAGAGACAGTGGGGAGCAGATGGGGATTTGCAGCCATGCACAAAGGAACAGGGAAAACAACCAAAGATGGAGGATAAATGAGTGCATGTTGGATTCAAATGGAATGAATGTAAGGAGCACGGAGAGGAGGATATGGGGGTGGGGGGTGGAGAAAGAGAACAAGAGCAAAACAGAAAAAGGGCATGAGAGAGACAGAGGAGAGTGTGTATGTGTGTGTGAGAGAGAGAGTGTGTGAGAGAGATAGGTAGCAGAGTGTGTGTGGAACAGGAGCGATGAATCACAGGGGAAAGCAGCAGTGTGCCGGCTCATTTGGGATCTGATGTGTCGGGAAGCGGCCGATGGGTGTTAATGAGGAGGCTACGTGACTCTGTAAGAGGCGAGATGCATCGCACACCAAGGGGGGAAGCACTGTGGGGAGGGAGACATGGGGGGGGTGCTGCCATTTAAAAAAATAAACACAGGATGCGCTGGCAAATCTTTGCTGAGTCACAGAAGGAACAAATAGGCTGATCAGCAAGATGCTGTATTATTCCTATCATCAAGCCAGCCTTCAGCACCCCCTGAGAACATGAAGAGCATTCAGCATGGCATTGTTCACTGCCACTGACTGACTGTGATGAGTGCACGCACCTGGGGAACTTTTGTCCTCTTCAAATTCCCATAGGATTCTGACTCATGGTGACTCAGATAATACAGTAATACATACCAATGTATGCAGTAATCTTGTCTTTTTTTGTGGTCATTATATTAAAGGCTCTGTCATCATCTTCTGCAGACAGACTCTCTACCATCTCAGGAAGTTTGCCTATTCACGACACATGGATAATGGATGAAAGAAAAGGTGGGAGTTCAGTAAATTTTGTTGACATTCATTTCAGATTCAGGCCAAGGACAGAATGATAGCTTACAAAATCACATGGCAGAGAATTGATTATATCACTCAAACACGCTGTAGAAATGAATTTGCACTGTATGCAGCTGATGTCCAGACAGAATTCTAAGCTGGCTCTGACAGTGAGATTGTGAAGGAGATCATATGTCCATGGGCATTCATCCTGATGTTTTAGTTCCTTTATTAGTTCAATTACACATACATTTTTGGTCATTTAAAAAAAAACACCAATTGCATAATTAAATTATAATTCTTTCACATTTACATCATTGCTAGTATAGTGGAATCTCTTTTGTTCAACTAAATCTATATTTCACCCTTAGCAAAGACCTTGGATTGATTCAGAAAAGCACAAACATAACACAACAATTTGGTTTAATTTATAGAGGCTGGCTTTCAAATCCACCTTTCTGAAAAGTAACCTCTGTTGGTCATTATTTTTTGCCTCAGAAGCACATTTATACCTAGAGGCTAATTGGGCTGAAATACAACTTTTTGTCACAGTGAAAAAAAAAACTCTAACGGAGGATTAAAAAAAACGAGGTATGCTTTTAAGACAGGAGCCTGGGCCGCCCTTCTGAGGCTGTGGAACATTGGAAAAGTAAACATCTCAAATGAGACGCATTGAGTTCATCCAATTAAAGAAATAATTAGCGTTCCTCACTCCAGAGGCTACATGCTACGCCGACTGCATGTGGATGGGAGCAGAAAGGTGAGGCTGTGCTAGGCGGTAGGATGCATTGTGGATGCAGAAGCTGCCCTTGTCTCGGATTAAACAATACAACTCCACACTTGGGAGAAATCAATGCGCTAAATGCAATTTCTTAGGCTGAGCCACAGCCAGACGAGCTGGCCTATTAAGAATGCTCGGAGGTGACAATTTCACTCAATTGAATAAGTTAAACGAACAAGGGATCCACTGTCCCTGTTACCATCTCTTTAGATGGCTAATTTCAGGCTTGCATTTTAACACACTTCAGCTAGCATTAAAGCCAGCAAAAACTATACCATATTTAACATACTGCTCAAAACATCTTAGAGAGAATAATCAGAAGGTTGACATCTATTAATGTTTTTTTTTAACCAAAACTTTACCCACATAATTTATTTCACTGGCCATTTAATTTATGCTTTGAATATTCAGCCTGCAGTCTGCTGTTGTTGCTGTATACTTTCTGACTCATATTACATTAAGCAAGGACACCATTTGCAAAGGAGGCGCTGTTGAGTGTGCGAAAGAAGGATTAATGTGTTTCTGGCCTCTGCTTGCTCTGTGTTCACACCCCTCCTCGCTCTGATTTCCTCTCTACACACCAGCCATTTACAACTTAAGATTTACATTTATTTCCCTACCCCATTCCTGACAGACACTAATCCATAGAGTTTGGCGTGGTGCATCGCTTCTGCTCGATTTCACCTATGTAATTTCTCAGCGAGCCATCGTCTGGGGCTCCTCTCCTCTCCTCTCCTCTCAGCTCCCCTTGCGCAGATGAGACTGGATGGACATTTACTCAGAGCCCTGAGTGCCATTACGCCATCACTTTGCATTTAGATAACTGCTGCCGCTCTTGGCAAATTGGCCTGCCCCTGTGAGCACCGGCAGTTGGCGGGCTTTGGGCAGGTGATTGGGGATTGGGCTTACCTGGCTGAATACTTCTCTCACTCTCATTCACTCTATCTCTCTCTCTGTCACACTCACACATACACATGTGTGCACGCGCGCGTGCGCACACACACACACTTTCTTATTTCTGTCTGTAACACATTCTGTCATGAACACACACATTCTTTCTCTCTCAAATGTGCATGTACACACACACACGCGCGCGCGCGCACACACGCAATAGAAGTCAATCATAAGAGGCGGCAGAGGTCCAGACCTGTCAGAACCTGTCAGAAAAGACCTAGATCCATTTTGTCCCTCAGTGTAAAAGCAGATTTTCATATTCCCCATCCTGATTCCCGCTCTCACTGCCTAGTCTCTCCTCTCCCCTCTCTCAACTCAGCTGTTCTCAGATCAGTTTCTGTCACCATCCCACCATCAGATCACCATTCCTGTTCATTAATAGAACTGCTTTCGGGTATCTCTCCCCTCACTGAAGTATGTGACAACTTGACAGGACAGTTATCAGAGGCTGCGAGATATGAGAAAGAAAGAAAACATGACTACACAAACCTAACAGAGCTAGAACATGCATATGCGCATCTCTGTGATATGCCACCATCAAGAACAATAAAACATGACTACACAAACCTAATATGCCACCATCAAAAGCAACTACTCTTCCTGTAATTAGTGAACAAGCATGGGTGTGACAAACTGAAGCTCCAGGGGCAAAGTGCCAGACAAGCACAAATTCAAGGGTAAAGAAGTGTGGTGGCGTCGCTGCTACCGCAGGCACTGTCACATCCCTCATCGGCTTCCCCTCAAACACTCTGCCATAACTCTCGTCAGATATGAGGCCAAGAATAACAAGATAGCAGCACAAGGACATGGAAAGTCATAGTGTATGACAGCCTCTGATCTTAGCCTTCCCATGCTATTCTCCTCTCATCTCTCCCCACATCTCCCTATGGGAGCACCTGCTCGGCTGGGGGCTGGCAGAGTGAAGAGAAAGCCATGCAAATATTCCTTCCCCTTCTCAGTCATTTACAGATCCAGCTACAGTTAATGACAAAAGTGCCTGTGCTTGTCTTCGTCTGAACCCACACAGGAATGGAAGTGCAATGAGGACAGCGTTGTGTGACTTTACACAACGATACTCTCCCAAAGGGTTTTCTTTACTGTCCTTTTCAAATGGCTTTTGTTTCGTCTCAAAGTGTTTTCACATGAAGATAAGATTTTGCCTCTTGTGCTTCTACAGACATAATCATGAGCAACATCCTAAAACAGCAGAAATCAAACAGATGTTCCCGCCAACTGTTATGGCTAAACTGTGTTGTAAGACAAATATGAGGCACTGCAAGCTTTCCAATCAAATGCCACAATGGACTTTTACATTTGCCCACAAATCTCTACAGTTCATCATTCGAATCTCATTCACAAGACACTGATAAGCATTTCTGTATATTTATGTGAGCGGGTCCCCTCCGCCTCTCTCTTATGTTGTGTCTGAAGTGCTGGTGTCACGATTTGAATAATTCATTTTTTATTGGTTGGTGGGGGCCATTGCCGAGAGGCTGAGTGTTAGTAAGTGCTGCCATGCCAGTGGGAAGAGGCGATGCATTACAGTCACTTACGCATGCAGAGCTCGGCAGCGATGGCCAACGCGGCTCACTCACTGCAACCTGCTCTATTGCTCCTTGTAGCCACAATCATCAGTTTGTGTTGGGTGATGAATTGCAAATGCTGGCCGCGAGCTAGGAGATAAAAGCAGGGACAGCAGGCGTGAGCGTAGGGCTTTGGGGGGCCACTGCCGTCTGTGGTGAATTCATACCTGCTGCTCGCCTGGGCTTTTTACGCCACCGCGAGACAGAGAGAGAGGGAGAAAGAGAGATTGTTGTCTTTCGCGTGAAAGATGTCATCAACTAAAACTCTCACAGACAGCATGAGGCACCACCAGTGACATTCGGATAAAATAAAATGACCCCTCTGGTTATATATTTCCCATTCTCTTAATGTAAATATGTCTCTCACACACACACACACACACACACTACACAAACATAAATGCTTGGCTGGTATTTGACCATGTTTGAGAATATACATGTGACCTTAGCCAAAAAGTCTAAGAGAGTCTATTACTGATGCTATACATCTAGCACATAATTACTTAAAATACAGAATACATAACAGGGCTGATTTCAGCATAACCTGTCTGTTGAGCTGAATTACCCCACGACACCCACGCTAGCTCTCTCTCTCTAGTTAGTGCTGTTCAGGCACTCTGTAAGAGATCCTCAACAGCAAATACAAGCAGCCTTTGAGGGGGAAACACAGGCAAAGACATCTATGATCTCCACAATGATTAAAATACTTAAACAACAAAAAAAAACTTCTACCCACATCAACATACATTACTGGCACTAAAGAAAAGCTCCCACTCTTTCTGTGTGATTCGAGTTGAAGAAAAAAATTATGTTTGTCACTAATTAGTTTTCCCTGCAAAGCTCACAGAAAAGATTTTAATTATGATTGGAGGGGTGGATTAAATAAATGGCTGACATGAAGGCAAAACTGGTCTGAGTGAGATATGTGATTGGCTGGTCTGAGTGAGATATGTGATTGGCTGTAGAACAGTTTCACATAGTGGCACACTTACGTACAGTGGAGAGGATGTAGTGGCAATAGGCTATACTGCATCAGTTCATTTAGATGCTTGAGGGGCTGTGACCACCTGTTCTTAGTTAATGAAAGATTACCTGACACACAAGATTAACTGTTGAATTGACTTTAAAATGCCCACTTACCCCTTTACTTTACCCCTTTACTTTTGTGCCCATCTCATTTACAGTTTGTTTCCCTCCAGGTTATTTATAGGTAAAGCCCCCAAATGTGGACTTTACTCTCTGTGGATGGAGGACAACTCGCAAGAACACTGTATGGTTAACATTGCAAATAGTAGAGTAGAGTAGAGTTACTTTATTGATCCTGAAGGAAATTAAGGTATAGACACAGAGCTACTCAGACTTGCTGCCACTCGCGTTGGCACCCGGAAGTGAGGATGTCGCTGTTTCAGGCACAGTGGACTAGCCTAATGCATCAGCCGCTTTCACATTGTTTCACTTTGTGCAAAGTGTCTGAAACCTTGAAACCTCAGTTGGCATGTATTTGCTGGTGGGTAGAGACCAATCGCTACTGTTTGGTTGTGACATATGTTTCGCACTGGAGTGCACCATCTGAATTCAACATTATCACCAGAGAAATTCTAATATGCCCACTGAGTTTCAGTTGACTTGGTGTTTCATTGTGCCAGGAATTGACCAAAATTGACAATGCACTTGCCTCGCTTCGTGCTTAACGGTACAGAACAGCCTCTTGGGACTTATTGCGTAATTATAGTGAAGGTCATGGAAATGTTGTGTTTTAGCCAGGGAAAGTCATGGAAAAATCAGGGCATTTAAGTTTGACTTGCAGTGGAACCTTGTGAGCACTACATGAAGTCCAATTTAATTACTGTAAGAAATAAGTCTTTATTCCAACAGTATTGGCTATAGTTGTAGTATAGAGTTATAGTATAGAGCATTTTGTGATAAAATATATAACAGTGGTAGATAGTCACTCCAAGTAAAAACAGATGGTATATACCATTATGAAGGATGGAAGACAGTCAAATGTAATGAAAGGTCTAAAAGGCAAAGTTCTAGACCTCTTTTGGACTTCACCTGTGAGACTCCCCTCTGCAATCTCTTCCATGTCACTCACCTGCCGAAGGCCAATGTTGCATCAAGTCCATCTGGACTTCCCTGGCCTGGGGACAGGCTTTGATCAGGAGCCAGTGCAGTCCACTTTTGAGCACTGGATGCACTTGGTCAGATCAAACAGCAAATGCGTCAGAATGGCGGCTTCAGACAGACATAGCTAACAAGCCATGAACTGCCAACTCTGGAAATTGTACGAGCACACAGGGGAGTGGTCCACTGTCATTTCAAAGCTCACTGATGACTTCTGCATCTAAGTCTTGATGGCTCTCCAGTCAAACTGCCTACACCCTCACAATTTGCTTACTGTCATCCATAAAACTCAATGAGCTATTAGGGGAAGGCATGAATTGGGCTGTACTTAAATCATATGTTTTTGTAAATCACTTGATGAGTAGATGTAATTTAAGGTATGCATAGCCATAGTCCAACTTTCCATGCCCCCAGTATCTCTCATTTTTTGTTGTAGGAGTGCGTCACAGATCGACACGTGCAGGCCACACTCAGTAATGTTTTGGAAGGCTCATGACGAGTAGATGTCATTTATCCACCCACAATCCAACTATCCATGTGCCCAATATCTCCAATTCTTCGTTGTAGGACTGCATCACAGATTGACACACACAGACCACAGTTAGTTTTGGGTGCGACCTGCAAGGTGCCTTTAAGGCAACTACCACAAGGAACCTCCCATACAGTGATATGTAGTTCAGCAACTGAAATGGATGTGAAGGCTTGACTATAATCCTTCAAACACTGATTTGACTCTGACCCTGTGCTCCAGCCAAATCTCTCAGGTAGACTACTGTGAGTCCATCACTCAGCTCTCGGCCAATGCTCTCACTATGGCTGGGAACAAACCCCCACATTTTTAGTCTATTATGATTAGAATGAGACTGAGCAGTCCAAACAGACAGTCTACTACGATTAGGAGTCATTCATGAGCACAAACCTAACGACTGAGTTGCTATCTTTTAATGTCATAATTGGCAGCATTAGAACTGATTGGTTAAGATGATATCAAACATGTTTGATTCAGTGTCTCAGTCGTAATTGCATCAACAATGGAAAGAATCACAACAATTCAAATCTATCACCCAAACCACGACTCCTGCCATGACTGAACACTGGTGACTACTGTTAATTACCTTGAATCACCTATGACTGACCCAGATGTTCCATCATATCAACATCAGGGTTAAAAATCGTAAGCCCTGTTTTTAGTTTTAGAAGGTTCTTGTTTCCCCCATATTATGGAAAATTATGAAAATATTTCGTAAAGGAAAGGCTTTTGCTATTTTAAATGTTATTTGAAAGTTAATATTTATGTACACTGTCTGTACACTGACATTTGCATGTCATCTTATTTCTTTGTGTATAAACATCTTGATGAGGTTATGCTGATGCATGCACATGGGTAAAAGCAGAGAACAGAGTCATCCTCCCATAGCTGTAGAAGGTGTAGTCCTGCCCACAATGACCTCTGTGCTTAAGCTGGTCATCTAGCAGAGCAGTGCAAGGAACTGGACATACCTTGCCACACTAGACTTTAAATGGGACAGGATTTTAAATGGGACAGGAGCTTGTCTGATACTGTCTGTCAGACCACAGTGCAAATCTCTCACTTGTATCCTACAACTATTGTTGTATATTTTATACTTCTGCATCAAGGTTGTAATTCTGATGAAATACATGGACACCAAACCAGACTACATATAGGTTAGGACTAGCCTGGTAAACCACACCCTCGTTCTACACTTTCATTTCATACAGGGGGTCTAAGATATTCAGCAGTGAGATTTGATTGCTTGCTTGAGATGTTTAAGTTTAAAAAGATTGGATCAACCCCTGACTGATTGCTTGCCTTGACTGATAGCATTCTAGCTCTGCATTTACAACGCCTCCCTCTGTTCACTGATTGGACAGGTTAAAATGCCTCCTGAGACAACAAGCTCAATGGGATCAAATCCAGACTAGCACTGTAGGGAGATGATAATCAAGCAGAAGTGCTAGGAAGGCATGGCAAGGCTGGGTCGGCACTGCAGATCTAAAGAACTTCTCTTTTGGCTTATCAAAAACAGGATCATTATTGAACTTTATCTTTTTCTGTTATGCTACATCACACAATTAAACATCATGTGCTCTGGGTATTAAATTTGCATTTACATATATTGGTAAGTAGTTACAAATATTGACCTGTATTTTTTTTACAAAAGCATCTGGAGATTATGTCACAAGTGAATGATTGCTTGGATTGTAGGCTACAGATACTTCAGTGTGTAGACAACCGAGCATCAGTCTGCAAAAACTTCAAAAAAGTAAAAGAAACAAAAACAAAATATTAGCCCACAAACTATCATTAAAGGTAAATTATTATAATATTTGAATATCTAGAATAGAATGAATACGTTCAAAGAATTCTTTAGTGGTCTGTCTCTGGTATGTTTTCACTTACTAATGCATGCACTGATGATCTACAGTCTATGCTCAGGATTATCTTAGAATACTGTTGACAAGGTTGCGTCTTACATTTGTTCAACTGGCCAAATGTACAGGTAAAAACCTTTTTTACCAGATGATTACATGGTGCCGGACGCAGTTCAGGATAATCCTGTCGACGGGTTTTGATGTATCATCGCCCTTACAACAGAGTTGTGCCTAGTCGCGCATGGACACCAGGCTCCTCAATCTTGCGCCACGTCGCCGCCTACATGCCAAAGGGAAAAGTGTATTCTCGCAGCACACCCTCTGTCCTCAGAACGAGGCTGTGTTGCCACTGGGAGCTCAATCCGCATTCCACTCCATTCATGCGCACGGGAGACCTCAGACTCGAAAGTAAGCGCGGAGCCGCCAACGAGTTCACTGAAACGCTACAGCTGCAGTGAAAATGTGTGCGAGTTTTAGACTTAAAGTATGGCAAGGATAACAAAACTGATGATCACAACAGAACGTAAGTAGATTGCACTCTCTTTGAAACAAGTTCACTTTTGGAAACCTGCATGATTAGTTTGAAATGTTAGTTTCACGTATGCCCCCTTCTTACCGTACCCAATTCCTATTCCATCGGTGTCTCCCAGTGTTTTCTTCCCTGGTCGCTCATGTGGTTATCCTGATGGCATGGCCTTCACGTTACGTTTCGGTTCGGAAGAAAACACAGGTCGTTAGGGAGTCTTGGAAAAAGCAAGCTAACAAAAATAGTATTTTGTGGGTCTTCACTCTGTGGTTTTTCACGTAGGTGTTATTTTTCACGATGGGAACTTGGTTTCGTTAGAGCTGCACTAATTGACAAACTAAAGTAACAGACAGTAACTGAGTGTATGATGTAGAGGCGTTTTAACGTTACATCGAACTGGCCGTGCAGCCCAGACTAAACGACCTCCTCACTGGAGAATTTGGGTATGGTATGGTTGGTTAAGCCTTTTTTTTTACTCTAGCTGCATTTATTGGGGTGTAATGAAAATGCTGTGTGTCTCACTGACAGACGAGAGGGCTGTGTTGTACGTTTTTGTCTGCCGTAGGAAAATAAATGTGACAGCGCGTATAGGCTTGATAACTCATCACCAAATGCATGTAAAATCTATCTATTTCTGTCAAGAATTGGTATGAAAGCTTTTGACTAGGAACATGTTGTCAAAGAGCACCGAAAAAACACGAACCGACTTCATTCAGCGTAGGGATAGCCTGCTTGAAACAGATTAACCAAATCTACTTAAAGTAGTATGGTATCTGTGTTTCTAAGTCTGTGTACTAATATTGTGGCGCCCTCACGGGCATAGTGCTTAATTCGATGGTCAGTGTACCTGATAATGCCTTCATTGACAGCTCCTGGCTTTGGTATGAATGTTTTCAGTGTTATCCCCACTACATTACATATCAACAGTCTTTTGTATGATACCTTTCATCACATTTAAATTCGTGGCTACATGTGTTTCTCTTTCATTTTATGTTACAATAGTAACCAAAACCTTGCCAACCCATCACAGCTCCTATGGTGTTCATCAGACTCATTTCGTTCGTTACACTGTTAGTAATGCAAACATGACAATCTACCGCCCTGTGTGATAAAAACCGAACTAATAAATTATTTTGTGTGATGCATTATAAGGTTAGCATTAATAATCGGAAATATGGCTATTTTGAAAATTTAGAAACATACCAGTGAATCTGAAATTGTAGTTTGCAGTAATTTTACATTCTCCATTAACCTTATTACATTCTTCAGACCTTCTGACCAGTGTTTTAAGCGCTCGCGGTTATATTTAGTGCGTTTCTGCGTTCACACCTACTAACAGAGCAAAAGTTCTAGTAAGTCAAAATGATTATATGAAGATTACTTTCACGGCACTCTAACGTTAACACAAAGAGAACAAACTGCATTTTAGGCCCTGAATATCTCAATATGTTATAATACATGATGACCTAAAACAACTGATTACCTGTATCAGTAGCCAATAGTGCGCCAATGTGTCATGATGGGCTAACCTTCCAGCATAGATAGCCTTAATGAAGATTTGATGTGTCCCATGCGTAATGTACTTGTCAGTGTTCATATTTAATGAGCTAGCACTGTAGTATCTTTTTTGCCCTGGACTAGATGTGATTAGCGTTATAACGCACTCTGGTTCCTCTGGAGGGATGGTGATAAAACAGATAACTATGTACGTTTCCCGCGCTCAACGCTGTGGTTATAGTATTTTTGAGGCGATGTCAAAAACGTTTTTAGTTTCAAAATCCTTTGCTCAACTCTTAAAGCAATAGACCAGCCATTGTAAAGCGGCCATCGATAAAATAAGTATATATTTGGTCTCATTTCATTTTATGCCGTTTATTTACCGAGAATGCTTGATGCTTGATTAGTCATAACACATGACTACTCATATGTGTATAGTTGGGGACGTAGGCTACATGACTTGATAATTCACATACCAGTGCTCTTATTCCGCTCCTCTGAGCAGTGATACAGCGGTTGGCTTTTAAGAACGGTCTGGATGTTCCTTTTACTGTAGCACATACGAGGCATAAAAAAATATTTGGCGAATCATGTTTATGTTGGCTATGCAGTATAGTATAACACTCTTATTTGTACTACCAATAATTACTCTAACTGTTGAGGCCTAGGTTTTGAATAGAAACACCAATTTCCCATTGTGTCCGCAATATTGTCATATTATCAATATCTTATCAATATTTTCGTTCGTCATCTCTGCCATTAGATTTATTTATATTGTTTTACATAGAACAAAGGGAATAGATTGGAGTGTGTAAATCTGTAGAATGCTGTTGGAGATGGAAAGGGAATACATGGCAAGTCATGTTGAATATTGATGTGGTCATGTAAACAAGACATTCTATGCATGTTATCATCAGTACCACTCTTCTCACTGTGGCATTAGTAAAGGCTGCAGTGTCATCTTCTCTAATGAAGACCCCAGTTGCCAAAAAAAAAGTAACATTTGTATTTGGCTTAAGCCAAAACTGCTGGAGAAGCACACCTGCTGACTAAAAGCTTGGGCATCTCCTGATCAGCATAGCCAATCAGTACAGAGGCCTTGTCAGAAATATAAAATATCCCCACGGTTAAGACCAAGTATTCTTTGCATATTTAAGTGTCAAAATAGCATTGCTTCTGTTAAGCGTGTTATTACATATGTTTGCATGTATACATGACAAGGAGGATACAGGACATTGCGTCTGATTGGCTGATGAACTGGCTGTAACCTTGAGGTGGTAGAATGACTCCATAAATGCAGCCTTTGTTGTGTTGAGTCTGTGACTGGTTTTCATAACTGTCCTATGGAGGAAATTGGTCTTTGACCTTCAGTCCTGTCCATTTACCTGTAAGGAATAGAAGGCAGTACCTCCCATTTGTGGGCTTTACCCTCTTTTTTGGATATTGCCCTCTGTAAACAGCAGATGTGAATCCCTTCTGTGTCTTCGGCATTAGGAGCAAAACGGCCAATTGTTAGTGTGAGTTTCAAATAGGGGATGTAAGCCTTGCATCTGGCCAGCTCTCCAATTCTCTAGCAGAGGATCGTACTGCCCTTATCAGTGCAAGGATCCAGATCAATGCTATCAGCCATCTGCTGTCTGAGCTCTTCTTTTACAACCAGCCACTGGCAGCATTGTGTGTGTGTGTGTGTGTGTGTGTGTGTGTGTGTGTGTGTGTGGATGTGCTTGTGTTGCCTGTCTTTTGTGAGCGAGACTGTGAGTCTGAGAGAATGGCGCAGCCACAGTCAGTCGACGAATTCCTGGGCTAACTTTATTTCCCTTTCCCCTAAATTCTTTTTGAAGACTGTTTATTTAGGGCTCTCAGCTGAGACAAGCCAAGGAAGCCTCCCTTCAGGCAGCGGCTCTCCTAATGAGAACAGCGGCACATCGAGCCGCTCTCGTGCGCCTGCATGGCGTGTTTGTGGTTTGTGTTTTCATAGGCTCTCTGTTTTCTCACAGACTCAGCCTTGTGCCCGTAGTCTTCAGCATTCAGAAAGCCGTGGTGTTGATCTTCTTTTGTTAATGCTGCTATCTGCTCTTCTGTGTTTTTTTATCTAGCTATGGCCTTTTGTTTGTGTGTGTGTTTATGATTTAGACATGAAGTTCATAAAAGACTGCTGCTATGTGTGTTATCTACTCAGAAGGTTGTGCGAAGTAGTTGTGCAGAGTGGAGTGGGGTATGTTTGGAGGCTACCTTAATAATGCATAAGCATAGAGTGTGATTGTAAGGAAGACTAATAGAGAGTGCTGCTCAGGAGACGTGCTGGGCCCAGGAGGGCACCAATGTGGAACAAAGGTTTCAGACTTCCAAAGGTTTCAGACTATCTTTCATAAGGTATCTGTGGCCAAGCTTCTGGGGCTTCAGGTATCCACTTCCTGCTTTTCTGTTGGCCTTTAGAGCGAGGGGCGAGATTGGACAAACACTGCTGGACACAGCAGAGGGATTTGTGACCCTGTGTTGTGTTGGGTTTACTATACTTTCACAAAAGCTGTGTTGTGCTGGATTTACTATACTTACACAAAAGCTTATGCTTTTTGACACTCCGCAGGCTAGCCTTGACCAACCCAGTGGGCCTGCTTGAGTAAAAGATTATGCAAACCATTTGTCTTGGCTTATATTAATTAGACTCTGCTGTTCTGGCTTCAACTATGATGTATAACACAGATCCTCCTGATGATGAACTCATATGATAGTCATTAAGAATGCTGCTCAGGTCTGGGCGACGCTAAGAAGGGAATCCTGACACGTTGCGCTGATGTGCGTTTGCAGGTTCCTTGCGGCCTTCACACAGTGTGTGGTTCTGCATAGAGCCTGGTGCTTGAGGCTCATGACTGTCTGGCCGTAATCTCCTAATTAATACCCCATTAAAAGATCTGAATGGGAGTATTGATCTCTCAGTGGGAGGGAAGCGGTGATACCACAGCTTGCTGCACAAGGAGAACAGACATGCTTTGCATCTATCCATAGTCTAGGGCCTGCCTGCTAAAGTATCCCATACTGTGTACTCATTTCAGTCTCGGAATAAAGGAGGTTTATGGGGAAATGATGAATGTTATGTGCAATTTAATGGGGCTGCCCTTACTGACATCATTGATTTGACATATTTGACAAAGCTGTAGTCAAAATAGAAAAAAGAGCAGCTTTTTTGCTAATCAGTGCTAATTTTGGAACTGGTGGACTGGGGAAATGTGCTCTTCGATCCACTTGCTAGGAAGAATTTTCTCCCGATGGATTCTGGCACTGAGTTTAGTCTTCCTGCGAGTCCAATCTGTTGTGTTGAGCTGCTGGGGTTGCCAGAGGAACAGCATTTGACGCTGAGTTCCTGTCAGCATGTAGGAAGGGTGAAGTGATTGTCTGAGGTGACATGACACATTCTGCTGCCCCACGTTGGCCTGGTGACCCGCGGCTCACCAGGCAGCCGCTGATGAAAGGCAAGGCTTTCGGTGCGGTCCTGCTACGTTACACCGCGCTTATGTGAAGTGAAGAGTGCTGATAACTTGTGGAACTGGGAGGCTTTGAATTCCACATCCCCAACCAGATGGATTTTTGTTGCCCAGACACGCTACATTCACTTCTTAATTAAACAGTTTTTACTGCTTCACCTAAAATCTCCTGATGTTGTTGCCTATAAACAGAAACACAAGTGTGAATTCTGCCTTTTGGAGTTTAATGTCACTCAAGAGGTCTTTACTCAAGGCAGTCTTTTAAAATGAAACTGTTGGTATAGTTTGCTCTTGTGCTTCATTCAGCACATGAGTTTACTGCCTTCACAAACATCCCCCCACAACACAAGTAGGCTAAAGCCCTGTCCATTTGCCTCTTGTGCTGAACTGTGTGGAAACTACTCTTTTCCCTCCCTCTCTTTTATTGGCCTCGAAAACCCCTTCCCCCTTTCTCTCACTCCCTCTCTCTCTCTCTCCCTCCCTCTCTCCCTCCCTCTCTCTCTCTGGTGCCTGTTTCACACAGGTACGGAACATGGCTTGTTCTGTGGAACATCACCAGTATGGTGATTCTTTTAGCAGAGTGGGCTTGTGTGCAGAACACTGCCCCGCAGGCTCTCCTCCTCCCCCCTCACTCTCCTCCTCTCCTCTCCTTTCCTCTCTTCTCTTCCTCCCTCACGCCTGCAGTGGCATGCTCTGGAAATGATTATTCGGCCAGACCAATGAGAAGGCTTCTCTCATCATGGGGTCATGAGCGTGGGGTCACAGGTTGCATTCCTCTGCTGATGGCATTCACTTTACACATTGGGCCTGACCCAGCCCCATGCCGTGCTCTTGTGTGTCTGGGGGAGCATGTGCCGGGGGTGGTGTTTGCCATTGAACTGCAAATGTATTCCACGAGCCCTTAAGTGAAGGTCTAGTGGCCGCTGTAGACTAGAGAACCTCTAATATGCCGTGTTGGTCGCTTTCACTTCTCAAGTGTCTCATTACTTTGATGTATAGCGGCAAGTTCTACCTTCGCCTGCACAACACACACATGCACACACGCTCACACACATACATACACGCGCAGCTGTCAGACTGGTCGGAGGGCTTCTGTAGAGTAGGACAGATGTTTTATCTTTGAAAGCTCCGTTGAATACTGCCTGGCAATTTTGGAGTAGACAGTCATGCTGCTGGGATTTGTGCCCAATGTCATATACAGATCGCTCTTTGTCAGACTGGCCTCTTAGCCCAAGTTCATGGTGTGTGTGTATCTGTGTGTGTCTGTGTGTGTGTATGTGTGTGTGTGTGTGTGTGTGTTTGCACGCGTGTGTGCCACATATTCCCATGAGTGAGGGCGAAAGAGAACACAGAGAGTGAAGAGTGGGTTAATAAAAGGGCTTTATTTCCCGGTCCTGCTGACAGATGTTTTGACCGTGTTTGTGTGTGTGCGTGTGTGTCTGTCTGTGTCTGTGTCTGCAAGCAAAGGAGTGAATGAGTGCAACAGCGGCTGCTGTCACACACACTCGCATCTGTCCCAGTGACTGAGGTCAGCGCATAATTGCCAGTGTGATCCTCTCCAGTACGGCATTCGCCACCACTGCCGCCGCGGCTGCCGCTGATAGGCACAGCACTGTGCGCTGCCTCCACCAACACATGCCACGATAAGAGAGAAGGCCCGTTTGAAGCGCGGCCGCTCGAGAGGTCTCTCTAGCGGTGGCCCCGGCCAAGTCCCCTCTCTCTCCCAGCCCCAGTTCTCATGCTCCTCTGACCCCTCTTGTGCGGTGGCCGGGGAAATGCCTGAATTGACAGTCAGCAGAGGCAGAGGAGCCCAGGGGACAATACTGCTGGTCCTTATCGGACTGCGTGTGTGTGTTTGTCAAGTGCTCCAGTCGGGCCTGAGTGATTGCACACCAGATAGTGTGAGTGAGGGTGAGTGTGCAAACGCTTGAGGCTGACTCAATGTTATTTGTATTAACGGTGAGCGATTTAGGGGGAGTGCAAGTGTTTATGGTTCCATGCACATTTCAGCTGTAATTATTTCACTGTGTGTGTGTGTTTGCTGGTGTTTGACTGTGTATGTAATGTATTTTTCCAAAACTAACCTTGGAATTTAATGGAGTCTCCAGTCTCTATTCTTATCTTTTCCTGTTGAGTCCTTGCTTGTGTGCAGATGAGTCAATACATGGACTCAAGAGGAAGAACAGGGAATTGGGAACAATGGCTCAAATGGACAGTTTATTCCATAGTCTAAACCCTTTTGCCCATGCTTTCCCAAGGCTGATGGAACAGAAGGGGGTATGTTTAGGCAAAGAAATAGTGTGAATTAGCTTTTAAATGTGAGTTGTATAACCAGGGGACTTTTCCACCATAATTCAGAAAGGGCAATAAACACAGCACCAGGTCTTATAAAGTCTGCATGAATATAAGCCTGCAGCAGTGCCAGTCTTTTATGCCAGAACTGTCAGTATATATGTCTTATAGTCTGTCTGTCAGTCACTGGTGGCATCCTGTTTGGTGTGCTAGCATATGAAGCTATTCTTGAATCCATCAGTGTGGCAAACAGAGCCTCATCACAAGCTGACATTTATTTGCTCCTTTCATAATGGTGGCACACAGGGGGAGCTGACCTTCCCGGGATCACTTTAAATGCGTGGCAATTAGACCTTGGCTTGTCACTCTTTCATTATCACCTGCAGGATAACACTCACCCAGCACCGGAAGCAGCGGTGCACGCATGATGGGTACAAAACAGCCCTCCCACCCCCCTCAGTTGTCCTCCAGCCTTGAACCTGCCTGAGTGATGCCGTGAGCCTCACCCCTCGTATGGTGGCTTCAGTCAAATGCAACCCCATTTCCACATCAGAGGGCCATTTGTGCTAATAGTCTGCAGTTATGTGGATTGCATTTGAACCCCCCCAGTAGAAGCAGTGGTGAGTCACAGAGGGGCCATGCCTAAACGTTTAGTCTCTAGGATGAATGTAGACAGAAGGGGGTCCTTGTGAAACCAGCTGCTTCTGTTTCTGAAAGTAAGCTCAGATTTGGACCTTCCTGGTGTAGTTGAAATAGCAGGGTTTCCCTCAGCCAGTTTGACCTAACCCTGCAGCTAAAGGATAAGACACCAACATATTGAGGTAATATGCCCTTGATAGGATTACCACTGAAAGGACAGAGCCCTTGTGAAAGCTGCAGCATGCTGTCAACAGCTCCCCTTTTTATTTGCTCATGTAAAGAGTGGCCCAGCAGAAGGTCATACTAAACCCAATTCCCCACGCTCACACAGGGGGAATAGCTGGAATACCTCAGCCCCCTTTGGCCCGCTGCTAATCAGTACCACATCCGCAGCCGGTCCCAGTTTTCCACTGGATCACGCGCTGAGCCGCCATATGTAGGGGCCCTGACACGTCTCTCCCTACACCCTCCCTCTACCATCCCACCCTCCCCTCCTCCGACAACCCAGAATCCTCCGGTGGGACGCCCCAGAGTGCTTGGCCACAGCCAGTCCAGCTCTTCCACTCCTCTCGACTGCAGATTCCGAGTTGGAGGAGGAGCCAGGAAGTGCAGACTGGTTGGAACTGTGAGCTGTGTTTGTGGGATGGACCACCAGAGACCCATTTGGTTCTAAACTGGCCATGAGAAGCCCTCCAGTCGAAAAGTGCACCATATGCTACTCTTAGAGTTGTAATTGTTTTGCCTGACGTTAGCCGCTGCTCTCTCCACCCCATAAGACTGAGAGGGACTGTTTTGTGCAGTGTGGGGACACAGTATCAGGCCAAAAGGAAAAGGGCAAATGCTTAACATTTAAGTCTGTTTTTTTCTCCCCCATTTTCTTTATTAACTGCCAGTAATTCACTTCTTGTCTGAACATTTAATGAGGAATTTCATTTCTATTAAAGATGCAAATGTAGCCTTTAAAGGAGATTGAGATGCGGAGCAGAAGCAGCCATTCAGGGGCACTTAATCTCGCCTCTCTGTTCATTAGCCTGGTGTAATTGTGTTAGCACAAACGCATTGGGCAGGAACTGAAATATTCAACTGGAAAGGTCAGGTGATGACATGACACAGTGTGCTTAAACTCTCACATGATTGATTTTCTCACAGAAGCACTGAGACTTCTTATCTGCCTTTTCAAAGCAAATATGTGTAAAAGAAGTGCTGTGTGTCATGCCGAATGTAATTGTGAACGTGTGTGTGTGTTTGTGTGTAAATATGTGTGTGTTTTCAGAATGGTTACTAAGCTTGTTGTGTTCTCACATTTACATTTAGCTCACACCCCCCCACCCCTTTTCCTTCCTCTATTCCTGAATAACACTATGTGCATCCAAAGATACTATCAGGTCTTAGAATACAACCACCTCCATTTTGCACTCTGACAATTGCACAGACTAACTGTTGCCCGTCTGGCCTGCCAGCATGTTCTTGGCAGAGGACCTGTCTCACTTCAGCTCAAGTCTGTCCTTCATGTGTGTCATCCTGCCTGCCGCTGAACTCCCACAGACCACAAGCGCAGGTCAAAGACACTCCATCTCTGCAGTGCAAACCTTTATGCATTTATGGCTGTTTGTTTTCAAATGAGTTGAGTGTTTATGTGATCAGTAGTCATTGGTATGGCACCTTGTCCTGGTCAAGAAGTCTCACTCAAACATATACAAAAGGAGGATCCTACACTTTATAATGATGTGATAAAGAGAGTTTTTTGGGGGGACAAACCCTGGAAAGCAGGAAATGGGAAGGTCTAAGCCAGATGCATAATGGGATTTGGAGTTCCACTCAGTTTTATGTTCAGATTTTTTGTTTCAGACATGTTCAGATTTTGTGCAATTCAGAGCAGACAGGGAAGAAGGCAGTGATTCAGCCAGCCATTTTCCCTAGATAATAGGAGATGGCTTTGGAATAGCTCTCTTGCAATTGTTGGACAAATTTTGTCAGTTGTGTGTGCCAGTTTTGCTCCACTCCTCCCCATATTTGTCTGTCTTTTTGTGCCCCCACCACCTCTCTCTCTATCTCACTCTTAAGCTTTCTCTCTCTCTCTCTCTTTCTCTTTCTTCTTTCTTTCTCTCTCTCTCTCTCTCTCTCTCTCTCACACACACACACACATTCACACACACACACACACACAGAAACACACACACACAGACACACACAGACACACACACTTACATTTTGTCTCTTTTGCTCACTCCCCACCAAAACACTGACATACTCTGGGTATTTGCAAATGGAAATAAGTTAGGGCTCTCCCACAAGGCAAAAGGAAAACCTTTTTGTCATTACTTGCACTTGGACGTGGAGCAACTAAAATGCCTGCATTAGCTCTGTGGGACCTATTAGGGCCAGCCAGGAGTGAGGTAATGGACAAAGATCTATTAGCATGCCCAGAGTAGCAGCTTGATTGGACTGTGTGTCTGTGACTTGCTCATTTATGGGTGTGACTCCCTCTCAGGTATTGAGGCCAATTGCACTTGAGTTGTTCAGGGTGTTCCAGGATCCGGAGTGCTGGCCATATTGATCGATCCACACATCTGAATGTGATAGGATTTGCATTAGTAATAGCTCTAGTGCTGTTTGTTTGGCAACAGCCTTTCATCACATCTTTGCAGGGAACAAAAACAGGCTGATTATAAAAGCTGTGAATGCAGGCAAGATGTGCCTTTTGTGAAAAAGATATCTAAAAACCGCAATGGTAAAAGGTTGTTGTTTTGCAATAAGCCTGCAGCATGCCAATTTTTAGGGGTAAGGGTGTTAACAGGCAGCTGTCTGTGAGGTTACAGTGTCACATGCACTAAATGCCTGGATCAATGGGGAACAGTGTTCCCATGCCTTGGCTCAGATGCACCAGAACAGCAAGCTGATGCTCTACTGCATGACCTCATCTTAGCCCACAGCAGGGCCAAGTCACAGTGCCCAACAACACCCAGCTCCAGACTGGACTCCTTGAGTAGTGTCCTTTTCACTGTCCCGAGCCATACCCATAGTCCTCACACTCCTGCACATGGCAGGGCTATAGGAACAACAGAGGGGAAGCTTCTGGCTTTTGGACGGTGATTTCCAATATAGATGTGGAGTTGAAAAGAAAGGAGGTCTAATGGAATGTGAAGGCATTCCCATTTTCCAGCACTCAGCTAAGCCATTGCTACTGTTTACGCGCTTATTGTCATTTTTATACTGGCCCAATTCAAATAATCATTTCTTTGGGTTTTGTCATCCCTCAATGTGTACAATGTTGTCTAAGCCCCAGAAGTGCAGAGATGGCACTCTTGCCATTTTTAAGCCCTCTTTGTCTCCGTCAGCTTTTTACATTTGTTTTTACTTTTTGTGGAAGAATTTTTTTTTGTCGATGCATGTTGGCCACAGTGAGACTGCAGGCCAGCTCCGTCCCACTGTACCCCACGCTCCTCACTCCAGCATTTGCCCCAAAATCACTCAGGCAGCCATTTTGTCAGAACAAACCTACATGGTTGAGGCTGTTATCTTTTCAACAGCATGGAATCTGATTCCATTTCCCTCAAATCATTTGAGTGACAAATCTGTCTCAGGCCTGCACTGTGCCGACAAACGGCAGCTGACGTGTCTTAATGCAAAACCACACACCATCTGATATGGTTGTCATCATAGTGGGTTTATTTATGGATGAGTGCATGCAGACAGTAATGGTCTGCATTGTTCTAAACTGTACTTGTAAAAGTCAATTATGTACTTCATTTACCAATCAGTTTATGCATTCGCCAGTAGAAAATGTACCATTCAGCATGATCAAATTTTTCAGTGGAGTCTGTAAAATTCTCTTAAATAAGTTATTATAAGGACTGGAAGTTTGGAGTTTTCTAACGCACTTCAGGGCAGCAACATCCAAACGCAAAGACTTCATTCCCCCACATTTTTTTGCAGTCCTGTCTCATTAAAGCTACAATCCTGACGGGCTGCTAATCAAACTAGCGCTAGCTGGCTTGGATATTTGAAAACAAAGATTTCCAGTCCCCCCTACTCCTCCATCCAGCCCACTGCCTGCTGTTTGACTGGCATGCTAGAGGCTTAATTGTGGACTTTGAGCCTCTGATTGGTTAAAGGCAGCCGCACAGTGGGAAACCACAGAAATGAATATCTTTGAAATGCATTGACTGGTCACTCTGGCTCTCAGATGCCTGTGGAAATGTATTGCTATGCTAAATGCATTAAGATTTTGAAAGTTGCAAACACAAATGTACATACTGTAGCTTGAAGTTGCTTGTTTCATTATTATGTTACATTATGCTGCAATAGTCTGAAGGAAACTGTGTTGTGATGTGCTGTGCTTCACCACTACAACTAATTAGCTGTGTTGAGAAAAAGGAATTTTCCCTCCAAACCAAATTTTTTGGTGGAGTAATACAGGGTGGTAATGTGGATAGTGAGTACCTACCACTGTATTGTTCACAGAGCTGTGTGTGTGTGTGTGTGTGTCTGTGTGTAGGTAAGCTCCTTGCATTAAGTAGGCCTATGTGTGTGGGCATGTGTGTGTGTGTGTGTGTGTGAGCAGAGTGAAGGCTTGCTGCTCAGCTCTCCCCCTGTGTCTCCCTGTGGTCCTGACGGGGGAGCTGGCCTCCAGCACACAGCCCACTGACGTGACGGCCATTTCAGATGCATGTGCAAATTTGCCCAAGTCAGGTGTGCTGTTTTTCCCCCCACCAGTGTTATAATTGATATGCCCCAAGCAATAAATCAAGTCAGGGACTGTGGCCCTTGGGCCATTAACTGAGGAGCCAGCTTCAGCTGTCCAAAACCTGCCATGCCAAGCCAGACTACTTTTAATTCATTTATTTATTTCACAAATGGTGCTGTAAAATAGTGCATACATCTCTTGCAAAGGTGTTATTTTTGCTCTGATGCTTAAGAATTTGAATCAAGTCATCCAGGCTCAGTTGTGTATTACATATTATTTGATCTTTCTTCAGTGCTTGTATCTCTTTCCATATTGTCAAGTCACAAAAAGACACTTTTCTGCCTTTTCTTGGTGGTTTCTTTGTCTTGTTGGCCGTGGCAGAAGGGCTACTTCAGTGGAGCTATTTTTGTTGAGGTTTATTTTAGTCCATAAACAGTTGAACAAACAGCTCCCAAACACACCTTTAGTGAAACTTTAAACTCCTCATCGGCATCTTTGTGTCCTAGATAAATCAAGGCATTGACAGATTTGTATATATGTGTGTGTGTGTGTGTGTTTGAAATTAAATTATGGGTCAAACACTATTAAATGCAGAAGTAAAATGCACCATTGTGTTCTGTGTTTACTCAGAGTATTTATAGTTGTAATCTGCTGGTACTGTTGGGAATTGCAAAACAGTCTATCCCTCTGTAAGCTTTCTCAGCAAGCAATGAAATGCTGATTGTGACAAAGTGCCCAGATTACTTGATAAATGAACCAGATTTTAGTTTACTTATTTGCACTGCCATTGTTTCCTACGTGCCAGCCAATCTATCAGCTGTTCTGCTGTTGTTCCTAATCGTGTTGACACACATATAAGACACACAATCTAGACACATACCTAAATACCACAAAACATGCATATCCAAGCAGAGAGAGTGAGAGGCCTAGCCTGTGTTGAGTGGTGGACTGCAGAAAAAGGCTGGGATCTGTCCCCTGGCTTCTGGCCTGTGTGTGAGGAGATAAATTCAGCTTCCCACACAGTAGTGCCATTGTTGTGATGGGCCAGAGAACACTAAGTTCATCTAACAGATAATCATGGCTGCCGGGCAGATGACAGAGCCACTGTTACTCAAAGTGTGTCTGTGTGTGTGTCTGTGTGTGTGTGCCTGAACACAGTGAGGGCAAAACCAGGGCAGCTCGGGGGATTCGACCAAAATCTCTTCACATGAATGTCATCTGACCAATGCCAAGACGTATTATTTAGAAATTATTCAAGTGGTTTGATGTCATATTTGAAAATGTTTGGATGATACCAGAATTCAGGTGAAGCAAACAAGCTGTCTGTAATCTTTTGTGAACGTGCAGTGACATAAATGCATTGCATAGCATCGCCGACATCTTGTTTTTTTTTTTAAATTGCGCCACTCTTCAAGGTGAATGTAGGAGGTAGTCGGCCGCTGTTGTGTTGCTTCCATGCTCCCCTCCAGCTATCTCTGTCCTCCCCTCTCCAGTGGCGCTTCAGATGCTACTGCCGAGCGGGTGTGAAATATTTAAGGGCACGCCGAGGTCCGCTAGCTCAGAGTTTTAGGGAGGCTCGGAGGGTGAACAGAGAGTCCTGTCAGCCTGCCTGACACACTCATTAAATGGTGTATAGGATTCCCCCTTAGGCCCCATTGTAAGATATTAATGTTTATGTATTATGACATGTTTTTCTCCCTGAGTTTGGGAGGGCCTTTATAGACTTGGCAAAATCAATAAGGGAATGTTCCACTTTCTCTGCCAGTCTCATGGTATGTTTTCCCTCTTGTCTCTTTGCAGGGCTAGTGGTCACATCACTGCGGATGATGTTATAGAGGACACCGAAAGCATTCTGGGAAAGAGCAAAGAGGACACTGGCCCAGTGAGGTACATTTGAGACTTTTGGTGTGCCTAAGGTTGTCTCAGTTTTAGAGTGTTGGTGCCCAGTGCGGCTTAGGACCAGATCCTCGCCTCATGGTGCTGAACATGTGGCCGTTTGGGAGGCGGCAGGGCCGTGCCACCCCACCTCTCCACGGCAGCGTCTTGATCCCGTTCCTTCTGGTCCTCACTGGGGCTGTGGCTGCCCCACCGCATGCCTTTCAGACCTTCAGCCCCCCTGAGGGAGGCCTTACTCACCTGGTGGTCCACAACAAGACGGGCGAGGTGTACGTGGGAGCCGTCAACTGGATCTACAAGCTCTCCAGCAACTTGACCAAGCTACGCAGCCACATGACTGGCCCCGTGGTGGACAACGAGAAGTGCTACCCGCCACCAGGTGTCCAGTCGTGCCCCCATGAGCTGGTGCAGACCAACAACGTCAACAAGCTGCTGCTGCTGGACTACGGCCAGAACCGCCTCATCGCCTGCGGCAGCACCTCACAGGGCATCTGCCAGTTCCTGCGGCTGGACGACCTCTTCAAGCTGGGTGAGCCACACCACCGCAAGGAGCACTACCTTTCCAGTGTCTCAGAGGCCGGCACCATGTCCGGAGTGGTCATCAACGGCTACGAGGGTGGTGGCAGCACAGGAAAACTGTTTGTCGGCACTCCCATCGAGGGCAAATCTGAGTACTTCCCCACGCTTTCCAGCCGCAAGCTAATGGCCAATGAGGAGAACGCCGATATGTTCAGCTTTGTCTACCAGGATGAGTTTGTCTCTTCGCAGCTCAAGATCCCATCTGACACACTCTCCAAGTTCCCCACCTTTGACATCTACTATGTCTATAGCTTCAGCAGTGAGCAGTTCATCTACTATCTCACCCTCCAGCTGGACACCCAGCTGACCTCGCCTGACGCTAGCGGCGAGCAGTTCTTCACCTCTAAAATTGTGCGGCTCTGTGTGGACGACCCTAAGTTCTACTCCTACATCGAGTTCCCCATTGGCTGCACAAAGGATGGCGTGGAGTACCGCCTTGTGCAGGACGCCTATCTCAGTCGGCCAGGGACGCGGCTGGCTCGCTCGCTGGGGATTTCCGAGCGTGAGGAGGTGCTCTTCACAGTGTTCGCTCAAGGCCAAAAGAACCGGGCCAAGCCACCCAAGGAGTCAGCACTCTGTCTATTTACCCTGCGCAAGATCAAGGAGAAGATCAAGGAGAGGATCCAGTCGTGCTACAAGGGGGAGGGGAAGCTGTCTCTGCCCTGGCTTCTCAACAAGGAGCTTGCCTGCATCAATTCAGTAAGACTTCTGTTTTTGCTGCTTGGTCATTTGACAGTTAAACTGTAACGCATCAGAAATGGTTATGATGATCATTTGACAGTAATGCTATTAAATATGAAAACAGCTGCTGTTGTTCTCTTCTAAATAATAGTTATTTTGCTAAGAAAGTACAAAGTAAATCAAATTGTCAAATAGTGTTTCTTTTTAGGTTCTAGTAATTTGATAATTACATAGAGTAGTTTTTACGTCTTTGCCTGTGTTGACATAGGAAAGGCTTTTAGTTATTGGCTGTTGCTGAAGATGAATGGTTGCTTTTACTGGTTGTCCTGGCCATTGCCTCTCAGTCTGCATGGCTTTGGCTTCCTAATTGTCTCTCCCACTGAGGGCCATCATCAAGGAGGGATTAGCATGCTGTTCTCTCTGGCCTGAGGTCTGTGGTCTGACGTCTTAGGTCTGTCCTTTGCTGATGGGGGATTGATGTAGGCCTGAAACTTGTCCTCTCTAACACTTGGTGCCCCTCGTGGAACGACCCCAGTCATGTGTAGGAAGATGGAATGACGACAGTGTGGGTGCATGACTCTACATTCATTTATGGCCTACCAGAGTCCTATTGCACCATTGGTGCCTTACGATACTTTGTGCCAGAGAAACAAAGCAAAAAGCATAATGTTTTATTTATGGAGAGGAATGGAGGGAAAGTGGAAAACCATTGCAAATAGTGCCATAGAATGGGCTTGTGTCATTACTTTGTCACTGAAATGGTTTAAACTGTGCCTCAGTGTTCTGGCAGACCATGTGTGCACTGTGTGAAATTGGTGCCACAAACTAGTTCAGATGTATTGAGGGGCACTGCTGTTTTGCCGAGAAAGAATGGGTGCATCAGTCTAACCTTTGCTAATGCCAGTCCTGTGCCAACTGAGACTGGACCCTCTGTCTTGACACAGATGTTCATGTGTGGCAACTTCTGCCATCTGATTGTGCCTTCTGGCTCTGCGCTCTGACAGAAAAGCTGGCAGTCCCAGAGTTCTGTATTGACAAACGGCCAGCACATTATCTATAATAACCGCAACCGGCATAATGACTGGCCTGGAGCAATCTACCTAGGTAATGATGGCGGCACGCTCGGCTGAACCAGATGAAAAGATAACGCTCGCAGTGTTCGCCGGTCCGCCATGCAGCCTCCAGCTTATGAATAATTCCCCCTTTCTCACCTAATGTTCTTCATTCATTCTCCTTCATAATCAGTGGCTCGGCTCGGGAAGCCCTTTTGTCATCTCATCAACAAGCTGAGGCTTTCTTATTCGCCTTCCTTTGACTTTAAGGGGGGGAATGTCATCTGCTCAAGGAAGGCACCGAATGGGGTGCAGACTAGTGTGGAGAGTCCGATGCAGACAGCGAGACGGGCAGACGGACGTCCAGACTTGACGTCTTTCTTCACCACGCCACACCTGGGCACTTCTGTGCTTTAACTCGATGCTTGTATGTAAATGAGATTCAGAACATGATGGGGCTTGTTTACCATCTGCTCCAATGCATGCAATCGATCAAGGACATGTCAGCGGGGTGTGAAATAATGATTTCATAAAGGCCTCATGTCTCCCAGTGTGGTAGTCGCCTTGTGTCTAGTGGGTGTGACCTTCATCCGTCTTACCATGATGGCTTCTTTCATGTAATTCATAATGATGTGCTGTTCATTTTTTAGATATTTTAATTACTTTATGCAAAGGCAGTGATTTCTAGAAAGAACAGATCCTTGGTAGCAGACACACGGACCCCACCTTGTGATGGGGTGTTGATAGAGATGATGCAAATATGAGTGCTTGTTTGCTCAAACTCCTTCAATAGATAGTCATATACTCTTGTTGTGTTTGCCTGCTTGTTAAGGATAATAAACATAATAAACTCCTGTATTGGCCCGTGGTTTTGTGTCCAGCTCGCTGGCTGCTCCCAGACGATTTATGGGCGTCATCAAGGTGGAAGTTTTAAAAAGTTACAGGTCACCTTCCTTGCCAGCTGCAGGCTCATTTCCAAAGCTGTGTATCCTGCCCGTAAAACCAGGAGAAAATGGATTAGCATTGCTAATGAGGCTTTCAGCATGTCCTCAGGAGACATAAAAGAGCAAAATAAACAGCAACAACAGAATCAAAGTGCTTCCTTTTATAACTTTGTTTGTGGCCATTTGCCGTCATACATGTTTGGAATGAAATTTAATGTCTTGTGTCAGTGTCTGTCAGACCCTCATCAGTGGGCAATAACACCTTGTTTTCTTTCCAAATTGTTTTTGTAATATTTGCAGTCAAGGCAGTAGTTTCACAAAAATAAACTGAATAAAAATGGCTGCAATTCTAATTCCTGCCCAGAATAATTGCATCTATCGGCATGGATCTCTCTTGATCTCTTGGCTGGTGGTTTGAATCGTGAGTGGTTATCACGTCTACTCCACTTTTATGTTCCTTTAGCTTCCAGACTGATGCTTCAAAGATTTTCTTTCTTGTCTTTTAATCTCCCTCTCATTGAAGGCTTGTAGATAAAAGTCTTTGTGATTAAATCATGGCATTGAACACTATTCAGCTGCTGTAGATATGCTAGCACTGCCTTTCAGCTTTTGCTCTAAATCTCCTTACTTCACTGGCTTGGACATTTAACACAGCTCACAGACAGAGGAAAGAATTAAAATCTATATTATACCAAGATTTTATGTCTGCACACAAGATATTTAATCAGCGCACTAGAGATATATAATGATCACTGAGAAAAGGTAACTTGTTAATAGATGCAAATAATTAGTGATTTGGAAAGGTCTCAATGCCAACATGTAGAACTGAAGTTTTATGTCCTCACTGTCAGCGACACGATGGAGGACAATGAAAAGGAGCTATAATAGCTGTCAGCCTTGGACCAGCTGTGTATGAAACCTCTGGTTCTCATATCAGTAAAGTGTGTGTGTGTGTGTGTGGCCTTATTGTCTATTGCAGACCTGCTGTAGATGTTGGACAGGAAGCACAGACCTTTAGCAGATTAGTGCTCAAATAAAACCAAAAATGCACTTTGTGTAGCATTCCAAGCTTTTACCGACATCAGAATTGTCATAAAAGTGGAAACAAAAAATTGTGGCTATTGCCGTTCCACAGTTTTCTGCTTTGGCTGGTCTATAGTCTGTCATACTTAACAAAGTTCAGCTTCAACAACAGTATCTTACCAGTATGCTACTGCTATGTGCAGATATTCCATTGTTTGAGTAAATGAGCCTAAGGATAATTTCAGGGTAAAGAGAACATTTGGAACAACATGCAGCAGACTGAATAGCCAAATAGCAGCTAATGCTAGTTGATAAGGGCATGGAAACGCTGTTTCACTTTCTTATGTCTACCGTATTTTCTCATTCTTCTTGCCCCATTCAGTCAGCATTGGTTGCTTATGTTTACCTATGTCTACCATATTCTGTCATGCATTGTGTACAAAATATGTTCAAAGCAGGTATCTGCTTTTCTATGTGCATGTCTCACTGAATGCATTTATGTTTGTGTGTGTGTGTGTGTGTATGTGTGTGTGAGAGAGAGAGAGTGTGTGTGTAAGTAGGCGCGTGCATGCCTGCCTGTGTGAATATGTATATGTGTGCAGTGGGATGAGTCAGTGGAGTAGTGTCACCAGAGGAAAGCCTTCTCAAATCAATAAATCAGCCAGTTAAGTGGGTCCAAAGAAAAACGAGCTCTGCCCTGAACACACGCACATAACCTTTCACCAGTCAACAAATGTAAGCTGGAAATCTCCTCAATGAGCTGGGCTGCTGATTTAATTGTCAGTGTAATTATTTATTGATGTGTGTTTGCATGAGAATGCTTGTGTGAATGTGTGTGTGTATCTGTGAGTGTGTGTGTGTGTGTGTGTGTGTGTGTGTGTGTGTGTGTGTGAAGCACACAGTGAAAGCGAGTGAGTGGATCTGTTATCACTGGGTGCCTGTGTAGCTGTTTACCAGCTGTATTTGTTCTCTCCCATGGCGGAGGATGATTAGTCGGAGGCGCCGTGCATTAGCCTATCTCCCATTCAGCCAGCGCTAAGCGTGCCTCTCCCACTGCCTGCCTAAGTCACCACACACTGGCTTCAGGAACTGCCATCAGATCATTAGAAGCCACCAATCTCCAAACCAGTGCCATTGATGGCAGGCTATTTGCACTAAATGGACAGCATCCATTAGAGAGCCATGAGGCGTCAGCACTCACTGCTGGGACGTGTGAACAGTGTGGGCCATGTGCTCCTTCAAATCAGCCTTTCCCCCTTCATAATAGTGCCTTGAGGAGACCCATTCTAGCTCCTTAAACAGACACATCTGTCAGATTCCATGTAGCACTGACAGAGCTAGTGGCCACATTTTCTAAATTGTTGCCTGCAGTCATGGTTCTACTTTTCTATATCTGTTGTAAGAGACATAAGTGCTTGCGGTCCTTCCTTCATGGTCTGGAATATTCTCTGACAGTGTTCCGGAGAATGTTGAAGCCTCACTGAACTCGTGTTGTCTTCAAGAGCTTTTAATAGACAAGACTGTCAGAAAGCCTTCTGCTGGGTAGGGAATGAAGTAGAGGAGTTTGTTGAGGAACAAGGAAGGTTTTCTTGCAACACAAAGGTTGCTGAAGGCTGGATTTGACTGAAGTGTAATCATTTGCATATCTTCAGTCTGGAGTCTGGAAGACTGTTGTAACAGAGTTTGTGGGGTGCAGAGTTTCCAGTGCAGTAAGCCACACTGGAGGCGCTGTGAATGTGAAAGCCCCCTCAGGCATGTTTCTAGAGCCCTTACACAGTCTGCTTCATCGGCCAACTTCTCAGCCACAAGAGGGAAAAAAGTACTAGCACTCTCTGTGTTACTCAAATGTAGCTTGACTGCAATGTGCAGATGTTGGTTTTGAAGGAAGTTTGGCCAGTGGACTACACAAGGAGCACATTTCATTTTTGTTAGCTTCAGTCTACATCTTACTTTTGCTAGATTGCCTTTTGCATTTTGGTTTTCCTCCTGTCAAGGGTTAAAAGCGATCATAGTTGCTTGTACTCCCACTTGTTTTGCTTGGAGCATTTCAGTAATAGCAGCTTTGACATGTAGCCTGTTAGCAGCGAGCCGTGGCGTCTATTAGTCTCAGCGCCAGCCGCTGAGGCGGGGGGAGGCTCGGCAGCGCTCCTGCCTGCTGCGTGTGTGAGTGGCTCCTGCTGACCTGCTCCTTAACGGCGTGTCATGAGTGAGGCGTCCCTCCGGTGGCCCAGCCTCGCCTTGCCTTGCGCTCCGCAGCACTCTGTTGTCATGGCGGCGGCAGCGGCGCGGAGGGGAAATGGCGGCCGCTGGGTTTCTAGAGGTTTCTAGAGGCCTCTGGGGCACTAGTGAATGGGAGCTAATGAAGCCACTCTCCTCCAGCGAGTGCAGAGCGATCAGGAAGCGCTTCTGCTGCGCTCGTCAGGGCTCCCAGGAACACTGCTGAGTGCCACAGTTGTGGGATGTCGGGACTCACACACACTGTACAACTCACTTGTAATACACAGCTTCTCTGAGAGCTCTGTGACTTTCCTAAACCAACAACATCTGGATACTGTTTACATTAAAGTGTAGTTAAAGTGCAGTGTCAAAATTCAGTGAAGTCTATGTCAGTGTAAATGATTTTGAACATAAGGGGTGCAAGTGAGTTTCGTCATCCATCTGTAATGTAGTCTAGGGGAGGAAGAGGGTGCATTACACCTCTCCTCAGTAGCTCATCAGCTCTGGAGCTTTTCCACTGTGCTGCAAGCTGGGAAGCTGGGAAGAACACATGAAAAGTGTGGTAGTAAAAACACCAAACACTTTTTGTTCAGTAAATGGGCACTGCTACCTCCATGCAGTGCCTCAACAGGAGGAGCTTAGCCATATCAGGACACTCTATGTAATTGGATTAGTGTTTGTGGAGTGCTTTATTTGAGATTACACAGATTAAAAACCCAAAGCGTTTGCTGGGCCAGCAAGGTTAAAAGCATCATCTTTGTTTTATGGCCACTGAGACTGATGCATTAGAACTGTTCTGGGTGACCTTGGGAGTGGTGGCCCATTTATTGCTTGGGTACTCAGCGCCGTCAGTAGGCACCAACACTAGGCTCAGAGTCTAGTCTAGGCAACCACTTCCAAAACAGCTTCTGACTGCCTTCCTATTGATCATACCAGATCATTCCAGAAGAACATGGCCTATACAATAGTAAAACGTTTTCCACGCTTTATAGCACAGTTTTAGAAGGTGATGTGTTTATCTGCTGGGAAGTTTCTATTGTCCCAGGCTCTGTTGCCTGACCCTGTGTGATGTTGCTAAACTGCGGTGCCATCTGTGAGTGTTTAAGGGGGACTCGCTTTGCTGGCTTCTGCTGTGCGCTTGAGCAGTTAAGCATGCGCTACACTTAAGGGCTGCCTGTTACCAGGCGATGGTGGCTAAGGAACCTGAACAGCATTCCCAGAGGAGCACATACACACACACACACACACACACACACACACACACACACATTGGGTTCAAACTCTGCCTGGGGGACGTGCAACACTGGAGCTCAAGAGCAGTGAGGTTGTGCAGGAAGGCGTAAACATGCACTTGGATACAAACACACACACTTAGCGCTGTTTGCATTCTTGTACTCACTAAGTTCATTTGCACTGTGATGTCGTTGGAAGAGACAGGGAGCAGCAGGAAATAGGTCAGAAGTGAGAGAACAGCAAGCAGGCTCAAATGGAGTTTCCTACCTGGCACATTGAGGATCCCACAGCTGCTTTCAATCCAGTGGGGGAAAAAATGGATCTAGTTCAGTGACATAGCCTGCTGCCTTCACAAGTGAAATGTTTGTGTGTTTTGCAGCAGAGGGGCGTCAGTCTCAACTGGCTCTAACATTCACATCGTTCTCGTCTAACAATGAGTGCTCAAAAAATGACTCACCATCTCCCTCTCTTTTACACTCTTCCATTTTTCCCTCATTCTCTCTTTCTCCCCTTTTCATATGAAATATGTGTCCTGCTTTGCCTTTTGCATGGAAGACAGAATGACTTTGCTAATAAAATGCTTTAGATGAATAGATGCTTCCATGCACTAGATCATCTGAGTGTGTGTGTGTGTGTTACATATGTCAGGTCTCTGTGTGTGTGTGTGTGTGTGTACACGGCTCATGGATGCAGGTCTGCACCAGATGCTGGGGGCCATGCCTGGGTCAGGGGCAGCCACATAATCACGCCTCTGTGCTGGGCTGGGCCCGCCCCGGGAGGTGGGGCGTCTGGGGTGGCGGGTCTGAGCAGCGCCGACCATAAACATCTGTCTCACAGCCCTGGCCTCTTACTCACCAGACTTACTCTGTGTGTGTGTTTGTGTGTGTGTGTACACGTGGTGTGTGAATATGCTTCAACTTAACACTTTAATTTTTTTTTCAGGAAAGTGGAAATTAATTTTTCACATCTGTAGGATGTGAATCAAACTTGCATAAAAGCACACACACAGCCTCTCACATTTAGACACACACACACATGCACACATACACACACACACACACCTCACTATAAAGGGCATCACTGCTTTTCTGCATGAAGATGAAGACTGCTGGTGGCACAATGGGATCAATCAAAATATCATTCTAGAGTAGATGCATGCAAAGCCTTGTAAACATGAGTTAATATAAAATCCTTCTACTGACTTATTGATATATTTTTGTGTTAATATGCAGCTTTTGGAAGGGTAGTGTTTCAGAGAGAGGCATTAATTATGGCTCCTTCTAATCAGAAGCCCTGTCTGGAGCATTCTTAGTGTTCCTAGCATGCGGGCCCCTTTAGCTCACCTCTAAGCCACATTCACATGCCTCTGGCCGTCCCGCAGTCCACTGCTGCGGATTAGAGACATGGACGAGACCTCCACAGAAACAACAGCAAGGCTTTCAATGGAGAGATGGAATAGAGGTGAAAGAAAGAAGGACTGAATGTCTGTATGTGTGTGTGTGTTGTGTGTGTGTGTTTGGACATTGTACTGTAGTTCAGTATGAGTCATTATGTCATGAGATTGGAAATCCAGTTTAGTGTTGGATAGACACACACATCTAGAGCAGTCATACCTAATCCCATCACTGTGTTTGGAGTCACTTGTTGGTCTTTGCCCCCCCCCCCCCCTGAGGCTCTTGCTGAGCCTCTTGCTGCTTGCTGAGGACTAAGTGAACCCTGCTGTACAATTACACAAGTCTAGGTTTCTAGTGAAAGTGTCCACTTGTCTTAAGTGTCTTTACCTCTTGACTCTATCATTAAGCAAAGCAAAGGAAATCTTTGGACTGATATAGTTCATTTCACATGGGGAATTTCATGAGAGACCTGGAGAGAGTGATTGTAATCTCTCCCTCTCTCCCTCTCTCACTCACTCCTCCTCCTTCTCCCCTCCTCCTGCCTGGTCTCAGACCTGTGTATAGGGACTGCTGGGCCTGAGCACGTGCCGCTGTATTGCGCTCTGTGTATTTTTAGGTGTTCCGCAGATGCTGTGGAGGTCAGTTGGACTTTTGCGCTGCCTCTCAGCCAACAATGGCCATGCCAGCGCAGTGCAGCGGCCGCGTCTCTGCCACCCCCGTCTGAGCCAGAGCCATTAAGAGCCAATTAGAAGGCCCCCTTCAGTGGGCCGGAGGAAACAAAGGGCCACGCAGCAAGGCCGCGCTCTGTCCGCTGCTACAAATCAAACAGGAAGTTGGCGGGCTGCCATGAACATGCTCATCTCTCTGCACTCTGCTACAGTGGCTAGAGCTGTTTCTTTGCTCTAAGGGGAGCATACCTGTGTGTGTGTGTGTGTGTGTGTGTGTGTGTGTGTGTGTGTGTGTGTGTGTGTCTGGCAACAACCTTGTATTTTCTTTCAGAATCAGATATGTTCTGATCTTACATCTATCTGTTACATACAGTGTCTCTCTGCCTCACATACACAGATGCATACACTCTTTTTTTCTCTCTCTCTCTCTGTGTCTTTCTCACCTTCTTGTAATGCAGTTGGCACTCTCTCTCTCTCTCTCACACACACACACACACACACACACACACACACACACACACATATACACACACACAGAAAGACACATGCACATTCATACTGCACATCACATATGATGTGAGCTAGATCAGAGCTAATGCAATGGTTGTCAGGTATTGCATGAGTCTATTCCCTAAGCCCTTTGCTGTCAGTATGCTCTCAGTGGAGTAGTGCTCTGTGGAGGCTTTGTGTGTTTTTGCAGTGGGGCCCAGGACAAATTAACCCTCTGAGGCTAATGCTTGTCTGTCACATCCTCCTCGCTTAAGCCACGCGGCTGTTCCTATTGATTTCCACAGAGAGAAAGAGAGAGAGAGGTGGAAGAATAGAAGAGATAAAGCTATATAGAGGAAAGGAAGGAGGTGGTATCTTGCCTCCACCAATCGATCAGATGGTGTACTGATAAGACGTTTGAATCACAGGCTACTTGCTGGAAGAGGGAGGCGACTAATAGTCCTGTCTGGAACTCAAGAGTTGATTTACATTTGCTGAGAGGAGAAAGGCACACCTCGTGGGTGAAAAGAAACGCTTGACAAGACCAATGTAGACTCTTGTCGAAGCCACAGGAATAAAAACGTCTGTTTAATTACACAGGACAGTTAACATTTATACACAGACTTTTTATATGTAGTCTGATCTTTTGGCACTAGTTTATGTCTGTGGTGCTGCTGGGCTTTGGGATGTTGCTTCCTGTATCTCGTCAGTGTTTTTGCCCAGAAGCCTTTTCAGAACTCTTAATCTCAAGGATCAGTGCACAACCTTTCGATCCATGTTTCAAACTGGGTCTGAAGCGTGACGCTAAGTGCCCCAAAGCGAACTCTCTCTCTCCACCCCAGCGCACTGCCACAGACGGGGGAGAGGGCCCGAGCAGCCCGAGCTGTTTCCTGTCACGCCGTTCCCATCAAGACCAGACTGGACTGTCAGGAGGCAAAGATGGAGAACCCAGATAGGAGACAAACAAACAAACAAGCAAACAGCCAAACAAATGCTGGGAGCTGGGAGAAGCTGGGCTGGGGAGAGGAGAGGAGAGGAGAGGAGAGGAGAGGAGAGGAGAGGAGAGGAGAGGCGGAGGGCTCAGATAGCCATGCCTCATTGGCAGCCTGAGCTGGAGGACATGGGTGGCTGCCATGCTATTTCCGCCAGTCCCAAAGGCATGGCTTTCCGAGAGGGAGAGGGGAAAATTCCAGAATGCCTGGGGTATCTGCTGGAATGACTGAATTCTTTTGAAGTACCCTAGTTGGTTTGGTATGCTCAGAGCTTTTTTTTTTTTTTTGGGGGGGGGGGGTCTTTGGCCACCTAACAGAGTGTCTAACACTGCCACTGGTACACTGAAATAAAGCTGTGTATATGAAATATAATTGACATTCAAAAACAATCAACCATGGCTTATCACATTTGTCATTTGTAGTGTAACATGCTCTCCAAGGGACAAGTACTCTTCTTGCTAGTGTTTACCCTCTGCTTAGAGCTGATAGCATCACCATAAGTTCAGCCTTTTCTGCCATCTTGTCACTGCAATGTAGTGTTATGAGGTGCAATAGGAAGAACTTGCCTGATGATGAAAAGAATTAATCTTTTGACAGTGTGTTGTATCCACTCTTGTGACGTGAGTTTTATTACTCTACAACTAAACACAGGTGACCTTCCATCATGACTAGCTTAGTGAAGGCTACAGTTTGCAGTGCAGTGCCTTCAGTGCCTGAATTCAGACATTGGTCTCTTTTCTCTACACTTAATTACTCTGATTAGTTAAGTTTCTCGATTTTTAGTTGGATGTGGGAATATTTCATGGGTCAGGGTCCCATGAAATCTGTTTTATTTTTTCTCAAATTCCATTTTACATTTTTCCAAATTCCACTTGTGTGGATTTTTGGATTTTGCCATTTCGGATTTTGGTCTATTTAACCACTTGAAAACTTCTTTGGCTTGAGGCCCAGTCATGTTATTGGGGTCAGGGGCCCAATCTACATGCTCTTCCACACTGACATGCACATACACCTCAGCCTATATATTTGGTAGGCTGTCAGTCCATATGGATAGAAAATGATCAGCATCATGAATAGCTATTTTTGTAGTGTAGGGATACATAGGAAAAGAAGTCAATGTCATGTTGTGAATGATTCATTTTTCACCAAAAGGTTTTCAGTGAAAGTAGCCTATGCACGTGCCTCTTAAATGTTTCAATGCTATTTCCATGAACAGTTGCAGTCAGTGGTTTGTTGTAAAAGCTTTGGACTGGAAATATGGGAAAAGGTTGTAAAAACTTGCAAAAACTCACAAATTCCGTGTGATTCCGTGTTCACAGGACAATTCTGTTATCATTTCTGGATTCTGTGATTCCGTCTGCGTAAATCATAGGGCCCTAATGGGTGGCCGCGATGACAATACAGACCAATATGTGTGCAATAACTGGAACAGCTGTTTAAAAAGAGCTTATTGTTAGCTGATGGATTGAAAATTCTTTGCAATCTCAATGAGCTCTACAGGGTACCAACCTTGCCAAGCTGTTTGCCAACCTGTTTGTTTAACTCGTGTTTTCTGCAGTGTTTTTTACTCTAAAATAGTTGATGATCAGGGGCTAATTTTTCTCTGTGATGGTGTAGAGTCAGAGCCCCAGTGCCCCCCCAACTATACTTGTCTAGTGACATCCCTAGCAATGATGCATGCCAACATGCCACCTTTTGTCTTTCCCAAGTGCGACTCACTGTTCTTCCCTCACAATCTGCTGCCCAGTCTATTTCCAGAGCCGTCCTCTTGCCCGTCACCGTGGGCCTGCTCCTGAGGGGGGCTAGGGTGGGGGGTTGGGGAAGGACATGCTCTCCTGTGTTGGAGGGCACAGCACTGCTCTTCTACCCCCCTCTCATTACCCTTGGCAACTTTGGCACCCCGTGCTGGGTGAAAAATGAGGGGCACCACCAGGCAATAGTGACGGGACTTGGGGGTCGCCGATACTCTTGTTCTCACTAATGAGGCCAGCGTGTTTTGGCGCGGGCGGCTGGGACGAGAGAGGAGGCTTGTTTGCTGGATTTGGGTGGGGGATGGGTAGGGACTCTTCTGAGACGTATGCTGTGTCCTGTCCTGTGCGTGCGTGTGTGTGTGTGTGTGGAGCTGAGAGCCCAGAGCCGTGCCAGAGCTGGGGGAGTCCCAGGGGGCCACTCGTCGCAGGCTTAACAGCAAATGCTTGTACTTCGCAAAGAGCTTAGGATGTGCAACATAACCCTGGTTTCTTATGCGTGGCAGTTGCATGGTGTGTGTGTGTGTGTGTGTGTGTGTGTGTGTGTGTGTACGTACATGTGCATGTTTGATTGATTTGCTCATATCGAAGCAATATGCCTCCTAATGAATGAGAGGGAACTGGCAAGTGGTTAATTAGCGTGGTCCCCAGCTTTAGCCCAGATCTGGAGCTCATTAGTCCAGGTAGCAGTCATTATCTTCTGCTTGCCTTACCTTGCCTGCGTTTCACTAGGTGCAAGATACTGTCTGTCACTCTTAAGATGTGCCTATCAGACATGGCCTAATTAACCTTTTTATCGTTCTCCCCCCTTAATGCCACAAGGCACATGTGTGCAGCAACCAGTCAGACATGGCTGAAGTTGCACTGCAGTAGCTTTTGAAACCATAGGGAGCTGGAAGTGTTGCCTTGTGAAAGCATTTTCACCAATTAAGTGGTTAGGCCCCATATTCTTGGTCTCGTTCAGCGCAACTAAACAAAGTAATTACACTATGCATATGTCGCTTGTGCTCCACTGACTGTTCATTTGGCAAAGAAGGCGGGAGCCATAAAAGCAGACTGTATGTTCAGCTGAAAGGAGGACATGTTGGAGTGTGTTAGAGTGACAGGCTCTCCTAGAGTGCAGAGATTTGGGTGGGATGGAGGTGACTTTGGCTCTAGACAGATAAGCCTACATCTAAAGGATGAGGTTCCATCCTGCCCCCCCGCCCCTCTTGTCCTTTTTTACCCGTCTTTTTGCCTCCACTTCCTGTTGTCCTTCTCTTTTTCTTGGCAGAAATGTGGTTTTTTAGATGTTTTCCCATTGATAACATCCTCAGAATAATACGCAAGTGTGGAAGCTTCTGTCATTACTTATCAAAATGTAAAAAAAATTGTTATTTTGGGTTGAATAGAAATCTTATAGGCTAATTTGCATCAGAGGTAGGGTGTTATCTTTTAAACTGTCTCCCTGAAGATAGGAAAATCACTTCATATTTGCTTAACCACTCTCACTCTCTCTCTCTTCTGCAGCCACTTCAAATAGATGACAACTTTTGTGGGCAGGACTTCAATCAGCCCTTAGGTGGGACCAGCACCATAGAGGGGCTGCCGCTGTTTGTGGACAAGGAGGATGGCATGACCTCGGTGGCTGCCTATGACTACCGTGGGCACACAGTGGCATTCGCTGGCACCCGCAGCGGTCACATTAAGAAGGTAAGGTGTCCTCTCTGCCACGTTATATCTAGGCCTGTTTGATGCACAGCACAACACTCTAAACAGCACTTGACTGAATGATTGACGCCTCTGTCATTCCAATCTGTTTTCTTGGCCATCACAGTCTTCAGCACAGTGTTTTGAAAGCCGCTTGGCTTTGAAAGAGATGCAGAATGAAACACTGTTTGTTTGTGAGGGGAAATGCTTACCTGTCATCGTTTTAGAAAGGGGCAGCTGAGCTCTTGGAGTTTGATTTGAGATGAGTTTGCTGTTAGTGTTGAGGGTGGGGGGTGTCTGGGAAGGAATTTCATCGGTTTTTAAGATTTTATGTTTTTAACACAAACCACTCTTACTCTCACTCTCTCTCTCTCTCTCACACACACACACACACACACACAGTGTGCTGAAACCCAGCCCTGTAGTCCTTGTGGGTGACCCCTGCCTGAGGTTTAGTGCGTGTGGGCCAGGCAGAGAAGGCTTGACGGGGAGTTCTTGAGTCAGCGGATCTGAAACGATATCCCATGATTGGAATCACATTTCCCCTCCGCCTCCAGCTCTTCCTGTGCCCAGGTCCAGCGCTGACTGCCGGTGTCATCACACGGAAATCGATGGCGCATGCACATACAAGCGTCCGTCTGTGTGTGTGTGTGTGTGTGTGTGTGTGAGAACGTGCGCGCGGTGAGTGTGTGCATGTGTATGTTCTTTGGGTGGGTAATTGGAAACGAGTCCTCCCCCACCCTTCATAACTCTCTCCCCCCCGCCCCCTGAGCTCTGCTCATCTTGAGGACAAGTGCAGCTCAACCTTGGCCACTCTGAAAGACGCCACAATGCTGCAGCATCACCTTGACTCCACCATAGGCTGCAACATAAACAAACACCTAATGAACCAATTACCTCAGGCTGGCCAGCAGGAGCCAGGGTGTGTTTGTGTGTGTGTGTGTGTGTGTGTGTGCGCGCGTGTGTGTGTGTGTGTATGTGTGTGCATGTGTGTATGTGTGTGCATGTGTGTGTGTGTGTTTGTATGCGTGCATGTGTGTATGTGCGTGTGTGTGCGTGTGTGTGTGTGTGGGTGGAGGCTGCAGCGGTGCCGTCTCTGGCTGTGAGCGCTCAGCAGGCTGGGCTTGCACAGGCAGTGGGAGTGAGGCCGTGTGGAGTCCAAATCGTTGCAGGCAGTCTTGTTTTATTGCTATTCATTTGGAGTTAAAGTGTGTGCCGTGCCCTAATGAAATGTAAAGCTGCAGTCTATTGATGGCGGCTCATTGTAATTCCCTTGCTCGGCCCTAGCTGCTGGAAGGCCTTATTGATTCATCTGTATGAATATATAATCAGGGGCGTAAATCTTAGCTGTGGCGGACAGCTGGATTAGTGTTTGTGTGTGTGTGTGTGTGTGTCAGGTGGGGCGGGGGGGTTGTGTGTGTCAGTTAGTGTGTATGTGAGTGAATTTGTTAGTTCGTTTGTGCACGTGTGTGTGTGTGTGTGCGCATGTGTGTGTAGCGCTCTTGTCTCCTTCAGTAATAGTGCTTTTTGTGTGTTCTTGGCTGTCTAATTTGCTCCTAGTTGGTGGTGGTGGCGGTGGTGTTTTCTGCAGCACCTGCTCCAGACGCCTCATGCATTCCACTTCAGTAGCCATTCCAGCCACTTTAGCACGAGTGAGCACACCAGGGCGCCCGCGGCGCAAAACCTCCCTTCACCAGCGTCAGTGGCGTGTGGAGGCGTTTGTGGAGATTCTCTCTGGTTGCGTGTAATAAATACCACCCCGGACCCCCGTCCCCCATCCCAACCCGCAACCCCTGCTGGGCTGTAATAGGCCTTGGCGACGGGCTGTTGTGGTCTTGGTGGCCGGTGTGGAGGTGAGGCTCGTCCTGCTCTGCTACCTCGCCATGCGTGAGCCCCCCAAAGGGGCCAGGAGCACAAGGTCACTGTCTGTAGCTCTAATGGAATTCCAGCAGCTGAGTGCCAAAGCCCAGAAATCTCCATAAAAACCTGGAAAGTGCTTTGTGGTCTATTTATAGGCAGAGAGAAATGCCCCTGTATGACACTGCCAAAGCACAGCGCCGCCACCTCCGTGGCTGATTGGGATTTTCACTTGATTGTTTAAAGAAGAAAAATCACCAGCGAGATTAAAGTTAAAGTGTGTGTGTGTGTGGGATGAGACCATATGCTGAGGGCTTCTCTTTCTCTCTTTCCCTCTCACCCTCCATCTCTCTCTCTCTTTCGTGCTCATCTCTTCCCCCTCCCTTCTAGGCAGGAGCTGAGCTGAGCTGGCGGAGTGTGTGAGTGGTCTCATGCAAGCACGTGGCTAATGCTATCTATCTGTAGCGCTGAGGCCTGGCCAGAGTCTCTGTGGTGTGTGGTCATTTCTTCCCCAGTGCCGCCGATACCAGGGCAGCGAGATGTGCAGCTGCTGCCAATTAAAAAGCCTCATGAATAACTGAGCCATCTGCCTCCGGGCTAGGCCATGAATGCAAGGCCCTCTTGGTCTCACACTCACACTCACAGTCACACACACATACACACACATTTACCCATATTCTCCACACGTGCCGAGGCATGGAGTCTTAGTGTGTGGGGAGCTGCGGTGTAAGTAACCACACTGAAGGGGTGTGTGTGTGTGTGTGTGTGTGGTGGTGGGAGGCGGGGGGGGGGGGGGGGGGGGGGGGGGGGGGGGTGTCATAGAGAGGCAGGAAGAACGCTAGACTGGTGGTGCGACTCCTGCGGCCACTTTGGATTCCACCGCCCCTGGCAGCGCTGATTAGCACGTCTGAACGCCGCCCCTCACGCACGCGCCTACCTCCGTGTGAAATGTCACTTTAATTAAGAAGCACGATTTGATTTGAGTTAATTTGCTGAGCGACTCGTAATTAAGGATAACATTTAGAAGAAATGAGGTTGGTGTGTACTTTGTGTGTATGCATGTGTGTGTATGTGTGACAGAGAGAACTTTGCAGGTGTCACATGATCATTTGGACGTGTGTGTCCACGGAGTCAGGGTAGCACGGTGTTGGGCTCATTAGCACCTGACAGGTTGAGCGGTGGCTGAGTGTGGACGGATGGGGGTATGCAGGACATTATGTGTCCGCTGAGCCACCAGTGGCTTGAGGACAGAGGGTGGTCTGGCGGTGAAGGCGTCAACACAAACCCCATGTGACCTGCTGATTCCCCAGCTCCCGGCCACTGAGTGCTGGCACTGGCCCGGTGCTGTCATTAGCATTTATGCAAGCCCACTCCCAGACGCTGTTTTCTGTGTCACCTTGAGATCTCTCCCTCTCTCTCTCTCCATCTCTCCATGCAGTAGGCTCACTGCCCATGACTCTGGCTCGTTCTCCTGGGACAGCCTGTTTGAGTAGCACTTCACTCCCTGGGCTAGCGTGTACTACTACGCCAGCAACACAGCGAGTGAGCGAGCTGTAGCTATCAACAGCCCTGCTCCTCGTCCTCACGCTGCACTGGCCCACTCTACATAGCGAGTGTGTGTGTGCGCGGCGGTGTGAAGAGACTGCTGCTCAGATCTGAATCACTAGTTTTTTCCTCTCACCTGCCTCACTGAAGCGCTGAGGACTAAAGCGCTGATTGGGGCGTGTGGAAGAGCCGTTTCCTGGTGCCGCGGGCTTCAATCTCAGGTGTGGCTTATTACCCAAGCGAGCGCCCTTGAGAGAGAGGCACTTAACCTGAATGGCCACGGCCAAACCCCAGGCTCTATTAATGCTACTGGCATTAGGTTGTTATGTGGGGTGGGGAGCTGTTAGCGGAGGACGGGAAAGCTAATGCAATCTACTAGATGGAAACAGCTTGTAACAAAACAACCACATTATTAGAGTGGAAAATAAAGGCCGTTACTTAAGGCATTTGATTGGCGATGTGGGAGTGATCGGTAATAGAATTCCAGCTAAAATTTACAGCGATGTGTGTCAGCATGGTTAAGTGTGTGTGTGTGTGTGTGTTATAGAGTTAAACCACAGAACAGTAACTCTGTGTATTCTGCCATTTTCTGGCTCATTTGTTGTCATATGCTGATGAGGGAGCTGGTATTATGGGCAGCAGCAGCTGTGTGTGTGTGTCTGTGCATGTGTGTGTGTGTCTGTGCATGTGTGTGTGTGTGTCTGTGTATGTGTGTGTGTGTGTGTAGTGTGATGGCACACAGCGGGGATGATGGTCACTGTCAGGTGTCTTGCTCCACCACTGCACCCGCCTCACGCTACTGCTGCCTGCCTCTGTGGGGGGGGTGCTGACCATAGCCTAGTCTGCTGGATCACTCTTCAAAAGGCTAACAAATCTAGTGGTGAGTGTGTGTGTGTGCGTGTGTGTGTGTATGTGTGTAAAAGTTGTGTTTGTAGGTGGTGATGGTTGTTGTTGTTTGGGTTGTGAGGGTTGTTGTTGTCAGTCAAAGTAAGAAACACAGACACTCATCTCGCCTGGAACGCCGTAGAGATAGACCCAAAAACACTTGCCCTTCCCCCCGCCATCTGTCTCTGGTGTGCATGGGTCTGTGTGTGTGTTGGTGTGTGTGTGTGCGCATGTGCATGTCTAGTGTACAGTACAGGGTGCCCAGGAATCTCACCTGATGCCAAGGACAGCTGCCTGACCAACAGCTCCCAGCAAACACATCTGCGTCTGGCCCCTGACGTCAACCCTCTGTTCCACAACTGCTGCCGCCCGTCTGGATGGATGGCCGGGGGTTGGCAGGCCAGAGACAGCTGCTCCTCACTCAGCCCTGCTCCTTCCCACCATCTGGCTCTTCATCAAGGTGGCCACAGTCCTGCCACTCCACTCCACTGCACAACCAAGCCCAGCACAGCCCACTGCATGGCCCTGCCTGAAGCCTCTCTCTGAAGCTTTGCACTGAGTCAGTGCAGTGCCATATAGTGCTCGTCACTGATGAGACACTCTGTGACACCTGACTGGACTGCAGAGGGCAGAGTGCTGCAGCACCTGTTTGTTCCTGGGCATGTTCTTGTGCTCGTTATGCAGAGAGGATGACTGACTGACTGACTGATACCACTATGGATCCCTAATGCTTCAGCCAAAATAAACTCCTAAATGGCCTTTTCACTTTTGAAATAGAATGTTTTTTTCTGCCGGGGAATGTCGGCACACTTGCACACACATAGAGGCTTGCAAGTATAAACAGGGGGGATGTTTGACTCGTGTTGGATATTGAGAGATGGCCATTGCTACACTAGGTTGTGTATATGTAATTTCATCATAAAGCATTAGGTACTGTGTGCGTGTGTGTGCGTGCGTGTGTGAGTGTACTGGGCTTGCCTGCAGAGAGGGTTAGCAGCAGAAGCATGTCTGATTGCAGCTGCTCCGTAGCAGATCTGACTTCAGAGGCCACCAGACTCTGTCCCCTCCTCTGCTCCCCATCACTGTGAGGACACAGTGAGGACACAGAGTCCAGCACATACAGCAAACACTGTGCTCTTCACTCTTTTGCTCCTTTAATTCTCTCTTTCTCTGTCTGCCTCTCTCTCTCTCTTTCTCTCTTGTGTCCCTTTCCTTCTTTCTTCCTCTCTTTATCGCTATCTCTCTCTTACTCCTGTGTTTCTATCTCGGTTTCTTTCTGTTCTGTTTCTCTGTTTAACTCTCCCTGGCTCTGGCTATTGTCTCGTCCTGCTCTACTCGCCTCGTTTGTGGAGTCTCATCACGGTCTGAGGCGACACGTTCCACTGGAATCCTAATCGCCTCTCTCCTCCTCCTCCTCCTCTGTCCTCCCTCCCTCCCTCCCTCCCTCCCTCTCTCCTAGCCTAGCTTTCCCTGCGTCTGGAGCCCCAGCCTTACTGCCTGCGCTGCCACCCCTGCAGATAGGCGCCTCCGAGGAGCCGTGATCGTAATGTGGAATGACCGCTCTCCCCCCGCACCATCAGGCTAACATGCCCACGAGAGAGCACATCCCTGAGCCCGACGCTTTATGACAACGCGGAGAGCACGGGTGTCGCCCGAGACAGTGTCAGCTGACGGCTCGGTGAAATGTCGAGCACCAGTGTGGCAGCATTTCTGCCGCTGGTCAACACACGGGGCTGCGGCTATTTTCTGCATCCAGTCAAAATGTCATAGAAGTCACAAAGACGTCAGGGAGAGTGAGCGTCGGAACGAGGCAGGCAGGATGTGCAGTCATGGGCTCTGGCATCTCCCGCCCTGTTTATCTTTCCAGAGGAGTCAGATGGACAGACAGTCTTCCTGCAACTATAGGCTAAAGCAGGGCATGACTTTATCGCATCTGCTACGCATTGACAGAGGAAGCCTGTGAGCGGCGTCTGGAAACAGGAGAAGCAGGGGACACTGGATAGTGGCTCTCCCATGACCAGACATGGAAAGATTCCTCTGTGGCTTTGCTCCATGAATGGGAGTCTGTCCTCACATTTACTTCGCTTTGAAGCCACCACCACCCAATGTCACAAGGTTAGGGTAGCCTAATCTGCTTTGAGTTTGAGATTAACCACCTGGGCCTCTCATGTCCAAAGCTTTGGGAAAAAAAGTTCCCTTTTGTGACCGCACCGGTCAGAAAGTCAAGAAGTCAAAGTTGAAAGTTCTGAAGGCCCAAACGTAACCTGTGCTGATACCACTCTAAATCTCTTTCAAGACTCGCCTAAGCCCTGTTCTCATTTTTAACCTGCCAATAACACCATACTAATGTGGATGATACTGAGATTCCCTTGGAGTTAGCCCACACACCTCTCTGTGGTAGTCTGTAGTGTTAGTGTCGCCCTGCTGCATCCCAGCAAGAGCTCCCTGTCCCCTGGAACTGGTCAGCCATGTGTGGCATGTGGTCACGCTCTGGCCCTGCAGATGCTAATGCTAATCCCGGTGCGGGTGGGGAGGTGGGCGCATAAGGACGCTCCTGTGGAGACTGTGATGGCCATCACCCCTCTTCAGGCCTCTGTGATTATCAAGTAGCTATGGAGCCCTTGGAGAGCCCCTTACAATCACACTAAAGGGATCCTTGGCTGAGATGAAATGTGTGTGCTTATGTCCACACTCACACAGACACATAGACACACATGGGGATCGATTGTGGTCTATCATTTTAAAACTTACTCTGTGAGAGTGTGCATGATTTTCTTTTTGTCTGTCTGCCTGACACTTCAGAATGTGTTCAGGGAGGAGGAGAGGGCTGCTGAGGTGCTTCTTTGTCTCTCTCTCACTCTCTGTCTTTCTCTCTCTCCCTCTCACACACACACACACACACACACAATCCCTAGAGACGAAGCAGTCGGCCCCCTTTGATCTCACGGTGCTGGGTACTAAGAGTGATTGCTTCTCCCTCTCCACCTTGTCAAAGCCAGTGTGCACAACTCGCTGTGTCAAAAGACAAAGCCTAGAGATATATAGCAACCATATCTATAATGGTAGCCATTCACAACTTTTTTTTTCCTCTCCTCCCTCTTTTCTCTCCCTTCCCTTTTCTCGCTTTCTTCCTTTTGAAGCATGGTGAAAATTGTCCCTGAGTAGTGGAGGAGAAAACACTAGCTGATATTGCGTTCCATTGCAAAGGAGAGCAGGAGAGAGGGAGAGAGAGAAAACAAAAGGACGGAGAGAGTGAAGGCGCACGTAATGAGAGGTAGCGTAATTCCCCCATCTGTTGGGCCTCGGCGTGCCAAGTCTCATTGTGCCCAGATTGGCGCTAGATTACTGAGCATGATATCAAAGTGCCACTCTCAGGCCCTCAGTGGAGAGAGGAGAAAAGCGAGTGGGAGAATTGACACATTCCCTCTCAGAACAAGCCTTTCTCTCCCTGGGCTTTTGAGCCCATTGTAAGCGGGAACAATGTGTGGCGCAGAAAGGCAAGCGACTGGTGAGAATGTAATCTCTCCCGCGTGGAGCGCCGATGGAAATGGCCTCACCGCCTTTCATGGCCGGGCCCCTCCCCTTAATTAAACGCCACAGTCTTGGCCAGCTTCCTGAAGGCGGGGGAAGGGGGGGGACTGGCCCCCCTCGGTGGCCTAGGAGCCTCACCGGCCCCCCACCCTGCTCCTCCTCCCTCCCCCTCTCCACCACTCATCCTCCAGGGCTAACCTCAGCCTGCCTGAGGGGCCAATGTCAGTGCAGTGTGGGGCTTGAGCTCCCCTGTCTGGCCCCTGGTAGCCTCTAACAGGTCTCTGCAAATGAGCCAGAGAAAAGGGCGGTGGAGGGAAAGCTGCGGTAGAGAGGAGACACATTGAAAGTCTCTCTCTCTCTCTTTGTCTTTTCCACTTCACTCCCTGTCATTACCTTTTATCCTCTTCTCCTCCTCCTCTCACTTCCCTCCTTTTCAGTACCTCTGTTTCTCATACCTCCTCAGACACACCACGCACTCATGCATGTAAACACACACACACACACACACACACACAGACGCACACACGTTGGAAAGCTCTTGTTCTCAGGAAAATTGGAGATGCATGGTATCTTGAGTACTCCACTCTTTTGGCAGTAGAGGTACAGGCTCTGCATTCAAGGACTGGACACTCATCCCCCCCAACCCCCCATCTCTTCTACCCCACAACACTACTACATCTCACACACACACCATCTCTTCTGCCCCACAACACTAGCTACATCTCACACACACACCATCTCTTCTGCCCTCACAACACTAGCTACATCTCACACACACACCATCTCTTCTGCCCTCACAACACTAGCTACATCTCACACACACACCATCTCTTCTGCCCTCACAACACTAGCTACATCTCACACACACACCATCTCTTCTGCCCCCACAACACTAGCTACATCTCACACACACACCATCTCTTCTGCCCCCACAACACTAGCTAGATCTCACACACACACCATCTCTTCTGCTTCCACAACACTAGCTACATTTCACACACACACACACACCATCTCTTCTGCTTCCTAGCTACTAGCTAGACTAGCTACTCTAGCTGGCCAAAGCACTTCGACATTCTACACACCACTACAAACATTTTAGCATTCCTATGTTTTCTATACTGTGTGTATGTGTGAGTGTGTGTGTGTGTGGGGGGGTATGTATGTCTGTCTGTATGTCTGTCTGTGCCTGCTACTGTGTCTGGGTGGCACTCCTTGGCCTGCCCCAGTATTGCCATGCTGCTTAATGAGCATACATGTTGTTCATGCTGGCTCTATCGTGACATCTAAGTCAGACTTCAGCTGCTCTGCTTTGATATGTGACTGGGTGACAGGCTGCAGGTGGGTGACTAAGCAGGTCACTGGTGTTTGTGTGTGTGTGTGTGTGTGTGTGTGTGTATGTGTGTGTGTGGGCTGGAAACTTAAATACAGCAGGGAGGGAGCTCACACATTATGACGCCTCAGTAATGGAGCTTTTGTGTTGAGTTGGGCCTCAGTGCATTTATGCATATATGTAATACAGTTTCATTCATCCCTACCTAATACATTGTCGGTGTTTACCATATGTCGCCTACCTAAAAGTACCCGCTTTCCCCTCCCATCTCAGATGAACAACCCCAGACCTTTTCCTCCTCCAACTGTCAAGACAGGCTGGGTGGATAGCATACAGCATACAGCACACAGCAGATACAGTGCATTTCCCAGTGGGTTGTAATGGCCAAGCCAGGATCCATATTATGACTTGTGAGCTCAGAGCAGATCAGATGACCAGCGCCATGCAGTATGCGTTACACACGTCCAAGGGTGTGTGACGCAAGTGTGGCTTTCTGTAATTATGACATTGCCCTTGTTTACGGGACCCTGTTACCACGACGACTGCCCTGTTGGACCCCGTCTTTGCTCGTTCACTCTCTCACCGCCATCGGGTGCCACATCACGTGCCACATCACAGAGCCGTCATCTAAGTGGGGTTATTCTCCTGTGACGGGGTGACCTCCTGACCCTTGGGACGCCACCCAAGCTGCCGGCGTCTCCCTTGACGATAATTTAACCCTACTGCTCTGTTAGTGGCTGTGATCACTTGGCAGTGCCTCTTTTGCACAGTAGCCTCTGGGTGGCCAGCTAAAGGACCTCTGTGGAAGAGAGATGTGAGAATTGCACTGTGGAACTTCAGGGGCTGAACTGCACCCCCAGTGCTGCAGCCCAACCAATAAGTATTCAGATCTTGCCCAAGATCTTGACATCAACACTAGACTCCCTGACTCTGGCCGCTTTTTCTTCTCCTCATCAGCATTGGCCTCTGTTACATTCTTAAGGAGTAGTTCTAGAACTGTCTCTTTTCACTTGTCTCCACAGTGAGAAGTTCACCAACTTCGTAGAGGATTTTTGTGTTGCCAGATGCAGTTCTCCTCTCCTCGACCCTCTCTCTCTCTCTCTCTCTCTCCCTTTTCACATAATGTCTGCTTGCTTGTAAAGAGAACAGTCAAGCTCTAATGCCCGTTTGATGAAACAGAACATAGGGGTTAATCCAAGAGATTAAAGACGACTTTTTTCAGGGCAGAAAATGAATGGATAATAGTTTTGTGCTCTGATACTTTCGAAAGGTTGGATTAAGCATGTCTAAAGGAGAAGCTTAAAGACTTGGGAGTCAGGCAGAAAGGTTAATTGTTTTTCCTGCGAATGCGCGTCTCCTTTCTCTGTCAGTGCCTGGAACAATGATGTGGCTTTACGCACTTGTTCCTCCGACAGCAACCTCACCCGCCACGGAGCTGTGAGCGCAGCGTGTGCCCACTGTTTAGTCTGAGCTATGGAGACCACAGCCGCTACATTTACAATATGTACCCACCATCACTGTGTCTGATGATTTCTTTTTTCTGCTGCTATGAATAATACTGACGTGTTTATTGGCAGTCTGTCTAAGCAGCGTAGGAAAAGTGAATGTCAATACAAAGTTAGCAAGTGCAATTGGCATCCTTTCCTTACACCATTAATTTGGCTGTGACATTTGACAAAGCCAGCCTTTTTCATTTGGCCTCCTCTCTTCTTTCATCCAGGTTTCTCTCTCTCTCCCTTTCTCTCTTCTGTTCATTATGAGGTGCTAATTTATTTGGCTCCCGTGTCTTCTCTGCTGGGCCTGTGCTCTTTTTGTTCAACGAGCGAGAAGGGGGGTCTGAAAAGCAAAATGGCTGCTGTCATGGAAACCTGGTCTTTTTTGCACAATCTGCCTGATATTGAGTGATACTGATATTCATGGTGAAAAGCTTGAGCTGAAAAAAGTGACATAAACCTAAAAAAGAGGAGCTCCTGCCAGTGTTACTACAGCACAGATTGGGCTGAGTTTCTGCCATGGAGTGATAGACAGATAGGAGGGAAGAAGGAGAGGGAGACCCCAGCCCTCCCTCCCTCTGGACCATCTGTCCATCCTGGGATCTGCACCCCGAGAGACGTGGCTGGACTCGGGGAGAGAGCTGGCCATTAGAACAGCATCACCTCTCCTCTGGCAGGCTGGACGACGTGCCACACTACCCTGTGCCACGCCAAGCAGTGCTACACCGTGCCATGCCATGCTATGTCATGCCATACCTGCTGTCTGGTCGCCAGAGAGCTCGGCCTCAGCGGGTTGGATGGAGAGAGCGAGGGATGGGTGGAGAGCGGCTGCAGGCGGAGAAAACATTCTTGGCCGAGGACTGTGAGCGTCCCGAGGGCGTGCCGCTGGTCTGACTGCGGGCGCCACTCACCTTTTGGCCCGGCGCATCTGCTCCCGCGGACTTGTCCTGTCCGCCCCGCCCGCTGCCATGCCGCTCTAATTGTGCCCCCACTGACTCTCTGGCCCAGGCCTTTCCCAGCATGCTCTCTGGCTGTGTGTGTGTGTGTGTGTGTGTGTGTGTGTGTGTGTGTGTGTGTGCGCGCGCACTGGATGCCCATCTCAAATGGCGTCCGCACTGCTCATGCCAAGAACTGTTTTCTCCTCCTGCAGACAGCTAAGCCAACCTCCACAAGGTTCCACCTTATTTTTATTTTCCATCCTCAGGTCAGTGGCATCATCTTAAGTGTCCTAGCTGCACTTTAGGGAAACTGACTTACTGACAAAAGCCATTAGACTCCTTGAAATGCATATAACAACCTCATTCAATTGGAAAAAATGTCTCTTTCACCATCAAGCCTAGCATTGAGACTTCCCTTGAAAAGGAAAGGTCAAACACCTAAGAGCTCTCCACTCCGATGCGCCCGCACACTCATCCTCGTGTCAGCCACTTGTGCGAGTCTTCCTGGTGAACGTGGCCTCCTCTCCGCTGCCTCTTTGTTTAACCTCCTAATTGGACGGAGTCCTGCGTGACAGTTGGAGGCGGCTGACTTAGTGCAGACTGTCATGTCTGACACTAGCCCCCTCAGTGTCTGGCGTGTTGGCATAGCGACGGCGGGAGATGGGGCCACTCCCCATGCGTTCCTCTCCCTGCACCCCCCCCACAAGGCTTCTCTCATGGGATCCCTAGAGAAATGCTAAGCTAAACACAGTCGTTTGGATACAAGACTTCTGATGAACAGAACTTGACTCTTAGAGGAAGTACTGACAAATTAACCCTTTGGTGGAATTACATTGAAGCTGACTAGACCAGCAGTGCTGTTCCCCATGCTACATCCTCTCCACTCCACCATCAGGCAACCTGGTGGTGTGGAGAACGTGTGGCGCATGTGTGAGCTGGGTGCTGCTGCTGGCTGGCTGTCTGCTCTGGGCTCCTTTGTGCTCAGGCTGCAGTGTGTGGCAGTGCCAGAGAGCGATGTGCTCTGCCGCCAGAGCTGTCAGGAGGAAATTGAAAAGACAAAAAAGATCAAATTATCACCCCTCAATTAATTATCCACAAGCAGGGAGACACAATAATAGTGATAAATGTCTCTTAATCTTCATCTTCGGCAGTGGCAGGGAGGCAGCATCGGCGTGTCGTCGCCTGCCTTTGTGCTCGACGGAAAATGTGTTTAGCGCCATTTGAAAGTAAATGATGCCGGCTTATCGGATTAGAGATCGCTCCATAATAAATACTGTTGTTTTATTTCCCTCCCCTCCTTAAACGTGATTACTGTTTACAATGTTTCACAATTATTCTAATGCCCTACAACACAGCCTGTTTGCATAATGGCTCACCGCGAGGAGGCACATGCCGCAGGAAAGAAATGTCGCTTTGTCTCTGAGTTCTCTTGGATGTTCTTGTCACTGTTGGCATTCTGTCCCTCTTGTCTTCACTTCTGTCTCCCCCTTATCCGCACGTGTCATCTTTTATCACTGGAATCTGGTAGCCGACTGTTTTGGTTCTGAGGCCCGGTCCCACTTGTTCTCAGAGGTGAGGGGGCCGCAATCACTGCAGTGCCAGTCTGCAGCATAATGTCGCACAGTGCGCTGCTACTACAGCGCTGTTGCAATACCTTGAAATTAATAATAATAAGACACCCCACTTGATCTGGGAGCACTGCTTTAAAAAGATTTTAATAAAAGATGTATTAATCAGCTAAAATAGTTTAAATGTATTGCTGGTGCGTAAGGTTTTTGCTATTGTGTTATTTTGAGTTTTGGTATGGAGAAGGCAAGGTAGCATAGAAAAGTCATCCAGCACTAGTAGCATATTAGACAGCCTGCTGCTCACACCTAATGCCTCTTACCTTCTCATAAAGGAGAGCTTAATCTCTCTCCCTCTCTCTCTCCCCCTCTCTCTCCCCCTCTCTCGGTCTGTCTGTGTTTTGGCACTTTTCCATGACATGGTAACAGCTTGACTCTACTCCACTCTACTCAGTTTGGTTGGTGTTCCATGACAATATGGTACCACGTCGGTGTGCTTGTGCAGGGTGAGGTCAAGGGTAGCACAAACAAGCTGCTATACTTTGTTTACAAACAAAAGTGTAGGTTTATTATTTATATTCATTGGCCATCTTAAATCAGCACGAAGCAAAGTAAACTAGCCTACATCCCAACCAATCCAATTTATTGTGTCTATGAACCAAGCTAGCGAGCTAACGTGCCAGTCAATCCATGGCAGCATACCTATGTGATTACAAGGATAGTTTTTGGATGTTGCTTAAACTTAATATGTTGTTGTAACCTCACTTTATTTTGCTCTGTCCACTTAAAGTAATGTCAGTAATATCCAGCTGGTTGTCATTCCGTGAAATACCACTTGTAAATTTAAAACCTTAGTTTACCTTAAATTTAAAACCTTAGTTAACCTTAGCTAGTTCGCTAGTGTTCGCTTGCTAACAACTACATAGTAAGTGGTTACTAGATAAGGCTATGAGGTCTAAGTGAGGGTTGCCCATATGGGACCAGTACTGCGATGAGCAAAATCCCACAGGCCCCTTCGCAGGCCCACTATGTTGGCCCAAAGCGGGTCCAAAAGGGGCCTGTGCAGGCTTGCTTGCTGGGTCTTGCTCTGCTTCAACCCTCAATGATGTTCTCAAAAGCAGCAGTGCAGTAGTTTAAATGCATGGCCTGGAATATTTTATTTACAAGAAATAAAAGAACAACGTCCAAAGTGGACTGGACCAGACAGGCAAGGTTGATTCTACTGCATGTAGCCTAAACTTGCAGCAGCCCTCTCAGACCAATTAGTGTCCGTCAGTCTGTTCAAGTCACATTTTAGTATTGGCTTAGTAAAGCAGGTACGAAAGATCGTACCGGTACCAGGTACAACATAGCCTAGAAATCTAGACGCACCCTAGTGGTGGCAAATAGTTTTGCTCAGCGGGCACGTCTAGCCACGCACCATTGGAGCCTTAGTAGGTCTACCATTGGCCTTACACAGACATGGTAAGGCCAATCACAATGCTCTATCTTTGTAGTCATTGGGCAAGCTTAGCGTAATAATGACAGGGCTGTGACGGTGCAAATCTGCTATGTGGCCAAGGAATATCGGTGGTTTAATTCGGCTTTGGCATCAAGTGTTAGACTTGGGCTTTTTTTTGAAAGTTGAGCAGATACGCAAGTCATTAATTTCAAACAAGGACGTATTTGCTGTTTTGCTGATGTTGTTCTGAGTGGTCGTAGCGCTATCAAGTTGAAAGTCAACCGCTGATTCCGCCCCTACGATTGAGCTATTGATAGTGGTCAGACTATACATTTTGATGTTATATTCTAACTTGTCAGGTTAGGTACAACTCCCAGTGGAGAAGCAAAAAAAGTGGGTAGTTGTGTCGAGTAGAGTGGTGCTAGAACGATGTAGTGGAAAAGCTCTGTAAGTCTCTGTTGTCCTCTTGCTCACCTCTCTCACTCTAACCCTCTCCTCTCCTTTCTTCTTTTCTCCTGCTCCCTTTCTGATGTAGATTAGATCTGTATCTGTCAGAAACAAAGGGCTCTTCTAGATCACGGGGGAGAGCAGTGAGCCCCCCTCTGTGAGTGCTGGAGGTGTTGGGATATACTCGCTCATACTTGTCCCTGCACACTGTCCCAGCCCAGGAGAAGCAGATCGGTTTTGTTTGCCTTTGGTCAGGCAAGTTCAGCATGCCAGGCTAGTGTGTCCACAACCTGCAATCAGAGACAAGAAGTTGAATGGGTTTACTGCTCAGCTAACAGAACCCCCACTGATATTTGCATTAAATTACTCTTAAAACATTTGTGCACAGTCAGGGTTTAGGAGAGAGAGAGAGAGAGAGAGAGAGAAATGCACATGGATGGAATTCTACCATGCATTGCTAGGCTAATAGATTTGACTAGAAGGTGCTCAGGCTGGAGTGAGGAGAGCAAGGGGAGCAGGGAGACTGTGACCTTGTTGACCTGACACGCACATGCAACAAAGACCCTGGGAAGAACACCAGCAATCAGGCCCCTCCATCTTGTTCATTTGTTGTAATTGAAACTCCCTTACTGCCTCATTAAGGTGATAGATTATAACACATTTTCTCTTTTTTCCTCTCTCTCTCTTTCACACACACACACTCTTAACTCTCTCTCTCTCTCTCTCTCTTTCTCTTTCACACACACACCTTTTTTATTCCTCTCATGCACATTAGCTTTATGTTAGCAGAGATACCTGCTTGATTTGCCATCAGTATCAACTCTGCATTTTTCAGTGGCAAAGCGGCAGCTTTTCAGCTTGTTTACCCTGTGTCCCTCCCTATTGTTTGGGAGTGTCTCTGTGCGCCTGTGGAGAGAGTTTTGCATGGCTGGACAGCTTGTGCTTCGTCCCTGGCCCCTCGGAGCTAGTTTCTTTCAGCGTGCCGCTTCTCGATGTATCGAGCTGCCATGTAACGATTATCTTTGTCCTCAAAGAGCATCTTTTTCCCCTGCCAGGCTTATTCACTGGACCCTCAAGCACCTTTAATTGTGACAGGGGCAGTATAGGACAGCTTGCAAAGTACTGTGTTTGCTTGGTCTTGAGCTATGAAGGATAAGAAAATAGGTACATTTTTTAATAGCTCAATCATCAGAGTGTTGTCTGATGTGTTTGTGTGTGTGTGTGTGTGTGTGTGTGTGTGTGTGTGTGTGTAGTGTGTCTCTTGGGGGTGGGGGCGGTTGTATATCCTTTTTTTGGTCTGGTACTGATGAATTGATTATGTCTGTGTATTTCAACACATTCTGCTTGAGCCTTTTGTCTCCCCCCGACCCCCCCATCTCTCTCCCTCTCCTTCTCCCTCTCCCTCTCTCTCTGTGTCTCTGTCTCTTTGTTAGGGCGGTGGCCTTAAGCAGTAATGAGTTGCTGAGGCTCTCTGGCAGCAGGTCTGCTCCACACAGCTCCGTGTTGCTGAGGCACGCATCATAATCAAAGGAGAAAATCCTGCCTTCACCCTTGCTGGCCTTGCAAGAGCTGATCTGAGAACAGTGGTTCCTCTCAGATGGCAGCTGCTTACTGACATGGGTACTTTTATGTACTCAGAAGACAATTTTACAGCATGTGTTCACATTTAAACTTGAGCTATACATCACATGCACATCAGATTTGGCTTTGATGTGGAACACACACATGTACGCACAGGGTGGGGACTTGACATATTGCTCTTTTCATGCTTCCTGGAAGCCTAAGTGGCTTAGAGAGACTTTGTGTCGTTTCGGCTCCCCTGGCTTGACCCGGTCGAGCCCCCCAAGGCAAGCCCCTTAGCCCTCAGCCTGACCCATCAGGCCACCACTGCCACCTCCGGCGGCCGGAGCGGCGGCGTGGAGCCAGTGCGTGAGGCGCAGGATAAACAAACACACCAAAGCGCTCTGGACACAACAGAAGGCCTGTGGGGATTACTCGCCTAAGCCCTGGCAGGGGGGTCCGCGCGGATTAGGCTAATCACGACCCCAGCAGCAGCTCCCTCCTCACTCCCCACTGCTTCTCAAAGCTGACAAGGTTGATGTCACTCTGTCACTCGTTCCTCTCCACACTCCCTCCTTCATTTTTGTCTTTATGCTTCACCCCTTCCTCCTGTTGTTGTTTTCCTGTCTGCACTTCCCCTCAGGTCTTTTCCAAGCAGTAGAGTCCTCTAATGAAATGATAATGGAGCTTAATTGTTTGCAAAGACATGGCGGGTATTATTTACATCCAGGCCCATTTGAGATGAAGTGGAGGAGAAGGGAGGGGGGCTCGTTTGCATCCGTCTCACGCTAGCTGTGCAGAGGACGATCAATTGGTTTGGGTGCGGGCCTTGTCATTGATGGATGGCTGTGTGAGCCTGTGACATAATGCAACTCGCCGCTCCTCCATGCTGTTTGGCTGTAACTCTCCACTCATCTCTCGGCGGCTCTGTGCAGACACCTAGTCTCTGAGCTCTCATAGCGGTGTCGCCTGCAGTCTCTACTTCAAGCTCATGCTGTCATTTGGAGCCATGCTTTACAGTGCTGAGATCATATGGAACTTGAGTCTTACAGCTCCAGCACTCTTGAGCAAGGGGAAAGAATGAGACAGAGGGGATCAGGATGTGGAGCCCTCCACTTAATCCCGGGACCCTCTCGAGGCGCCTAGGGTGTTCGTGGGCCTCCACCTCCGCCTCCACCCAGCCCGAGCCCACTTCTCTGGCTCATTCAGGCTGGCCTATTCAGGCTCTCTCACATGGAAAGCCCACTGTGGGCCTCCCTGCCTCCCCTCCTCCCTGGCCCTCTCCGGCCCCTGTGCTTTGTATCTACACTGTGGAGTGGATGCCGCTTGGCCGGCTAACGCTGGGACCATTTCCATGCTAATAACCCTCCACGACTGGAGCGGGCCAAGAGGGCCGTCCAGAGCTGTGCCTGATTCAAACTGTGACGCTGAGATTTATGGTCAGGCGGTCAGGGCGGATCCTCTCCGTGCATTAATTCTTCTGGGGCTGTATTAGCGTCGGCCTTGGTGATTTGGCCCGAGTGCCAGTGCTGTTGATTATTCCTGCTCTCTGTGTGAGGGTCATTGTTCTAACGGCATTGTTGTAATCACAGGGCTGTTTGTTGGAGAGTTGGTGGGATGTGTTGAAATGCTAATTTATTTAGCCTCTTTGGTCACTCGGTAATATATTGCTCAAGGTTTGTTCCTCATCCGGTGCGCCGGGCCAAAACTCATAAATCAAGCCATCACACACTGCTTACATGTGTACAAGCACAACTATTTCAATTTGAATACTGATTTGGCTTGAAATCCATTCCCATTCTAAAGCCTTGTCATATTTATGTAATTGAGAAACTTGATGTCAGTTCATGGATGTCTTCATGCAGGAGGCTGGTTTGTTTCGATTGGAGTGAACCAACAGGGTGAGTGAGAGGGGACAAGGCTGTCGCTCTCTGAAGAGGCCCATAAATGTCAGGGGCTGCAGAGTGATCCACACGCGGCCTTGATTTTGCTTGTGCGAGCAAGAGGGAAGTTATGTGGAGGGGAGGTGGAGGGGTCAAAACTGCAATGGAAGCAGCCTGCCTCTCTAATAAGCTGGGGATATGTGCGAGTCTGCTGTTTTTGCCACCACTGTGCGGTTCTGTCGCCCGTCTGTCTCCCAAGGCATGCTGGGAACTCCACTCAGGCTTGACTTTCCTCTTACAAACCGCTGATTACAATGACATGCAATTTGTGTCCTAACCTCTAGGGTCACACACACACACAAACACACACACATACTCTAACACACGCTTATGTACACAAATGCACACATGCACACACAGACACACAAACACACACACACTTGAAGTCTTAAAGAGACATTCAATCAGAACCACACTGGTAAAGATAACCACATGGGCCCCATTTCAGCTTGTTTAGTCAATATATTGCTTGGTAGGCCCCATATTTCCTTTCATCTATATGTAGAAATGTAGCATTGATAATGTGGCCTTAAGAACAGATTTAGGATCTGCTCTGTGTGTCCTTCAGCCTGAAATATGGCAAAGGCGATAAGTTAGTTGAGCCATGAAGATGGCCTGGAAGGACAGAAGGCCCCCATCAGGACATAATACTTTCAGTCACCCATGCTGTGGGGAATGCACATCACTGCCATCTCTGGAAATCTTCTTTGTTTCAAAGCTGAAGACTCGCCATTAGTCCTGTCAGGAACTTTCCATGGATCTAATGAAATGGAGAAAAGCTGTCTCTCCTCATTAGAATCCCTGCTTGTGTTGTCCTCCAGAAATAATTGAAAGACTCCAAGCAGGCAAGAAAAAAGGCAAATGTTTCTTTAATCTAATTTGCAGGCGAACAATGGTCCAGGGACTATGTTAAATTCCTAAAAGTGGCTTAATGCAATGAAATTTAATGAGGTAATTTGTGTTGCGCTGGATGGCGATGTGTCCTGCTGAGTCGTGTGCTCACGCAAACACGCACACACATACACACACACTTGTGCTTGCAGAATGGGCGGTACTGTCCCTCTGCTGTTGTTCTCCTTACATAGACCAACCTAAACCCATGGCATTTCCAAGCAAATGAAGACATGTACAGATAAATGATTGGGAATGTATAGTGAGTTGAAAGCAGTGGCAGAGCGTGGTGAAAGCTTTAGGGGACAGGAGCCTGTGAAGCTTACATTACTGTCCAGTCGAATTCCCTCCTTTGATATGGCAGCTCTGTTCAGATATTAGGTCTCAAAGAAAGGCAGATCTGCAAGCCAGCACATCTAAAGCACACTGACAGTGCTCCAGCCCACTGCTCTCTCTGCCTGTGCCGTAGACACTCATGTGGTCGAATACCTATAGGAACTTACAAAAAGACTTGCTTTATACCATCTTATGCTAGACTCATAATGTGGACATGCTGTTTGCTTGGCTTAGTATAAATCATAGATCATCAAGATATTAATCTCCTACTAAAATCGTTTTCATGAAAGAGAACTTTTCATTTTAATGTTAAAATTGACCTCCACCTTCATATGACTTAAACAGGCAGCCATAGTGCTCTTCCACTGATAAATGGCCTAAATTGGCATGAAAGGTGAGAACGGAGACCATGTACAAGGCTCATGAATACATCAGTCATCTGCGGCTTGTTGATCGGCGTGTCCAATAATCAATGTGTGTGTTAATTGTGGCTCGGTGCGCCTGAGCAGGATTCCCATTTCAGATGAGACCTCTGCTCTCAGAGTGCCACAGTGATTATGAGCTGCATTGGCGTCTGCTTCACTGACATCTGTTCCTTTGATGTCAAGAGTGACTGGGGACTGTCTGCTTTTGGTTATTGAAATGTCTCTTTGCGTGTGTCTGTGCCTGTGCCTGTGCCTGTTTGTGTGTGTGTGTGTGTGTGCGCGTCTGCTTGATTGATTTAGCTTTGATCTCACTCTGTTGTTTTTTGTTTCGTAGACACAGAGCTTGATAAATTACTTCCCCTTTGAAAATATGAGATGTTTGCATATTCAGGCTGCCTTCTTTAAAGGGAGGCACAAGACGGCTGTTGACACTGTATAATAAAACAATAGCAATATTATTGGATGTCCTCTGGCAGGGTGACTTAACAGGGTGTCAACCTTGTTGAATTTCAGAGGGGACATTGTTATGTTATGAGATGGCAGCCAAACACACATGGGAGTTGCCTAACTTGAAGCACACTTGGGCTCGAGCAGTAAGCCGTTATTGCTGAAGGAAGGAAAGAGAGATGAGGGATTGAGGGAAACAGTAATAGCTTTCCCTTTCCAGGGAAATGGCTTTTCCTCAACTTGCACCATTTGTCTGAATTACAATGTGCTTAAAACAGACACAGAGTTTTGAGCATAAACAAAGGTAGCTATAATATCATAATCTCAACTTGGAGGCTTTTTCTTTTCTTTTTTGCCTCACTGGAGTAGAAAACGCACACTCATAGATGTGACATCACCTGAGTCCTCATTCACTGCAACACTACTTAAGAACACCTTATTGGCTTATTGAAAACCAATGGTTGGCCTTGATTGGATTATTTGGCCTTTCTCAGTGTTAATTACAGGATAGCCATTGTCTTATGTGCTGCTGAAGCCCTCCCTATAGTCTGTGTTTGTCCAGCTGCCAAACATCAGTCTTCAGACCATGTGACGATCAGTAGTGGAGGCCACAGAGCCAAATAACAATCCAATTCCATCAGCTATCTAGACAGTAACAGTGGCACACAGATGCTAGATGATCAATCTCAGGCCATCACGGAGTGAACATGGGCACAGCCAGAGGAAATCCTCCTTCCTCAGGCCACTCCAGGGTCTTCCTCCACCACTAATGCTTAGGAGTGGTCTCATGGCAGAGCTCTGTCAGGCACACTAAGGGCAGCCAAGACTGTTAATGAAATACTGCTTTACACTCTCTGTATTTGGCATCTTTTTTGGCTTTTTTGACACTAACGCTATTTTGACCTGATTCATTCTTCTGTTTATTAAATAGCCTTAACCACGTAACCCAGGATTGATCAGCTCTCCTGAAAGTGCATGAAGTAGATTGCCATATTGTGGGAGTAAAAGGTCAGGGAGCTTGTTGTGGAGCGAGTGCCAGCTGTTATCCCCTGTCAGCGGCAAATAATGGAGCGCCCTGGTACGGTGATGCAGGAAATTAAGGGCAGATTCTAAAAAGTCATGAGTTTCGCTCCATTCACTCGCCGGGTTTAAATAGACTCAGGGGTCCTTAATGGGGGAAGACCTGATCGAGTCTTCTGAGGGATTGAGTTATGGTGGAGTGGTCAAGCCTCCCTAGAGCAGATCCCAGCTCCTGTGCACAATAGAGTGGCTGACCCAGTGCTGTGAGAGTGCTTCCCACATGAAGATGTCAGGCCAGTATTAAATACACCTCTAGGTGACCACCAACTCACCCCCCACCCCCTTCCGAAACCAGCACATTTTGTCTTCCCGCTCCAAGACGACATTAATTACACATAAGGTCTACAGGTCTGGAAGTTCTTGGACAGATTCCAGTTCTGGTAATTACAAAGAAGACCAAAGTCAGGGGAAAAGAGGCTGTAAAGGAAGGAGAGATGAGTGTGTGTATGAGCCGGAACAATAGAAGAGCATTAGAAAAGGAAAGGTAGTGTACATATTTGCATGAATATAATAATCCATGCCATGGGCTCATGAATAATGTTCTGAAAGTGGTTTATTCATGTGTCAACACCTCCCTCCCCTCCCCGTGCTCCTCATTGTATGTTCTTTGCTGTTTGAAAAGTGGAGTCCCTAACAATCTGGTTTAATTAGCTTAGCGAGGCTTGTTATTAAAAGAGAGCACGCTTATTTCTTTCTCCTCATTTCTCAAAGGAATGTACCAACAGTCAATAAAAAGCTTTGGTGATTTTTCCTTTTTGTTTATTCTCGTTTTGATGTTCACAAAGCTGCCATTGATAAGGTGACAGATGCAAGTAAAAGCTGTATTGAATATGATGCTACTTTGTGTCAGGCAATCACTGTCTCTGTCTCACATGTCAAAATGAAGTAAGCCTCTGTGCCAAGTCTCAGTGACAGTGATTATGCTATTAGCCACTTTTCTTGAGCTCTGCTCAACCATGTGGACTGGTTAGCAGTAGCACTCCTGTCATCAGCCATTGTATCCTAGCAATGGCCTGGCAATTTATTACAGAGCTGCTTCCTGGAGGATTTCCTTTCAAATGCATGACCCTTTTCTCTTGGTTCATTGAACCCCCACTGTCTCTTTGCATCCCAGGCTAAAGGAAGACTTGTTCAGGAGGCTGCTGACCAAAGAGTCATGCTACCACCTACAGTGTGGCGGATAGTACTTGCTTACTTACCAGAACTTGCTAGAGAATGAACTTTCATGACTTTTGGAAGCTATGAGCTTGTTCATCAAAGACTGGTTGGAGCATTTTTGTACCAATGACTGCCGCTTTCCATAGCAGTCCTCAGTAGGCAGGGAGCTCAGTGGGTGGCTTGCCCCATATCCTGATCTCCCTCCCTGCAGTGTGAGTGCAGGAATTTCAGGGGGGTGTTGGAGAAGGATTAGCCCCACCAAGCCGGGATCAGAGGGCCCTGCCTGGCACTGCCGCCCCGCTTCCTGTGCGCCAGTGGTGCCAGGTGGGATCAAATGCAGCGTAATGACAGAGTCAGGCCTCCCCTTGCATAGCAGTCAGATTACTGACAGCACTCTGCTAGGGGCCAAGGCATAGATTTTTATGCTATTGTCTCATCTGTTCAAATAAAAGGTGCAAATTTGAGATAAGTAGTGTTATTAGAAACAACTGCTCCCTGCTTCTGCTCTGGTCAATAAAACCTTAGCTGGGATTCTGCTTATTAAAAGGTGCTGAGCTGAGTAAATCTTGCTATGGAGCCACTGGACCCCCTTTTATATTTGTACAGAGTGTGAGACCATTTTAATTCATGCTCACATAAATAAAATCGCTTTCTAAGAACCAACCTGAAACTTTCATTCCGATGAGCTGATACTTTTTTCAAAACTATGATGATACTAGTTGACCAAAACCTTGTGTTGATTAAAAGGACCCTGAGGAAGACAGTCTTACATGGAAACGTTAGTCATTTGTCATGCACCTTAAATAAAAAAGTTAAAAATTAAGAAGACATCTCTGCTGCATCGGCCTTCTTTTTACTTTACATTGCTCTAGGCCTGGTCTAGTTGCACCAGATTGACTTAATTGGGAAAGTGTGGAGAACGCTCTCCTTTCCCTTGTGTCAATTAGTTGGTGGGAGTGGATCAAAAGACATAATGGGGTAAAGGTTTTTAAACAGACAGTTGTTATCAGATAATGGCAGGAGTCAAAGATGTGGAAAAGTCAGTCTGGTGCTGAGGAAGAAGTGTTACTCCTGGTATTAGCACCTTTAAACTAACAGGCCCATGGGTGGGGAGCTGCTTGTGGGGACACAGTGACATCTCTGGGCTGTGTCTCTGAGCCAAGTGGGAGAACAGTGTCGCCCCATTAGCAGGAGCTCAGTACAGATGCTGCATGAAAGGTCACTCCACATGCGTGCTGCTGCATGTGTTTTGATCCAGCCACGCTGCCGGTCCCTGTCCTGCTGCTCTCTATTATGCACAGCCCAGTCTTTTGGCAGGCTTCATCTGCAGACAGGAAATACCAGCAAATATCAAGGCTGTCACACAGCTTTTGGGTTCACTTTGTCCCCAAAAATATAGCACTCTCTTTTTTCTCCATTAATCAATTGGTGCTTTCATCCATCGCTTGGTGTGTTCGTCTATCCATCTCTGCTTGCATCCATCTCTGTCTTTTTGGGGGAGTTCAGCAGGGACAGGAGTACTGTTCATCACAAGTCCAGGAATGTTTAGGACAAAGTGTGCTGATTTTATGAGAATAGACCCTCGAGCAAAAAGGGACATGTGTGCTCACACGTGCCCCAAACCACGCACGCACACACACACACACACACACACACACACACACACACACACACACACACACACACGCACACACACACACACAGAGTGGGTCAGTGCCTTGGGATAGTGACGGGGAAAAGTGAGGTATAAACCCTCTGTGGAATTGCATTCTTGTGGTTTCTGTGGTGCTCTGCAGTTTGGTTTGAATGACAGCTTGAGTGGAGAGGGACAAGTCAGCTTTGTGGCGACTGCCCAGGACCTGCTGCACAGGAGGATGAGAATTACACTTCACATGAATTTAAAATCACATGAATTTTTGCATCCATTTCCACCAAAAAAAAAACAAAAACTATTTACTCTTAATAGTTTCTCTAATTACCTCTGCCAAAGAGGTTATGTTTTTGCTGGTGTCTGTCTGTCTGTCTGTCTGTGAGCAAGATAACCCGAAAAATACTGCATGGAATTTGATGAAATTTTTGGACAAAATGGCAATTAGGCCGAGAAACAGATGATTATATTTTGGTGGTGATCCGGAACACTGTCTGGAATTTCTAGTGGCTCTGTGACTCTGTATTGCCTTGGCGGAGGCCTGCACTCTCTGAGTGCTAACAAAGAAACACAGTATTTACATTTACATTTACATTTACATTTATGCATTTAGCAGACGCTTTTATCCAAAGCGATTTACAACTCATCAACTATCAATTGTTCCAGGCCAGTCTCCCCTAGTGCAACTTAGGGTTAAGTGCCTTGCTTAAGGGCACAACGGTGGCAGCCAGAATTCGAACCCCAAACTTTTCAGGCTACTTACACGCTAGCCAGGTTCCTTAACCACTACGCTACCACCACCCCACTTATTTCTGCATCAGACAGGACTCCTCAGGGGTAGCACATAAGCATGTCTGTTTAACCCAGAGCAGTGTGATTGAGTCTTTGGGATTTGCATCAGCCAGATGGAATGTTCCTCTTTTCCATTAGGAAGGTCTGGCTGTCAATCTTCAAGGCGACCAGAGAAGGCTAAGCTGCTTTCTTTCTCCCCAGGCTTGTCCATTTAGGGGCCAGACAGTGTTTACTAACAGTGCGTCGTGTTTGGGCTCGTCACCGCTGAGGTGGCTCAACCTCGGTGTGAATCCCAGGCCTCGCTGGAGCCCATCCCTCACAGCTCTAATCTCTTCCCAGCGGCCTCCGCCCCCCGGCCACCACCCTCCACTGGTAGAGCAGGCCACTCTCCAAAGAGGATGCTGCCGCACTCAGCACACGGCTCACAGGGGACACACAGTGCACAGGCTCACAGACCTGCACAAGTGTAGCTGACACCTCTTCAGCTCCAGTTTTTTTTTCTTTATTTTCTCTTTTTTCTTTACTTTCTGCTTCCCTCTTGGGTTTGATTTAGCCTCACTCTCCTTTTTTTCATGACAAGGCGCAAGAGGTGTAAAACATCCACTGTTGATAGCTTTGATTTCCCAGATGGAAACAAAGATGGAGTCAGTAGGAAATTAATCTGGTATTTTCTATATAGTTAGCATGCAGTTGACCTAACTGATGTAAATACTGCAGATCACTAAGCATGGTGAATGGTATAATGATATGCTTGATATGTTTTGACATATCTAATTAAAACCCTGAGAGGCATGTTTATTTATTTTTTTATTTACTGGTGGGTATCTAGAGGGCATTGTCTGGCAGGAGTGCTGTTGCATCAGAGTTGTGACTGGATCATGGAAGTTCTTGAGCAGTCTGATTTGCTGTGCTGAGCCATGATATGTCACATCCAGCATGTCCCCACGCCGCCCGAGGCCCTGCCTCTGTCACAGCTGACTCTTATAATTCATTTAATGAGGACCTGTTGGTTGCCAAGTCTCCATGGGAATGAGGCCTTAGGCCTGCTCCAGCCCCTCTCTCTCTCCTTATCTCTCTCTCTCTCCCTCTCTCCCTCTCCCTCTCTCTCTTGCTCTCTCTCTCCAGACTCTGCCGAACTCATTTATGACTTTTTGCTGTTTTTGCTTATAGTGTGTGTATGTGTGTGTTTGAAATGAAGGGTTATATGTCAGATTTATGATGATGACGAGGGTAATTCAAATGTATGTGAGAACCATATAAAATGCTTGGGCTTGTTCTGGCCAGAGTTCTCCCCCTGAGTGAGGGGGGCGCGGGGGTTAACTATGAGCTGGATTGGATGCGATGTTAACGTGAGAGACAGGTGTGGGCGGGCAGATTATCGCCCCGCTGACCTTAAGTTGTGCCCCCTCAGAGAATCACACCTCATGAAGCCAGACTCACAGAGCCCATTTAGAGATCCGACCAGCGGATTAGTGCACCCTCGGCCCCAGACCTGCAACCTCACCTCAACCTCAACCTGCCTATTTATCCTGCAGCGACGGGGTGTGTGTGTGTCTGTCTGTGTGTGTGTGTGTGTGTGTGTGTGTGTGTGGTGTGTGTGTGTGGGTGAGTATATGTGTTAAGTATATGCTTTTGTGTGTGAGTGTGAGTGTGTGAATGAATGTGTTTATGTATATGCTTGTGTGTGTGAGTGAGTGAGTGAATGTGTTTATGTATATGCTTGTGTGTGTGTGTGTGAGTGAATGAATGTGTTTATGTATATCCTTGTGTGTGTGTGTGCGTGAGTGAATGAATGTGTTTATGTATATGCTTGTGTGTGTGTGTGTGTGTCTTGTGAGCCTGTGCTGTGGGCTTGCGTGTGTGCACGTGTCTGGGTTAGTGTTTTCAAAGAAAGCCAAGGAAGAGAGATGATGGCTCCTCTGTTCAGTAGTGAAATGCTTTCCATTCTCTTAAGATTCTCTCTCTGTCTTTGATTCTCTTCTGCCACAGGCGTCTGACAGCTACCTTCAGCTGGAACAAGTCTAAAGCACAGCACTTTCTTTGCAGCGCAAATATCAAAATAAATCCCAAGTCAAACAAAGTTCAGACTCTTTGCAGTTGCGGAGAGTTTTACTTAACCTTGCTCTGGTCTTTGGCCAGGCGTGAGGCCGCACTACTGCTTTGGGCCGAGTGTGAAGGCCCTGGGCTCCTCTGTGTGTGTGTAGTGGTGGGGGGTGGGAGGGTGTGGGGCAGCGAGAGCCGGGAGGTTTAGAATGGAGACCTGCATCTGAAGTCTGTTTATTTGTGTAAGCCCAATGGCCCGGCTCTCCTGGGGCAGCGAGGGAGGGCAGGGCGGGGGCCTGGTTTGTTTAGCCTCCTGGCCGGCTCCAGTGGCCGAGCTGAGCAGTGGGGGTGCACTCAGGACACAGCCACGGAGGCCCCGCACATCTCCCCATCTCCCCAGAAACCCTGCCCAGCCCTCTCTGTCCTTGCCCGGCCACAAGACCATTTCTTCCCCTAGCTCAATCTGCCACTGTGGCTCTGAAGGCTCTGAAGGGCACTAGTCAGAGAGGGAGGCTCCAGACCTCCTCCAGATAGGTTACACACTTAATCAATTACATGAAAGACTCACCAACTTCTGTATGCTCATCTATGATCCTGATAATCTAGGATATCTTTTCGTCTTTGGAATTTAATGTCATCATTTTAAAGGAATGCAGATTAATTTGGGGACATCAACCAGCAAATGACTCTATAATTAAGCTATCGTTCTTGGCTGTGTAAGGTGTGCTTTCCTGGCTGGATTAAATCAGGAGTGTTCCTGTCTGCCGTAGCTCTGATGGATGTGCTTGCTGTCTAAGACTGTCAGAGCCGCTGTTTTTTAGCTTTCATGTGCAGTTGCACATCACTGCTCTTATGATGCCCTAATGTGTGATGCACTGCACGGAGATAGAGAGAGAGAGAGAGTGAGAGGGGGGAAATCTATTAAAACTGATTACTCATGCCTCTGTAAACCCGCGCTGGCCAAGTTCCATCGCCAAAGAAAAGACATTCTTCACAGGAGCTCTGGCTGCTTCAAGCTAAAATAAACACACAGCGTAAAAAAACCTAAACAGAAATAAAAGCGAGTGGCGTTCCGTTTCCAAACAGACTGCTGTCCCCTACAGCTGGCCACGGCAACCGAGGAGGGCGAGGGGGCAGGACGAGTGAAGCGCTGGCCGGCCAGTCGGAGCGCGTTTTCTAAGGTTATTCCCAGACGTCTGTTTCTCCAAGATTAATGGCGGGCTTGCTTTTGTAGCCTCGGGCGGCCCCCTCCTGGGGCTTCACATGGCCATTCATATTCATTTACAACCTGCGTGTGGCCCACACACCACAGGAGCCCAGCTGGCCCGACATTGCCCACAACACACACACACACACACATACACTCTCTCTCTCTCTCTCTGTCTCTCTCTTTATCTCAGTCGCTTTCTCCTTTATGCCCTTCCTGCTTAATGTACAGTAAAAGTTGGACATACAGTCACACACAAAAACTCATAACCCTTTGATATGATTTTGTCAACAGTACATGTAGCTGCCTTTCTCACTCACTCACACATACACACACACTCACATGCACACACACATACCCTTACCACATACACATACAACCTCACACTACCCACTTCCACACACACACACTCCCTCCCCCCAAATACACACATACAGAGAGTCCTCTCACCCAGTCTCATTCCCACTCAGCCCCGCTGTAGCTTCATGGCAGTGCTGCAGCGAGATGAAAGGGCCAGTGGCCAGCATCCTGGCTCCACTCCAGCAGAGAGAGAGAGAGAGAGAGAGAGAGAGAGAGAGAGAGAAAGAGAGAAAGACAAAGAGAGAGAGTGTGTACTGTCAGTTGCACTGTCAGTCAGTGGTGGCCATTTCAAACATCTCCACCATTCCCTCTCCTCACTTTCCATCAATACCTCCTCCTCCTCACACAGAGGCTCTTCTGTATGGAATCCCCCATACACCTCTCTCCCCCTCCCCATACACCCCCATACACCCCCTCAAACTCCCTCTCCCTCTCCCCCTCCCCATACCAACCCCTCCCCATACACCCATACACCCCTCCCCTCCACCCCCCTCCCCTATCTCATTTTTTTCTGCTGCTGCTGCTTCTCTTCCTGCCTCTGCTTCTGTCTCTGTCTCTTTTTTTTGCTCCTGACCGCAGATCAATTTTTTATGAGCGTGTTGGGATGCTGAGGTGCAGCTTGTTTGTCTGCCTTCACACAAGTCCGAAACAGACGGCTTGGTGTGGGAAGACATCTGGTGAGATGGACGGGGGCTGTGGTTGGATGTGCCGGCAGGGGACGGGCGTGCAGATGAGAGCGTGGTGGAGATGGCTCCTGGAAATCGTATGGAATCCGTTGATTTATGGATTGATTGGGCCTCCAATGAAAGGCTGTGGCACGTGCTCTGCCGATGGATTAGTGGGTAGCTTGGAGAAGGCTTCACAACGGGACAGAATATTAGTGGTGACATGTGAACCATTGGTACACACACACACACACACCCACACATACACACATATCCAACACACAGGGCCTACAAGACACAAGAGTCTACGGTTTCATCATCACCTGGGAGAGGCGTCCCACATGAGGCTAGGGCCCATAGTGCATTTGATTTAATACATGTGTGAAAGATTTGTAAATGAATAAGACACATCATTAGTGGTTTCTCAGGTTACCCCTCTTGCTTGTGCTACAGTTGCTATACATTAGCAGGCCTTTGATGGCCAGGCAAGGGCTAAGGTTTCATCACTGCTCAGAGGATATGTGAGATGCTCTCTGTGATATCTAATAGGAAACGCTCCATGCAAGCATTGTGTTAGTGTGAGAGAGCTTGTCTTTGCAGAGGAGGGAGACTGTTGTGTTTATGGTGGAAAGGCATTTGTAATGGAGGTTGGCCAAAATATTGCTGTGTGTGTGTGTGTGTGTGTGTATGTGTGTGTGTATGTGTGTGTGTGTGTGTGTGTGTGTGATAAAGGGGGGGTGGGGGGTGGAATAAGAGAGGAGGGGTAGGAGACACTACGGCTCGTGCTTTTTGGCAAGCAACATGTCTGGCAGGGCATTCCTTACCAGACCACAAAATGACTAACTTTCCTTTCCTGTTCCACTTTGTGAGCCTGGCGCTTGTTTTGTGGCTCTTGTTTTCCCAGGGCTCCAGCATGCAGTCCGCTCACCATGATGGGACAAAATACACATATTTCTGTTTTCTGCACCAGTGTATTCCAGAGATATGTGTGTGTGTGTGTGTGTGTGTGTGCGTCTGTGTGTTTCGCATTGCCTCTTCTGCATGTGCTTTGCTAGAGCAATGCCCGAGTCTCTTCTTTTTCTCTCTCTCTTTCCCTGTCATGTTTTTTTTCTCTCTCTCTATCTCTCTCTCTCTTTCTCACTCTGCCTCTCTCTCTTTCCGTGTGGTAGTTTGTATTGCTGGTTCTCTTTGGTTTTCAGAAGGAGTCACGGGTATTAAAGTATGTAAACATTGGCCTTGCTTGAGAATACAGGGCTCTCTGAGTTTCCATCTGTTTCCCTGATTTTTCTCTGATTTACTGTTACATTAACATTGCGCAAGATCCCACCACTGGCTTCTTTTAGGGGAATGAAACCTGAGTTCCATGTAAAAACCCCTCTGCCTATGTTGGAATGTGCAATGTATACCACATTAGCTTTATCACATGGTGAAACACCACCACTGTCCGCACCCCAGCATGTCAGACATACATAAAGTAGCTGGCAGCTCAGTGTCCATATCCAGCAAGTCTAGAGTCAGTGGGATGTGTTTGGAAGTGGAGGTGTGTCTTGGTTGGCAGACTGGCATGGTGGCACTACCTGCCATCCCCTGACAGAAGTGCCCATGACAAGAGGAGTGTGGCATTGTGTAATTGCATATGGTTGCTTTAAATGGCAATTTGAAGCTCCAGTGGCTCTATAATTAGAGGCGGTGGTCCCACGGGAGCAGTCTTATCGTTTCCTTTGTAATTACACATATGAATACAGTGTGCAAGGAGTAACATGCTCTCTTTATCTCTCGCTCTCTCTCTCTTTCTCTTTCCGTTGTGCTCTCTCCCTTTCTCTCGTCCTTCCACACTCTTTCTCTCTGCCTCCCCCCTCCCTCTCTATTTTTCATATCTCTACTTCTTGCATTCCAGCTTCTGTCTGGCACATGCAGTCTGTGGCCAAGGTTAGACAGGCAGCAAGCAGCCCAATGCAAACATGAAGTGTAATAAGCCTCTGTTATAGGTGCTGGAGTGCCGATTCAGCTACAGTTGAATTCATTTAGGCCAGTAGAACTGATTTAGCAGGCTAATGAGAAGCCATGCTTGAAGTGTGGATACAGTAACAAGAGAATATTAATAAGTTTATAAGGTTGGTAGTTACAATCTAATTTACGGTTTTGTCTCTGAGTCTTCTTCATAAAACAGTCATACACACTTCAGTGATTCTTAATTTAGGTCAGGGCAGCGTTTATGTGCTCGGAGGCTCCTGGATCAGTCCACTGACCTGCGTCCGGGCCTCCTCTTGTGCTGGGAGCGGGGACCATTACCTGCATGAGGGACCACATCCTCCTCTGTACCCGCCCCCCCCAAGGGCTGATATACCGGATGTGTCCTTCGGCCGATAGATCATTCCATTGTTCGCCTCCTCTTTACCGACACCTTGTTTGAAAAACATTTTTCCTCTCCTGCGACTGGTGGCATTACTCATTCCTGACGTCCTTTGTCATTCAGTAGGGCTTTCTGGCTGTGGCAGTGGGTTAATGATTTAGTGTCCAATGTAATCTAGAACAAAGAGCTGGGGAGGAGAGGCCGAGTAAAATATAGATAGAGGGGCCAAAGACAGGGAAAAGAGTGGAGAGAAGCAATAGGTGTTTTCTGAGAACATGTGGATTAAAAGCCATAATGTTGATGGATCGTTTTAATTTGCTGGCCTGTGACCACGAGTGGAGGTGTGCTCAGTGCTGGCAGTTAGCCCAGCGCCCTCTACTGGCAGCAGTGCTCCCTGCAGCCCAGTGGCACTCTTCCGACAGTAGAGAGGATGAAGCCATGGAGCGCAAACACTGAGCTGTCTGTCATTCCTTTGGTAAGATGTGGCCACAGAGCAGGAATTTTGTTGTTGACAGAGACACTTCAGAAGGATTTGGTTATTAATTTGCTGTTAGGATGGCTTAGAATTGTCTCTCAAGAATCTTAGGAAGGCCAGAGACTGCATAGTTTCTGTCAAGCAGTCACAGTGAAATTACGTCACCGGGAATAAGCTTTGCGAAAAATAAATAACAAGCAAGGAGGCAAGGCTGTTTCTTTCTAGTCGTTTGGAGATCACAGGCCTCTGTGGTGTGGAACTCTGTGGCAGAATGTATAGTGAAGGGGCGGATGGTCATAAATATTAAGCCTTCCTTCATCCATTCTTTTTCTCTCTCTCTTTCTCTCTCTTTTCCATCTCACTCCATCCCCCCACCCCTCCTCTGTGGGCTTAAACTGGCCATCAGGCATTGGTCAGCGGGACCCAAAGTGTGGATGTGAGCTAATCATCTGGCGGCCTGCACTGACCTCTCCCCTCCGCCTCTGCACCAGCCGATTAGCACTCCGCTACATTAGTGACCCTTTGTCTCTGGCCACCACTGAAAGCAGCCGCCGCTCCAGGCTGTGGTTAGTGGAGAATGCGAACGGGCCCAGCGTGGTTGGCTGAGTCGTCAGAAAGCCCCCACTGTGCGGTTGGGCGTTGGGGGCCGGAATCCGCAGAATGTGGAGGCAGGGGGTCCCTGGGCCAAGACCTGCAATTAGGGCGTAGCAGATGGCCCAGAGTGATGCTCACCAAGATGAGGCGAAAAGCGACTTTCTTTGAAGGGAATAATGGATCGGTTTGATTTGACTTGATGCAGGGGTTGTGGGCAAAGTAGCTTTTACCAATGCCCTTCTCTCTTTGATTGAGGCGAATGACTAGCTGGCAGACAGTAAAAAGCTCCCTGTCTAGGCCCAACACAATAGAGCTGGGACTGATGTGTTTTTCACTATTGTATTGCCAGCAGAATTAGTTTCCATTCAATTATGTGACAACGCTTGCTTGAATGTGCCTGCCGCCGTGAACTATTTTGAAGCCCCTTTTGAAGGTTTGCTTCCCCATCTTAGCCAACAAACAGAAGTGCTATTTGAAAGCAAATTCCTAGCAATGTAATCCGGCCCTGACAGTCAGCAAGATAGGGGCCAAAGTGGATTGCAGACATTTGTGTAGACATTGTGGAAAGGTATACTATTGAAGATATCCAATATGTAAGGCCTGCTCAGCTGCAGTGAGTGTGTGGCTTATTTGGAAAGAAATATGAGTAGGATCCTTGCAGCCCAACACAAAGTCCGCATATATCACTTATTCAGTAATATTTTATGTCAGCAGTGTTTTCTCCTCCCTTAAGCTAGGTGCAATGGAAGCACTTCCTCAGTGCTCTTCAAGGCTCTTATCCACAAAGCATGCATGCACACACACACACACACACACACACACACTCGCACACACACGCATGCACACACACACAGGCTACTTTAGTTTCTTCCACACAGATGTTGAGAGGGAATGTGCTCGGCTGGAAAGACACATCGTTCATTCATTTTGTGCTGACAGGAATTCTCTGTGTACTCACCGTCGCCTCCTCTCCTGTCTGCCCCTCAACCCTCCCCCCACCACCCCCTTCCATCTCACCCCCTCTCTCCCCTCTCTGTGAAGGGAACCCAGGAGCTCTGTTTCATTATCATAGCCTCATCTGTTTTCATGTCTTTGTGTGTGTGTGTGTGTGTGTTTGCCAGTGTGTGTGTGTGAGGGAGAGCGAAAAACTTTTTTTCAGGGAAACTAGGTCGTATGATGATGAGTGGAGTCGAGCATGTCTGCTTCACCGGCGCTTCATTTACACTTCCTGTTACTTTGTGTGTGATAAAGGCGGCAGCGGTGGCGGTGTTTGCGTGGGACTGAACTGCGGTATGTGTACGTGCACACTCTGGGCTTGTTTGGGGTGGAAGCCCTTGTGCACATGGGCCTCTCATTCATTGGTGATGCACCAAAAAATTGTATTGTGTGTGTGTGTGTTCCAGTGCAGAATTCATTATTGTTGTGTGAATGTATTTGTATGCAGACCCAATATGTATTTGTATTTGAGTCTCTAAAAAGTGTGTGTGTGTGTGCGTGCGTGAGTGTGTATCCGAGCTGTCGGGTGCAGGGGGTGTGAGAGGTGATGGCATGCGTGAGCAGCGGCTGGGTGTTCCGGGCTGATAAGTCGGTGGCCTTTCAAGCGTCGCGGCCTCACTGTGAGCCTTGCCGGCGGCCGCTCCTCCACAACTGTCCCTGAATTAATCACCTAGGCAGCCAGATAAGCCAGCCCAGGAACAACATGCCCCACGGTGGACAAAAGCTTTGGGGGTGGGGATCTATCAGACATTCAGTGCTAGTAGCGCACTCTTCCACCCCCCCACCCACAGTCCTCCTCCTAACTCCCCCACCCACGGTCCTCTACCCAACGCCCCCCCCACACACACACACATACACACATACACACACACACACACACACACACACACTCATCTTCTGTTCCTCTCTTTCATGTCCTCATTTGTGACAGGCTGTGATCACTTTAGATGCCCCCCCCCCCCCCCCCTTTCATCTTGCCTTCACTCAGCCCTCAGCCACTTCCTAGCACTGGGGCACTGCTCTGCAGTTTCCTCTCTTTCATTTGGTTCTGGGTAGGGGGTCGAGGGTTATGTTTACAGCAGCCACTTAACAAGGCCTCAGTCAACAGTCAGGTCCTGACCGCTCTATCTCTGCGTCAACACGGTGTCGTCCAAACACACAGCCGTGATGGAGTGTCTGTCACGGCGAGCCTGTCGGCTCTGGCTCACGAGCAGCCAAAATGGGAGATGGACTGCATGTGCTCTTCCTCTCTCTGTCTATCCTGAGGGATTTATTCCTCACAAACACACCAGTCAGACGCTGGTTCCTAACTGGCCCCATGCGTGCACGGATACTGCCGCTCCTGTCAGTAAATACAATCCTGTTCAAGCAAACTGCTGTCACAATTGATGTGTTTCTCACTCTTTCTGAGTGGACTAAAGAAATGGTACCAGTTGATTGTTCTGTTTGTGTTTTTTTTCCATACCCCTTTGAGAGGCTGGCCACTTGAACACATGCCCTCTGAGGTACACATGTGAGGGGCTCAGTCTGCCTGCAGTGCTGACGTCTCGGAGGGCTGCTGCTTTTAATGGCTCCTCATTAATGCCTCATCACTGGCTATTTTAGCCAATTGTGGCGCCTTTACAAAGTCATGTCTGCCTACACACACACACACACACACACACACACACACACACACTTGCGCACACATACTCACCCAGTCCCCAGAAGTCTTCTTCGCCTTTTTTTTCTAACTACAGATGGACTTAATAAAAGCCTTTTTTTCCTCTACACAGGAAGTCCCAGTTTTGCCTCTCCTTAATTGTCAGTTGATTCATATGTTTAAGTCGAAATGGGGACCATGCTATCAGAGTCATTTTAGTCCATGTCGATAACATGCCTGTCCACGGTGACTATTGATTTTAGCCTTGTGAAATCCTTGCCTTGTATGACTCATGCTCGCCTCACAAGGGGTAAAGTGGCACCTCTCTCCGAATGTCAATTATCCTCAGAAGTCAATTAACAAAGAGAATATGAACTGCATGCGAAATTGTACAACTAATGTTAACTCTAAAACTCTGCTCTAAAATAGCAGGGTTTTTGCAGCTATTTTGGTGCCTCCACAATGCATAAATGAATCCTCTCAGCAGTTCTGGGCTGTTTTTGTCTGGTGTGTAGAACTTGGCTTAGTAATTGCCTTCTCTTTCTGCTGTGTTTACTGGGGAACTCACTGGGCTATGTTGCATCATCAGTCTCGAGGCTGCGGCTCGACTGGCCTCCGCCATGGCGGCGGCTGTGGCTTCAGTGGGATTATTATGAGCCGAGCCCTGCGGAGCGGCCCTCCCCTTTCGCCCGCCACTCTCCCAGCTGCTCCCGCCAGTGTTATGATCGCTTCTAATGGCCCTTCTCCACGGGGAGCGCGCTCAGGTGACTCGCTCCCGCCGTCAGGATGAAGACGAGGGCCCGCGCCCAACGCTTGTCATGATGTTGTCGTTGGTGCTTAATTGGCCTTCGGGAGCTCATTGGAGTTGTTTTCTCTCCTAGCTCACATTCAGAACTGCCTCTACAGGGGCCTCACATTTGCGCTGTGTTGCTCTCAGTGTTTGTCTAGCTCGGGTGCTTCAGTGCCATATGAATCTTACAGAGGAGAGAAGAAGAGATGGCAGTCCTGCTGTCAGGAACCTATAGCAAATGACATTATTAGACCAAGTTTTTTTTCCCACACCACTGTAGTGAAAGAGCCAAAGCATCTACTCATCAATCATGAGGATTGGACAACATGGAAGGAAATTTTGAACAGCCACCAGCTGAAGAGAGAGTTTGTTTCCTGTCTCTCGGGCCTGTGTAGTAGCCTGGACAGAGCAGAAGAGCCCTGCTTTGTATGCAGTGCTGACCTATATTCAGAGACATACAATACAGCTACTCGCAGCCTTGTGGGCACCAGTGAGGGAGGCCATTCACTTATAGATGGGCATCTGTTCTGACTTTGCTCTCATGTGGCTGCATGAGGGAACAGACCTTTTCTCAAAAGGGTGGGGAACATGACTGCTATTGAGAAAGCAGCCAGAATGACCTGTCATGTAAGAAGACTACTGGATGTACAGTTCTTTTACATGGTATCAGAGTAAGTGAACGATTAAAATGCATCACCACTGGTCACTGTGGCTGGTGCTCAAAATTCTTTAGGCTGAAGTTCTTCTTTTGTGGTGTTTGTTGTCATCTTCAGAGGAGGTGTGAGGGCTGCAGAGACGTGTCCACTCACTAGCACTGAGATGCCACTGACAAATGGAGGAGGCCTTAGGAGTCACTCTCTTCTTCTCTTCAGGGCATCCTCCATTTTTTCAACTAGTTTCAGCAGGACAGTCTGTCCTGCTTGGCTGCTGGAGTGTGTCTGGCCTGTCAGAGAACATGGAGGAGGCTGGAGAGAGGAGACAGACAATAGAAATGAAATTCCTTCTAATGCTTCAAGGACCCTGCAGACCCCAGAGCCAAATCAGATATTGCTCGGAGGTGAAATGTAGCAGCAAGGAAAGAGGGATGGAGGGGGTGGGGAGGGGGATAGAGAGAAAGAGAGCAGGCATCATCTACAGTAAGAGTTGTCATAATAAAACGCTCATGGCTGAGGTTGTGAAAACAAGAACTTGAGGGCAGGTATCTGGAGACCTCTGAGTCACACCATTGGCCTTCTCTGTTCCTTTACTGGCCAGTCCTGTCCCTGCTGTCTTTTTCCCCAGCCTCTTGGGGCACACTTATTTCCTCAGTAACCTTATCTAGGCCAAGAGCAATGCTTTGCAACAGTATTAACCTTTTCCACAACACGTGCCTTTGAGAAACAGGCCTTTCTCTTTGCATGAAACAGACGAAGAAAAAAAAATCAGCCGCTGCCAGAATTACAAATTTGTCCCACTAACACAAGCAGAGGGGAGGGAATGGAACCTTCAAGATGTGTTTAGTTTTGTTGGGCTCAAAGGTAGTGAGATTGATATGGTGATTTCGGCTCCGCAGAGGTCAGTGGAGGGTGCTGATGACCCTGCAGCAGGACGGCTGCACAAGCTGTGGAGGTCCCAGCTGGTGAGGGTGGGCTGTAATCACAGGTTTCACCACTCCCACAATTACCCACCTCTCTTCTATTTGCTGTCCTCCATCGCCCAATAAAGAAGACGTTCCATTGTTTTTGTGCTGTAACCACAGAGCTACATTTGAGATCAGCTCTTTGTTGGCGAGGTGAAAAGAGGGCCTGTTCCAGAGCCAGAATACCTGATGACTCTCCTGCTTGCTTTTCCTAGCCCACTTCCTCCACTTAGCTGAAGCCTCTTCCATGATTAAGGCTGAGTTCCCTCCAGCGGGACCTGAGGTCTGTCTTCTGGTCTCCCCGCCCCAAACCTCTCCCCTACTCCCCAGAGAGCTGACTTGGCTTGGGCAGTGACAGCAGACCTCAGCATTGGCTCCAGTGCTGGCAGTAGTAGCGTTAGCAGCAGCAGCAGCGCGTGTCCCCTCTGTCTCATTAATTAGCTAGCGATTGTGCTCAATCAGATGCAGATCCCCACTTCAATGGGTCACATATCAAAGGCAAGAATCTGTTGGCTGGTTTATTATTCACGGGGAGACCTAGTTATGTCAAGAGCGCTGGGGAGTGCTGGTTGTAGCGGCAGCGGGGTTGACTGGCGCAGGGAGAATCTCTACCCGCAGAGGGCCTGAAAGATTAAAAAGGGTGGAGGCTGAGACATCCCAGGCGCTCCCCGGAGACCGTCGCTTGTCTCTTTCTCTCTTCGTTGTTGCTTGGGCGTGCACTGCACTCCTGTGTGCTTTTCTGGGTGAACAGATGCGACACTAATACAAGGAAGCGCAGAGTGGAGGAGGGCTGGCTTATTCATAGACTTCGCTATGCACAAAGACAAACCTTCCTCTTCTCCTTTCCTCTTGCATTAAGGACGGTACCTACCAGGTTCCTCACGCAGGAAGCCATGCTACGACAATGGCGCCATGTAGCCTGTCAGAGGCTGTCTGTCCACGGCAGTTTTTTTTTTTTTTGTTTTTGGTCTGACTTCCTGTGCTACGGCCGCTGGTGCAGCGTGTGAGCGAACGATGATTAATTTCACTGAGTAATCTGTCTCGCTGATGGAGCTGAATGAGTTTGTGTGTACAGGGCTCTTTTTTTCCCCCACAGTCATTCTTTTTTTTCCTGAGCAAGGTGCAGACTGTGAAGTCAGCAGGACTTGCCGGATACTTTGGACGCCCTCCAGGAAGGGTCGCTCTCGTCAACTGGAGACACTCTCCCTCAGCCTGCCTTCACTGGGATGGTGTTACAGTACCCCTCTCACCACCTTGCAGCGGTCGCCACTCTGTCCTCTTACCCCTTTGACTTGGCAGCCATCTGAGGAGCAGCTTTATCACAGGAAATGGGACTGATGAAGCTCTGACAAATATGAACTGATAAATACAAAAATAAAACTCACCGTTTTCTTGGAAGTCCATTTTATTCTGAGAGGTACCTTCCCAGGAGATAATCTATCTTGTGTAGAAGTGTTTTCTTTTTTTTCTTTTTAGGTGTCTTTACATGGGCACATTAACAGGTTTATGATGCTTATGTAGACTCACATTCAAATAAAGCACAGTCTTGAAAGGCCGCTATGTGATCGTAGAGTATTGATTATACATGAACATGTTAACACATGAGCCTCATAGTCTGCACCTTATCCCTGTCCTTTGGGGGTGGGTTCTAATGAGATTGCCTCTCATCTCATCTGGTGGACCCCATTTGATTTTATTAGCCAAATGTGTCCTATACTGATCTAGGCCAGAGCAAAGCAAATAGATTGTCACAAACTGGGGTCCAGTTGGTTGCTATCGTCTTTGGCCAGGCTGGATTCTCTGATGAAGCAGCTGTCAGTTGCCTGTCAAAGCCAGCACAGATATTCCCGCAGGGAGTTCTGGTCCTTCAGTGGTAAACTGTCTTGTAGAAGTAAACAAATTTGTCTCATTAGTCAGCAAGTTCAATGTAAGATCACAGACAATTTGATCTAGCTAGTTACTCGTGTAGAGCATGGTTCCGGCCATTGGATTGCAACCTCGTTTGAACTCTGAGTGACCTTAATTAAAGACCCGCCTGAAACCCTAGGGTTAGGGGACAAGCTGCAGCTTCATTTATGGTTTGCTGCTCTTGATTTCATGGTCTCATGGTCTCCTTTGAGGGAGAGAATGCAATACATGTGCCCTTTTTAGGCTGACTCTGGAAAGCATGGGAGACGACTCCTCGGACATTTAACCTTTAATTTAAACGTTCTAAATGTAAATACGTGAAAATGAACCTAGTGCTGACACTGTATCGCATCCTCTCAGGCAAAGCTACCGAGCTACTTGGCTGTTTATATACAATAGCCATAAACAATGCTGAGTTTACAGTCTTTATGCTTCGCTAAATGGGATTTTCTCTCAGCGGCGGTAGATGTGTTGTGATGATATTGAAGGGCAAAGGGGCTACGAGGCAGCACACAGTCTGTCATGTGTGACTTGGTCTCTGGGTCCATCTTGCCGTTGCTCTCAGATTGTTTGTGCGAATTTCCCCCGGAGTGCAGCTGGCAAACAAAGCGAGCCGTTGAAGTGGAGCCCGGTAGAGTAGGGGGACGTGACCCTTCGATGTGATTGAGCACAAGTGACATGGTATCTGCTTTGGGGACAACAGCAATAAGGCTGAACTCGCTCCAGTGCGCTGGGATGTAAAAGCGCTCTGCCCCGGGGTTGGGATTGGATTTGTTTTTGTTTTCTCGTCCCCACTACTTCATTTCAGCCGACACCTTTATGAGGCAGGACGGACCCAACGTGGGGGCAGGCAGCACTTTTCTTCCCCCTTGTGCAAAGGAAAAGAGAGAGAAAAAAAAGAAAAGGTGTGTGGGCACTCAGCCAAGGCGCCATTGTTCGAACAATCATCAGGGCCGATCGCTTTCCTCCTGCATGGCCGTGAATGAGTATGGTGCCGCGGCGGTGGACCCACTTTTGCCTGCCCTTGAGGAGCCTGAAATAAAATCCACAGCCCTCTATTCCCCGATATATCCCTGTCCCAGTGCTGCGCAGCCAGAGGAAAGCAGGGCTAATACATCAGCACTCCAGCAGGAGCGGCAGGCCTCCTGACTAATTGCTAATTGGGGGAGCCCTTTCCTAACACGGAGGAGAAGGCAGGGGGAGAGATGTCCTCTGGTGGAACATTCTGGCTAAATGAAAGCTAAACAGTATGATGGGACATGAAAAAAAAGAGAAGAGAGGAAATAAACAAACAAAGGAGCCCCCTAGGTGAAGGAACCCGCGGCACATCTTCCGGATTGTTCTAGGCTCCTGCTGCTCCACAGCTTTGTTCCCCCCCATGACTCTCTTTAAGGAAGCGCGAGGACACAGTGGGAGGATCCTAGTACCACTGTGGGGAATTCTTTTACCCTGGTTTGGCAAGCGCACCGGAAGCAGGCGAGGAAGAGGATGCTGTGTCCTTGGTTTTTTATCAGTGCCTCTTTAATGAGCCGCGTCCTGGAGGGAACATCATTGAGCGAGAGAATGGCCTGGGACGGGGAGATGGGGGAAGAGAGAGAGAGATGGATAGAGAGAGAGAGCGAGGAAGTGGAGAAAGAGAATCAACTTAGTGTATTGGAAGGAGAGGAACACGCATTCATTACTCACTTCAGTCTCTCATGAGAATCATGTGACCCCTGATGGTGAGGATTTGGGTTATTTAACCTCTTCATTCAATACACTCAAAGTCAATACACACTATTGGTTAATAGGCTAAGGGTTTTCGCCTTTATCCAGTTAGCTCATTTCCTGTGTGCGGCTGACCTCTGAACTGCTGGCGCGTGCCCTTGAGCCAAAATGGCCTCCTTTTACAGGGTAGGAACTGCTCCATAAACCTTAAAAAATACAAGTGCGATGAATGAAGCCATCTCCAGACCCGATGAACAGCATCATCAAGCACGGCAAGTGTAAGTGGGTCGGGTAGAGTCTGGGTCTCCGCATCGCTCCTTCTGTCCTCCCAGCTCCAGTTTCGTTCTTCATTAACGCCAGGGCGTTAGCAGGGAAAGGGCTCGGCTAATGTGCTCCCGCAGTGCTCGTGGTGAAAGCCCGCTGCCATTAATCAGCAGCGGCACCTCGGTGTCCGGCACCTGCAGCTGAGGACATCATTAGGCCCTGAAATACCACAGCGCAGGGGGGCCCTGCTCCCTTGACCCTGGGGCAGCAGGCTCCACAAAGCACGCAGTAAAGGGGCTTCACTGCAGGGTGCTGGGGCGAGAGGCTCTGACTAGCTAGGCAAAGGGCCGGGGCCCAGATAGCACATCTGCTGTTATCAGTGACTGTGCAGCATTCGGAGCATTTTGCTTTCGGACCTCCTTGGGGCCTGTTCGGCCCTGTCTGCACCCCCCCAAACACTGATGTGGTCACTCAGGCGTCGGTGCTAAGTGGCTGTATTATCTGGGCAGACCCCAGAGCACTCGTGTGGCCATGACCGCTGAGCCACTGCTGGGAGGGAATGGAGCGTGGAGACACGCTAGCACTCTTAAAGGGGAAATAATAAAGGCACCAAGCTGAGAGCTGGAGCAATGTGTGTGTGTGTGCGTGTGTCTGAGTATGTTTGTATGTACAAGAGAGAATAGGACTGTGAATGTGTACCTGTTCATGTGAGAATGTGTGTATGTATGTGTCTTTGTGTATCTAAATACAGTTCTGATAGAATGAGTACACAGCGAAGAAGATAGGTGTGTGTGTGTGTGTGTGTTGCTTTGCTAGTGTGTGTGCGGTGTGCTGTATGTGCATTCCTATTTGATCACTAGCTCCTCCTGAGATTGAGGTGGGGTGCGTGGGCCAGTAAAGTTGTCAGCCCATATAGAGAAGAGATGCAGAGATTTACGGGGCATTAGATTTGATTTTACACACGCAGGTTATGATGCACAGGGCTTCACCCTGCTCTGTCATCCAGACAGACAGATTAGGAATGATTTCCCATTCATCTTCTACACTCCCTCCATCCCTCCCTCCCTCCCTCCCTCCCCCTCTCTGCCCACCCTCCCCTCTGGCATGCTCCTCTTCCTAGTCTTGTCTTAACATCAGAGTCTTCTGTCTTTGTTGCCCAGATCCTGGTGAACTCCATCAACCAGCCGGCGCTGCTGTATGAGAACATGGCGGTGAGTGAGGGAAGCCCCATCCTGAGGGACGTGCTCTTCAGCCCCAACCACCAGCACCTCTACGTCCTCACCGGCAAGGAGGTAAGATGGCGCTGCGCTCCGCATCAAAAGCACAACACATTCCACTTTATGGGAACATACACACAAGCGCAAGAAGACAGGCGCGTTTATGCTAAAAGTACATTATGTACGTAGCACACGACCCTCTAAAAGAGAAAGGGAGAGAGAAGAAACTAAAGAGGAGAAGAGCGAGAGAACAGACGGAGTGAGAGAAAATACATGTCAACTTTGATCAGACTCGCAGCAGGATTGCTTGCATGTCTTTCTTGTCATCAACACCCACGAACCCTCCAACCACCCACTTATATCTCCTCTCCCTCTGCCCCCCGCTGTTGGCACATGTGCGCGCTCTTCCCTCCTCTTCTTTCTCTTTCTCTTTGTCTTTTTCTGTCTCTCTCTTTTCCTCTTGTCTCTGTTTCTCACTCTTTTCTTCCCACATTCTACAGCCCCCCCCCCCCCCACCCACCCCTCGCTCTGGCAGCACCCCACTTTGCGGGAGATCAGGGAGGGGCTCACTGATGGAAAAAAGGGGCCACTCAAATCACCCACAGGCGTGGGGGGTGCTCTCTCTCTCCCCTCTCTCTCTGTCTCTCTCTTTCTTTCCGCTGCCTCTTTCTCTCCTTCCCCAGCCTCTGTTGCCTCCCCTCCCCACACCCCTGTCTCTTTTTTAAGCCCCCCTAATTGGAGAGCCAACACTTGAGCCCTCATTAAAGGACATTTCTGTCATCATTAGAGGCACATCTGAAGTGTGTCGACGGAGTGAGCGCCGCTTTTTTATCTTCTTTCAGAAAGAGGTTGTAATCAGTTTTTCAGAGAAAAAAAAAAAGTGACGTTCGTACATGAGGGCTTTTTGCACTGAGGCGGATGTACCAGTGCTCCCCTGTTATTTTACACATGCTAACGTGGCCCACTTACACCTTGGATGCCAGCTAGCAGCATCAGGCTGCCTCTGGCGAAGGATCGGCTAAGGCCTGCTGTGGGGAGTGTGTGAAACGTGAACCAATTAAGCGCCCAGACTGCTTGAGAACACCTAAATGTTGGTGTGGAGCATGTGATCACTGATCAGTCCTTCCTTTGGCCCCCTGCAACCATGTTCTAAGATTGTAGATGATCAGTAGTCAAGTCATTAACTGCTGCACATGAATCAGCTCTCCAGCTGTTCCTGAGTTGGCCACCATTGCCAAGTCACAGACCTGAGAGTGCCACTGACCACTCTGCAGGTCTCTGATTTTTCTGTCCGGCATTGTGCAGCGAACGGAGCAGAGCCGCGTGATTGGTGAGAGGGCAGGTGGGGGTGATGAGTGTCGGTGTGCCTTCAGACGCTGGACCCTGGCATCAAGGGTAGAGCCGCCTGTCGTCCCTGACAACTGGCGAAAGTGATGACTGAATATCAATAGCCCTTTTCCATCAGATGATTTCAGGGCGGCGGAGAGCATCCAGCCGTGACGGCCTCTGCCACAATCGCACACACACATGCGCGCGTGCACAGACATGCACACACGCACACACACTTTCCTCTGGGGAAAATCAGCCTGTGCTGTTTAACCTCGACATCAGAGAGAGGGAGAGGAGAGAGGGAGAGTGAGAAAGAGAAATACAAAAATTGGTCTCATTTTTTTTTTGTCAGTAACTCCAAAGTGTCAGACTTGCCTTTGTATGCACTGCAGTCTGCACTGTGTTTGTGAGGTTGTTTGGGTGCAGCAGAAATACAAATGAAGCACCATAGGAAGAGTTTTGACTTTGAGAATAGTTTGGTGTGATTTTTTTTTTTTTTAACGGTGTTAAACCTTCATAAAGGGGTTATTGTCTGTGACATTGGTTAGTGATCAGATGATCACCAGCGGCAGTCTTGCATGAAAGCCCTGCACTTGATAAATGTCCCTTTTCTCTCTCACAGACCTCCCTCAGTCCATCTCTGTGAGCTTAATCACTCACCGACGACTCTTAGCACATCTAATTATGAAGGCTGGTACTCACAGCAAACTGGTGGGGAGGGCTGGAATCACTGATTTGGAAAATCTCTGCCTGAAAACCCAAAGGGAGATCATCATTTAGATCACTCTAGATGGATTACTCTAGATGCAGATTGTCGCTAACTCATTGCAAGCTAGCGCTACGTGGCTCTGAACCCTTGAGCCTATATGTTCTTAGGTTGTTAAGAAAAAAGCCCGAACAGAAGTGACTTTGCTGTTCCCTGCCCCATAATTTTCCCTGCTGCTTGGCTGATTTGTTTGGTCGGGCCCTGGTCTTAATTGGTTCCTTTCTGCAGAGAAATAAAGGCTTTGCTGCAGGGCCCTTTGTCCTGAACCAAGTGCTACAAGCTCAGTAAGCTGCCTGTCTGTGTTCTACTTATTTGACCCAAATGGCTCGGCCCATATCTCGCCCCCAATCTTAACCTGGGCTCGGTGAGAGCTCAGCGGTTCCGGTCCACGTCCACAAGGACTCGTCCTCTCCGCCTTCATCGGTTCCAGTGTCTCGCTGGGCAAAAAAAAAAAGGCTTGCAGATGGGTGTGTGATGTGAAGTCAGGTTCCGGTGGCTGTACTTTGCCATCAGCTCGTCCTCCTCGCCTCTAATGACTCTGCCTCACTTTTAGTCTCTCTAATGCCGTCACACCTCCCCAGCGCACCCGCCTGCCCGCCCGCCTGCCTGCCAAAGCCAAGCCGCACGCAATTTCCCAGCGATTAGAGATAATCATCTTTAATGTGTCGAAATCTTTAAGGAAAAGATGCTGGGTAATTGATACAAATGGGTTCCATTTGACTGGCCCTGACATTGGAAATGTGTGGTGTGGGGAGAGAGGAGGCGTGAGTGGAGGTATCCTTGGCATTAGCATGTGTGCGTCACATAGCATTATGTGCATCCAGGCCACTGAATGAAGCAGCACCTACTTATCCACAAAAACACCTTCACATTCCCCTTGCTATACTCCAAATGTTACATTTAAGTGGTACTTTATAAGTGGTCCAAAGCTAAGTAGTGCATACAGGCACACGCACACACAGGCATGCACAAATATACACACACACACACACACACACATACACAGACACACGAACAGCATAGCGCATAAACACCATTGGCTCAGTGGAGCACATACACACACACAAACACACACTTGGCGAAGCACATGCACACATTCATCTCCCTGGGGGGAATGAGAGCTATTGTTATGTAGATGGGAGGCATGTTGGTGTGGTCAGTCAGGCAGGGAGGGTGAGAGAGCGAGCGAGGGAGCGGGACAGCAAGAGCAGGGGGAGAGGGAGATTATGTCCCTGGTCTCGTGTGCGGTGGGGGGGAGTGTTTGTGGGGAGGGCTGGTGGCGGTGTGGGGGGTTGATGCTTTAGGGCTGGATGTCACCTGGGACTGGGGCCTCTATTAACAAGTCTCATGTATGCATCCTCCTCAGCAGCCATCCCCCACCACACACTCTCATACACACACACACACACACACACACACACACACACGGATCACATCTCCTTCTTACAGCCCTCATCAGCACCACTTCCCCCTCTAGTTAATTCACTCTCTCTTTCTCTTTCTCTCTCTCTCTCTCACACACACACATATATATATACGCACACACACACACACACTGGAGCACTCCATAGGGAGCTGGTTGAGTGTGTGAGTGCCGCAGGGCAAGGTTGGCTTTGCTTGGGCTGCTCATTAGCCTCTCTGTTGGGGGGTGGGTCATCTGTGCCTCAGCGCCCCCACACCTACAGCTCTGCTAGAGCACAGCCACACCAGCAGCTCTCATGCCCCCGCCCCCCCTCCCCCAACCAACCACACACACACACACACACACACACAGACACAGACTCACACTCACATTCACATCAATCACTTGTGACCAGACAGAGGAGAGCAGAGCACAGAAGACAGAGCAGAGTGCACTACAACACACCAGGAAGAAAGCACTGCCACCCAACACTGTGTGCCATTGAACAAGAAACATGTAGGAATGTGTGTTTGTGTTTATGTGTCCCTCACGCACACACACACACACACACACACACACACACACACACACACACACACATACATATCAGTCACTTTGCCTCCATTTTTCCTGCTCTAAATTGGAGAAGCCGCTCACGTCTGACAGATCTCCTCACTGCTGTGGAGTCGTGAGTCAGCTGGCAGCAATCAGGAGCATGCTATCCATTCTCTCCTCCCCTCTCCCACTTCATGGCTCACAGGAGGAGGAGGAGGAGGTGGAGGTGGAGGAGGAGGAGGAGGAGGTGGAGGAGGAGGAGGTGGAGGAGGAGGAGGAGGAGGAGGAGGAGGAGGTGGCAGAGCTGGAGATGGAAGCATGAAAATGAATAGTGCAGGAGCCACTGGATCTGTTGTTCTCAGTATTCACACACACACACACACACACACACACACACCTTGGCGAAGACTGTTCTTTGTCTTTGGTCTTCCCTCTGCCTCTCTTGCACACAAATGATCTTCTCCTTTGTTCTCACTTGTCTCTAATTAGTGGGGGTGGAGGAGGGTGGTGGTGGGGGGCTCTTGTCCTGTTGAATCTCCACAGCTAGATGAATGTATGGCAGGTGGATGCAGTAGCAGCGGGGTGAACTTTGCATTAGATTCCCCTCTGCTGATTTTCGGTCCAGAACATCTCACCCTTTTTTCAATTTGAAGTCTCTGTCAGTCTGGAACTTTCCAGTCATTGACACTGATCATGCTTAACATGTCCCCCCATAGTTATTTGCAGGTAATAATGAATTGAGTGATAAACGACAGCTCACAGTTAGTGATGGATATGACAAACTCCCAGTCAACTTGATGGATTCCAAACATGCACAAGTACGAGGGGAGGCTCTTGACCAGATTTAGCAGGCGATCAATACTAGTGATGATCAATCGTGAGGTATTAGCACATACATCAGCTTAGAAAAAACAAAACAGTTTGAGAGAAATGACATTTGACTGAACACTTTCTTGACTCCAATGGGGTGTCTGCATTGATTGCACTGATGAGTCGCTGACAGTATGGCTGGACACCCATTGCATGTAGTGTTTAAGTACAGAACATTGTAATATTTGTTTGGTGCTCCATCAATTGATTAAGGGCTCTAAACCCATCCAGGCGTGGATCCCTGAGAATGACTGTACCAGGAGATGGGATTGGCCATCCGTGACCTTGTAAATTGCCTGATGTGAGGCGGGATTTCCATTGCATTCTGCATGCATTAAGCAAAATGAAATCCACCATGGCAGACATAATATTTCTTTCAGATGTCCTATTACTTCCTCCCGGGTTACATGCATTGCAGTAATCAAAAAAACATAAACCATTTCCCTGCCACCAGCACCAGCCGTATTTTCCAGAAAGTCAAAACATCACAATTGGTGGAAAGGTAATGCTTGTCCTCCCCACCCCCTCCCCATGTGCTCCCCATGCCGTATTTGTATCTCTTTATTGGATAATAGAAGTGCCAGGTTGGAGGGCCAAGTCGTGCCTCAAACATCAAAAACTCCATTTTCCTGGCTGACAGAACAATTTCCCCATTCGCCTGTATTCACACACAGTTAATTAAAAGTTTCAGATAGCCTGCCGCACGTCATCTCGGCCCAGAGCTGCCGTTTGGGGGGTGGAGAGATGCACTGCCATCCCATTACAGCAGGAGCTCACAAACTTCCATTAGCCTTCCACGCTTTATTTACCCCTCCCCAGCATCCTCCCTCACTCACTCCCATGGCTCCTGCCTGCTATCGCTAGCCAAGAGAAAAGCCCTGTGTGTGTCTGTGTGTGTGTGTGTGTGTGTGTGTGTGTGAGTGTGAGAGAGAGAGAGAGAGAGAGGGAGAGAGTGTGTTGTCTGAGAGTTTAAAACAACATTTCGACGTAGCTTATTTTTGACATGTCTTGGCTGCGTTAGCTGCTGGAGCAGGTGTGTCCTGATAAGGACGCAGTGTTAAGCGTGTGGATGCCTGAAGGCCTCCTGAGTCTCACAGTGTTCTTTGGGCTCCTGCAGGATCAGATCAGCTGCACTCAGACACAGGGCACAGGGCACAGGGCACAGGGCAGTGATTCCATTGAGGTGTTCAGAGCTCTCCTACTGTACCGTATGGAACCACCAGTCTTTAAGAGCAACTTAACTCTACTCATATAGTTCATGCTCTCCTGCAAAAAAGTATGTTCAAATGAATGCATATTTAGCCTACTATGCGTAGGTTTGTTGCATTGAATGCAAATATTGCACTTTTCACCTAACTATGGGAATGTGGTTCGAGTCCCAGCTGTCCATTGGCCAACACTTTTTGGCCATTGGAAAGCTCTTTTCCTGCCACAATGGCAGTATTGTCCTGTGGGTTAAAGCGCTGGCTCTGCTCAGCCACCGTGTGGACGTCCTGTGGAGCAGAGTGGGAAACTGGACACTGGGACAGCCAGCCAATTAGGGAGGAGCTTGGTGAAGGTCACAGAGGGATGCGGCCGCGGTGAGGCAAAGCGAGGTGAGGGCCTCTCTTTCTCTCTCTCTCTCTCTCTCTCTCCCCCTCTCTCCCTCTCTCTCTCTGTCCCTCTATCAGCACAGAGGACGGGAAGTATCAGCTGACTGAAATTTGATTTGTGAAGCGGACGTCTTAATATAGGCAAGGATGATAGCGTGACTGGGTGGAAGGAAATGCTCCAACGGTTTGTGTGTGTGTGTGTGTGTGTGTGTGTGTGTGTGTGGGTGTGTGTGTGGTGCACACGTGTACTTGAGTTCCACTGCTCTCACATTTCCCTTGTTGGCTTGAGTGTGGCAGTAGAGGGTATTACAGTAATTACTGTGTAGGGGAGAGCTGCCTTGTTTATCTCACCCTTTGAAAGCCCAGCCTGAGCTCCAGCCGTCTTCCCTTACCTGAAAACCTGCTCCAAATTACCCCCACCAGGCCCTCTTCTCCACACCTCACTTCCTCTCCAGCTTCATGATACTACTACACCCCCCCTCTGTGTGTGTGCGTGTGTGTATGCGTGTATGTGTGTGTGTGTGTGCGTGCACGTGCACGTGTGCGTATGTGTGTATGTGTGAGTTGAGGTGTGTGTGTGTGTGGTTGTGTGCATGTGTGTGTGTGTGGTTGTGTGCATGTGTGTGTGTGTGTGTGTGTGTGTGGTTGTGTGCGTGTGTGCACCTGAGCCTGTGTGTGTGTGTATGTGTGTGGGTGCAAGTTGGTGTATGTGACTGCCCCCCTTTGGCTGTTAATCCTCTGACATGCTTGAGTATCGATGAGGAAGAGGGGTTCTATTGACCGCAGCATCATTGACACACATACAGGGAGCATTGTGATTAAGTAGGAGTCTCTGTGTTCCGCGTGGGATTAGGCCTTACCGCTGCCTTCTTTCACTGACACACACAGACTTACTGACAGTGCCAGGGAGAAAGAGAGAGCTCCTGCCCTGGTTCTCTGCTGCCTACCCAGTTTTTCTTCTAGATTGATCTTTGCTCATCTTGTCCAATTTAACTACGTGGATCTGCCATATTTATTCCTCTGTGGACAGATTGAATTCTGGCGTCCTTTTCTCTCTTTGGAATTGGCTGAATGAATCTGTTTAGATAGCTGCTGCTAGATTGATAAGTTTGGATGAAGGTCTTGGTGCCTCTGCTGCCTGTAATGTATATTAGACTAGATGGTATGCCAGATGAGAGTGGAGTGTGGTGTGGGCCTGGCCTGCATCCGCTGCAGATCTGGCCTTCAGTCTTCAGGTCAGATAGTCAGAACAGGCATACTGCAGGCTCTGACTGTTTTGTAACTAGATCTTCCAGAAGTGGACTCTTAAAACAATGAGGATGTGTGTATGTGTATGTGTGTGTGTGTGTGTGTGTGTGGGGGGGGGGGGGGGGGGGTCTAAATGAAAGGGAACTCTCAGAATGTTTGGCTTTTTGTCAAGAGGAATCTCTCATCTGTTTCTCAGACGGGCTCATGCTGTCTGGATCCTAGCGGCAGGCCGTTCTGATCAAAAGGCAGACTATTAGTGCTGTGGTTTGGGATGAGGGAAGTTCTTCAAGTAGAAAGATCTGCTTCCTTCCTTCTTTCCCTCGCTCCTTCCTGCCTGCTGCTGTTGAAAGCCTGGTATGTGGCCTGTGCAGATTACACAGGTATGCATGCTTGTTATTTGGGAATCGAGTCTCTTTCTCTCTCTCTTACTCTCTCTCTCTCTCTCTCTGCTTCTCTGGGCTGTGTCTGGCTTCTTGACCATGATCTATGATTTCATTTGCCATTTCTTCCTTTGTGCGTGGCCAAATTCAAGATGGATGAGATGGGGGCAAGAAAAACATGCGACCAAGGAGCCCTTTCCGAAGGAAAAGTTTACTCTGAGCAAATTAAGCTGTGTCAGTTTTTAGGGAGGAGGTAGGCCAAAAGGATGACCTATTCTATTTAGTGCAAGTCTCTGCTGCCGGTGTGTGTCTGTGTGTGTGTGTGTGTGTGTGTGTGTGTGTGTGTGTGTGTGTGTGTGAGAGAGAGAGAGAGCTTGCACGCTTACGTTTAGGGGCAGATAAAATAACCCATCCATCTCCTGAGCATGCTGTGATGGCACAGCCAATTTTTGGCCCCAAATTGCGCAGATGGAACAATTACAGCAGCCGAGGTCCGGCCTGGCCGCGTGTGGAATAAATATATCAGCGCTGCTCGTCGCTCACGTGCCTCCTCACTCCCCTCCTCCTTCTCTCTCTCTCTGTGCTCCTCATCACCTCCATCAGAAGACTGAGGTGCTCCCCATGGTGACCCAAATTATCCAGCCTCATTTATTAGTGGCCATTATTTATTTCTAATAATCCCCTCCTCTCCTGCAAGCGGGCGTGGGGGCGTGGGGGATGAATGGGTTTTGTTGCGTGTTATTAAGTAGGACTCGCATGAATACAGTATTTTCGCTCCCCCACAAATGGCAACGCTCCGTAATTGTCGGCAAGCCCCAGCAGCTAAGACAAAGCGCCTTTTTAGGCGGCGGAAAGGCACCGTGGTTCATCCTTCCAGCGTGCCGTGTGACGCGACGTGATGCGGTGCGGCGCGATACGCCTCATAATTGAAACACATTTGCTGGGCCCCTTTCATGAAGCTCCATGCGTGATCCTCGCGCCTTTCTTCACTCTGCCTGAATGGAAAATTGGAGCCGCCGTTTTTCTTGTCTAATGGTGGGTGCTCGACTGACAGACATTGAGAGATGGAAATGATCAGCTCACCGGTCCAGATCTTGAAAGACCTGAACTCGCACTTTTCCCCAGATGTCTCACTGCGCTAAGAGAGTTTAGCGTGCCGAGCTTTGCTTTGTATGATATTAGATCAGTGACTTGATCCAAAATATAGAGGTGTTATAGGCTATAGCCAAGCATGTTTTAGAACCCCCCCACCACCACCACCACCCCTCAAGGTCATCTTTTTTTCCCCTTTCTCTCTGTCTTCCTTTTCCGTCCTGACAATCAGAGGAGTTCTTCCATAATTATCCTGACAGACAATCAAACAATTTCTCCCAGATTCCTCTCCTTTTCCATCTTCCTCCTCCTCTCTCTTCATCTTTCTCTCTCACTGACTCAGTGTTCTTTTCTCTCAGTCCCTCACTTCATCTATCTCCATTCTCTCTCTGAACACCCTTGCGCTCTCTCTCTCTCTCTCTCTCTCTCTCTGTCTCTCCATCCTCTTGTGGTGTATGTGGCGGCGGCAGCGTCTTCTCTTCTCTTGCTGCTCTTGTGTAATTGCTCTCCTGGAAGGGCTGTGGGAAGATGTAATGTTCCTGCACTGAGATTAAATGGATCACTCTTAATATCTGACAGTGGATGTGAGCGACGGCTGCAACGGTGTTGTACTACCTGCCCGCCGAGTCCGGCCTGCCTGATGTGTGCTGTTCTGATGAGGCCGTGGGCCTGTCATAGGTGCTGACAGGAGGGGGGTAGTGTGTGTGTGTGTGTGTGTGTGTGTGTGAGTGTCGGGGGCGCAGGGGAACTGAACTGGCTGCTGCTGCACAGAACCTGCTGACTGCGAGTAGAGAGAGTAGAGAGAACACCACACACACACACACACACACACACACACGCACACAGTGGTCGAATAGTGGTCATTAAAATCTGTCTCAGATTTTTTTATTCACCAGTCCCAGCAGTTATGTCAGAAGATGGATGGCGGTTCCTGGCGTTTTTTTTTTTTCACTCTCATAGTTTGTAGTTGCAGCAGTGCACACACACACACACACACTCTCTTTCTTACTAAGAGACACTTGTATGTAGAATCCTGCAAATACACACACACACACACACACACTTTCTCTCTCTCTCCCACATACACTGTCAGACAGACACACTCACACAAATCCTCTCCAAGGGAGAGCAGTATGAAAGCAAGCAAAGCACACATAGCTGCAGGTTAGCCCACGCAGCAAGCAGCTGGAACTGTGTGCTTGCTCAGTCAGACTGCACTAGTAGGACTGCAGGCACTAAACAGCTCCACAGACACATGCTCGCACATGCACCCATCCCCCGCGCGCACACACACACACACACACACAAACACACACACACACACACACACACACACACACACACACACACACACACACATACCCACATGCAGTACATGGCCTCCTCAAGCTAGTTATGCATGTGGCCAGAGAAGGCGGGGGTGCATCATCCCTCCACTTCCTGTAACCCAGTATTTCTTTACACTTCATCTTTTAACTTTTTAACACCCTCTACATCCCTCCTATGCGCTTGTGTTAAGGTTAAAAAAAAACTTGTAGGCTATAGGATGTCTTTTATATATTATATGTTTTATATATTTCTTCCTTCCTCTGTGTGTGTGTGTGTGTGTGTGTGTGTGTGTGCAGGTGAGCCGTATCCCAGTGGAGAGCTGTGAGCAGTACCGTGGCTGCAGTGAGTGTCTGGGCTCGGGGGATCCCCACTGTGGCTGGTGTGTCCTCCATAACGTGTGAGTAGCTGCCTCCACCCTCCTCCTCCTCCCCGCTTTGCATTCTAGGCCTGTCAACTGGACAGTCTCTTCCACATATGCTTTTTTAAGGCATCTAAGCCAAAGAAATCTGTATAAATGTTAGCACTTTATGCCATCTGTTGTGTGCGCTTGCACATGAGGAGACTTGTAGAGGATTCGGGGAGTGTGCCAAGGAATTGGGGAAAAAAGGTGAAGAGCACTTCCACAAGTAGTCTTAGATTCTAAGCACTGGAGATAGGGGGAGATTAGAGCACAGTGTGGACATATTGCCAACAAGAAAAGCATAGAAATGGTGTGTGTGTGTCTGTGTGTGTGTCTCTGTGTGTGTGTGTTTCTCAGGTGCTCGAGGAAGGATCGTTGTGAAAGGGCTGATGAACCACAGCGCTTTGCCTCCAGGATAGACCAGTGTGTGCGGCTCAGTGTGCAGCCCAGCAACATCTCAGTCACCATGTCGGAAGTGCAGGTAGTGTGTGTGTGTGTGTGTGTGTGTGTGTGTGTGTGTGTGTGTGTGTGTGTGTGTATGTGTGTTTATATGCACGTGTCTACATGTTTACATGTTTATGTTTGTCAATGTTTGTATATTAACTGCCTCTTCACATGTGAAACCTTTAAGCTTCAGTAGTAAGCGTGTGTGTGTGTGTTTGTGTGTGTGTGCGAGTCTGCATGCGTGTGTGTGTGTGTACATGCATGCGTGCGTGCGTCCGTGCGTGTGTGTTTGTGTGTGTGTGTGTGTGTATCTGTGCATGTGCATACGTGTGTGTGTGTTGTCATGTGTGTTCACACTGTCCTGTGAGCTGACTCCACTTTGTTGTGCCCCCAGCTGATTCTCCAGCCTTTGAATGTGCCCAGCTTGGCCGCAGGCGTCAACTGCTCCTTCGAAGATTACGTGGAGACAGAGGGCTACTCCCTGGGCTCGCGAATCGTGTGCCGCTCACCCACAGCTCGAGACGTGGCACCCATCACACGCAACACATCAGGTGAGAACCTCACAGCACCATACACTAGGCTGGGAGCAGACACTGATGGAACCACAGAGTTATTTATGTTGGGATTTTATATTATATATCCTCTTTATAGTGCTTCCTGAATGTGCTGCTTGATGTGTGTGATGTATCTCCTCAAAACACACCTTTGATTGTTAGAGGAAGTCTGATGTAGTCTCTCTAGAATGTTCTATTTGTCTCCACCTCTAAAGGGGTTTTGATGTGGTTATTGATGCCATGATGAAAGGGATATATTTAGAGAGAGAATGTGTGTGACATACATGCGTGATCCAGCGTGATGCAAATTGAGGAATTCATTTCCTTTTTGTTCACATACAGCAGCACCTACATTTGTGTTCTGGTCAAAGCTTTTCTATAGCTCTTATAAAGCTGTTTTTATTACCAGATCTCTTTAGACTTGAGAAAGTGTTCAGTAAGTATTCAGTAAGTACAGTGTGGATTTAATGGCAAAGCAGCACAGTTTGATATTTGTGTCCAAACATGTATTTGAGCAGCCCAGATTTGGAGCTGTTCATGTGGGCATATTCCCATTTGGTTCTCCACCCCCTAGCCCACACACATCCCCTGTATTGGCACCATTTCACAGCTTCTGGTGGGAGCAGAGGCTCCAAAATAAGCCAGGCCTGGGGCCGCTGGGTGGCCCCTCACTGCGTGTGCTGTGTATGACCCAGCTGTGCTTGCTCTCCCCCAGGGGACAAACGTGTGATCAAGCTCTACCTGAAGTCCAAAGAGACAGGCAAGAAGTTCGCCAGCGTGGACTTTGTCTTCTACAACTGTAGTGTCCACAAGTCGTAAGTGCTGCACTTTTGTCTCACTTTTCTTTTCTCCAGCACTGCAGTCTGCAGGCTGTGTGTGTGTGTGTGTGTGTGTGTGTGTGTGGGGGGGGGGTGTATTGCAAAAGTGCAACTGTGGTGTTGTGCTATAATCTTTTTGCTTAGCTTTGCAACATTTCATGCGTAGATGAGATCAGCCTCCTGATGTCATTTTCTTAATGATTTGGAGCATCACTGAAGCCAGCAGACATGTTTTACAGGCCTGACTTATGGTCCTTTTCCTCAGCAACTGTGCTCAGATTCTCTTTCTCTCTCTCTCTCTCTCTCTCTCTCTCACACACACACACACACTCTTTTCCTCTCTCCCTGTCATCCCTCTATCTGCATATCTTCATGTCCTCTCTCCTCTCTTTTCATCTCTCATCTCTTTCTCTTCTCTTCCCGATCTTTCTTTTTTTCTCTCCTCTCACTCCCCCACACATATCTCTTTTTCCTCCCTTTCATCCCTCCTCTTGTCAGTCACTCAGCAGCCCCTCAACCCCACTCTTTTACTCCTATTCCACTTGTCCCACCTCACCCCCTCCAACTCCCCTCTCTCTGCCAAGCTCGTGTTACACTTTGGAGGCCCCATGTTCCAGATGTTGCCCCCCCCTCTCCCGGCCCCCCACCCTTGCGTTCATTAGACAGGTTTTGGCTGGGTCCCTGCTCTTTGGATGGCATACATTTGCATGGCAATATCCCCCTAATTAGCACAACCCGTCTCTCACATTAAAGCTGGACCTCGAGTGGAGGCCATGTGAAGTGCTCACCTGCAGCTCACACATGCTGGCTCGTGTACAGAGCGAGTGGACGTGTGTGTGTGTGCATGTGCGTGTGTGAGTATGTGTGTGTGTGTGTGTGTGTGTGTGTGTGTAAGTGGGAGGTTGAGGAGGAGGACAGTGACACTTACTCTGTGACAGAGCTTTCATCGCTGTAAGCCAGCTTCCACAGATCTGGCTCTGACTTTTAGAGCTTGTGTGTGTGTGTGTGTGTGTGTGTCCAAGTTTATGTGCAAACTGTATCTGCCTGAGCACATTTGTATAGTTATAGTTGCTTTAGCTCTGCTTTTAGGTCCATTGCTGTTTGGCTCTAGATATTAGTTAGAATTCATAGCATATATTTATGTGTTTAAGTGGGGATCCTAAATGGGATCCTAAATTCAGCCATGCATAAGTTTATGCTGTGCTGGTAACATGTAGTCTGGTACTGGTCTGGTGTGTGATATCTGTCGATCACTCAAAGGTGCCCCCACCCACCTGCTCGCCCCACCTGTGACCTCAGACTGCCGACTGATCTATGTGTGTGTGTGTGTGTGTGTTAAGGGGGGTGGGGCAGCATCTCCAGCAAGGAAACAGGAGAGTACTGGGGGGGGGTGTGTGGAAGGGGGAATGCCCACTTGGCAAGGCAAATTACCCCGCTGGCTATTTACATGCACAGTAACAATATTAGAGTTTTGCATGAGAAAGGATGGTTGGAATAGCTTAATCGAGCGTACGAGGGCCTCCGAATGCATTTTTAACGACAAAAGCATGGAGGAGAGGAGAGCAGAGGAGAGGGGGAGAGAGAGAGAGGGATGGGGAGATGGAGCAGACAAAAAAAAAAAAAAGCAAAGCGAGTGTGAGAGATTGTGCCCATTGTGCAGGGGATAAAACGCTCACAGAAGCGAAAGGTTAGCGCCTCGTCTGAGCCTCACCACTGCGGGCATTTAAATATGAAAGGAGCACACGCGGGCCGGACGGGCCAACATCCGCCCCCTTAAAGCAGCACTCTCCGGGAGGGCCAGGCCACCGTGACGGAGGACGACGAGCATTTGGTGTGCTGCGGCAGGGCCAGAGTCAGAGACGTCCCCAAAACCCCGCAACAGCTGGGGCTTTTATGGCTTTTTGTGTTTGTGCAAACTGGTTCTCTCGCATTTCCCAATTTGTTCCAATCTGTCGGCAAGTCTGATGTGACAGATCGTAATAGAACAAGTGGCCATTGTTGCTTTCCTCTTTGCTGATTTCAACTGTTGGGGAAATGAGAATTATGTGAAGGGCCTCACCTGGGTCTGAAAAAGGCAATACATATGGCTTTTCACAGCCTGCCGCCTGCCGCCTGGTGTATGTGTGTGTGTGTGTCAGTGCATAATGTGTGTTTATAGTCTGTGTGTGTGTGCATGTGTGTATTGGTCTTGTTTTTTTCTGTAGTGTAAGAATACGAGGCCCCACAAGCTGTAGAAAACAGGTGTCAATAGGGCACCTCCCCAGTGATGTGAACCTCTTAAAAAGATCAATAGTCAGCTATGCCTGGAGAGAGGGGAGGGGGGTCCTATCGAGTCCAACAGCAGGTTATCAGCACAGATGAAATCCACACTCACTCTTACAAACACATCAATCAAACAGAATCTACAGTCTCCAAAGGACTATCTTAACTCATATAATACACTTAACAGTCCCGGCACCGTGTACACTATGATTTGAAAGTATGCATTATGCTTGTAGTACATTCACATGGTCAGTATCTTCATTTTGTTAAGAGGTGTTTCAGAATAAAAAGTCTGTGGCTTCCTTTGGCTCAAATGATAACTCTTCATTATGACTTGTGTTGAACAAGCCCCAACAGAGTAAATGGAAATGGAAATTTGCAACAGCGCTTAAGTCCAAAGCAAAGCTCATTGCACTGGGCAAGCTCTAAGGGCTTCACAAGGAAAGCACTGATCTGTGCACAATGTGTCTCACAGTTAATAGTCAGTGTTCACTCAAGTATGTGGCATAGCAAAGCATCCCCTAGCCTTGTTAACTGGAACTACACACAGCTGATTCATATACATTGAGGCTTTTAAGTTTGAGGTTTTAGGCTTAGGATGAGGGGCTGGTACAGCACCTTATCTTCCTCCCCCAGCTTATGCCAGTGGAGGGCCTTTAATATTTGCCGTGGGCAAAAGACCAGGGTGCAGTCAGTGATTCAAGGCAGCAGTCCCCCCATCTGCAGTCATGTGGGTGGCGTGGCATGGTGTGGCGTGTGGTGCTGTGCCACAGAGTTCACTGTGTTTGTGAGGCTGCGGGTGAGTGTTGTCTGTGGAAGTGTGGCTCTGTCTCCCTCCTTGACCCTGCCAAAGACAAGCCCCGAGCCCACAGCAGTGACAGGGCTGAGCAGCCCTGTGATATGTTCCTGAGTCATGTCACAGGATTTGCCAGTCAAATGAGGGTGATGTGCGACGAGTTTGACATGTCCTTCAGGAAAGATGTGTTTGTGAAAGTGCCAGAAGGATTTTGCCTTTTTTAAAAAGAATAGCTGCTGCTTCTCTGCTTTTTCTCCTTTGCTTTGAAATGAAAGTTCTCAAGAGTACTTCTTGTCAGTTCTAGGCCATGCACTTCATCATGGTTTATTCATACTGAAGCTTATTCATCTCATGCTTTGTCATATGGTTTTCCAGCCACCACTATGTTTCCATGTGCTACATAAATCATCTAGCCAACCTATTTTTTGGTAACATTAATGGTTAACCCATATTTATCACCTGTCCCACATATAGCCAGACAAGACAAGATGCTGCATTAGGAGTCGAGCTTCTCCTCTCAACCACCCAGCACACACATGCGCACACACACACACACACACACACACACAAACACATACACACAGAGCACGCTGCTCCATCTTCTTTAGACGGGCTAAAGGTTGAGTCCTTCATTTGCGCTGTCACGTGTCCAATTAGATGTCTGTCCGTGACCTTCAGGGCCCAGCTGTATGCTAACGCTGACTGGAAATGATTGTTAAATGACTTAATTGGACAAATCACCAATGTAATTGATCCAAATGAGTTTGTTCCCTGGTTTGGAGGGCCTCAAGTGTCTCAAGAACTGATAATGTGTCTCCTTGAACGCTTCTGTGAATAGCCTGATGATGAAATGTCAGTCTGGAGTTGAAGACTTGTCTTTTTACGTAATACAGATGTCAGAAAGGAGGAACATTTGCCAGTATTTTATTTTTTATTATTTTTTATACTTTTTAGTATAGATCTTCTTGAAAACAAATGTTTTCAAGTTCATATCTTAATTTGAATCTATGCAACTGCAAACAAATCTTCTTGAAAACAAATGTTTTCAAGTTTGTATCTTAATTTGTTGTCTGTTGTTTTTTTCGGGTAATTTCTGGGAGTTGTTGTGTAGACATTGTCTGGGTCTCCAAGTGGTTTTTCTTTGGTTGAAAAAACAGAATCTTGCTGCTTGATCTCCACTGCTGACTGGCTCCCTGACTGATAATATTGCCCATTTTAATGTCCCGTCAATGATACTTACCCTACTCATCGTCTGGCCTCTCCCCAGTCCCATGTGTGTCTCCTCTCGTCTCCTCCACATGAACTTCTGCTCAGTTCTTCAGCTCGCTCCTTTCCTCTCTCAACTTTCCCTGCTCATTTCTTCTGCCTCAATTTCTTCTTCTTTCTCTCCCACTTGTCTGTTAACTTTTTCTCCCTCTGCCTTTTAATAACTCATTTATGAGATGGTAAGCATTCTCTTTCTCTCTCTCTCTCTCTCTCTCTCTCTCTCTCTCTCTCTCTTGCCCCAGTGCTCTTTGATCTCCCTCTCTTCTTCCCAAGCAGTGCTCCTCTAAAGCACCAGTGAAATGCCTCATCAATACATGAGAGAAGCATGAGCAGGGATGCATGATGAGCCTTAAATTATCTCCAGGCTTCAGTTCAAACTCTGAAAGAAGTTGATGCTAAAACACAGAAGCCTGCGTTTTGAACTTGTTTTCTCTCTCTCTCTCTCTCTCTCTCTCTCTCTCTCGTGCACTCTCACACTCCTCCTCTTCTGTGTGTGCAGGTGTCTCTCGTGTGTGAACGGCTCCTTCCCGTGCCACTGGTGCAAGTACCGGCACATGTGCACCCACAACGCCAACGACTGCTCCTTCCAGGAGGGCCGCGTCAACATGTCCGAGGTGAGGCAGACTGAGGTGACTGACATATGAAAC
>PYXC01001579.1:1515000-1577500 GCA_015244755.2 Tenualosa ilisha | reverse complement strand
AGAGGAGTAGCTGACGGGGAGGGCTAATATAAGGGACGTCATTTTACATGTTTAATGAGGAGAGGAAAATGGACCGGCAACTTTTAATGCCATTAAGTCACACGCCATCACTAAGTATCACTTTTTAATGGTCAAAACACGGGGCAAAAGTGCACAGCCCTCTTGCTGCAGAATATAATGAGCAGCATTTGCTAATCAAGTGTATATAAATCAAAATGTTGCATGACAGCAGATAAACACCAGCGCACATTAAATCTGACCAGGCGTAAAATTGCTTGTGTAAGCTGCACTTGAGGAGCTCATAAGCAGAAATAAACAAAAGACACAAAGAAATGCACAAACAACAGAATGGGACGAGAACATTTGCTGGGTCACCTAAAACAGGGCGGGCCTTAATGGGCAGATGTAGACTAGCATAGAACAAATGATCGGCTCTTGCCTCCACCGGCTGTGTGACCAGTCAGATGTGTTAAAACATCAGAACATCCACAGCACGTCCTCTTTGCCGGAACAATCCAGGAGAGCAGGAGGACACAGAGATGCTATTGTGAGTGCTCATGCCCCAGAATATGTCACTGTACATATGGACATTCATGCCAGAAAAATTCATGACATTCACACACACGTTCCTTCCATTTCTTTCTGGAACACTGGAGCAAAGGTGTTTTTTTTCCTTGTTCTTTCTCTGTAGATCTGCTTTCTTACAATGGAGAAGATAAAAATATACATGAATGAATGGGGAAAAATGGGTTCCTTAATCTCTCCCGTCGTGTAATTCCCTGCGTTTGAGTTTGTTTAGAACATGATGAAAAGGAGATTTGTGAAGTAATGAGCAACCCTTAATTTGACTCTAGTTAATGGAGCATTCCTGTGGGAGCAGCACTGGGGTATATAAATAAGTTATGAGCTGCTATCTTCCCCAAAGAGCAGCAGCACAGCACAGCTCTAGGCCTCCCCAGGGTTTTGCCCAGCTTACACACGCATTTATCAATACTCATTTGTGTGCCCCGCAAAACTTGCAAATGCGCAGGGTTATGCCCGCTTGTTAAAATGAAAGGGAGTACAGAAGGATGTGTGTGGTAATGTGGGGTTGCGTAACTGTGCTATATAGGTATTATATATTAGCGTGAGACTAAGACACCGCTTCCATACACTGTAGGTGTGCATGTGAACATAGCATGTGTACATGTGTGCACACACAATGGATTTGTCAGAATCTGCACTGGCTGTGAGTTGACAGTAAGGCATGGGAATTATTATGTGAAAAAAGTATGTCAGTGTTATTTTTTTTTTTTTTGTGTGTGTGTGTGTGTGTGTGTGTGTGTGTGTGTGTGTGTGTGTGTGTGTGTGTCAGATACCCAGAATGTGAATGCTCCTCGGCCATGATTTTTTTTTTCTCTCCACCCATTTAGTTTCCCCCACTTTCCTGCCTGACCCAGTTTTGGCTTCAACATAAAGCGTGGCCTCTTATAAATTCTACAACTGCTGCGTGGCGTTTCTGCTCCTGCCGGAGTGCTTGCTGCCTGCCCTCCTCTGGAAGGCACTGGGCTCTCTCTTCCGTCGGGCTCCCCGCTTCCTGTGCCTCTGATTTACCGTCTGTCTCATCTGGCTGTCAGGTGCCCCCACCCTCTCTCCCCACCATCACATCCCAGAGTGGGGCCCCAGTAAATACACTGCCCATCCCACTCCTCTCCCACACCCCCACCCCTGCTCGCTCGCTCACTCGCTCGCTCGCTCCTCGTGATGGAAACTGTGCAGCGCTGCGCGGCGCTGTGCTGCAAGTGGCCGCCAGTGTTTGGAACGGCAGTCTGCTTCACCGTGCCAAGATCTGCAGGCCACGTGCAACCTTGGCTACAGCAGTTTGGTTTCCCCAGCATTGCTCCCTGTGTGTATGCCACTGCCAGCCCCCCCCCCCCCCAAGATGTGCAGCCCTTAGGGAACAGACAGCGTCAACTCACCCTCATACCTTCTCCCTAATTTAGGAACGTTAATTAACAAAGAAACAGGAACCACACCTTCCACATCTCGTTTGCTCTGATTGATTTATTCATGACTATGTTTATTTATTTATGACGGAGCAGGCAGTGATCTAGTGATTTCCCAGCATCAGAGCTCCCCAGCTCCTGCCCCTAGTGCTGGCACTCAGCGGCGTGAAGGGATCGCTGGCTGCCACTGACCTTCAGCTTTCATTATTCAAAGTGTGTTACATCCTGCTTTCCAAATGCCTCCTCGTCTGGGCAGCTAATAGGAGGGGACTAGGGGAAGAATGGGGACTGCTGAGGAGTAAAAGGAAGAGGAGGAGGTGTTTGTGTGTGTGTGTGTGTGTGTGTGTGTGTGTGTGTCTGCGTGTGTGTGCGCGCGTTATAGCGGTCATGGACAAATCCTTGGGCTGTGGCCCAAAAGGCCTGTGTGTGCTGTGCGTCTCCCTCCAGCCCTGCCAAGTCATCTGCTCATCCAGGCTGGGCTCATCTCCCCGGCGGAGGGACGCGGGGGCCCAGGATGCCAGCTCCACGTGAGCCTGAGTGCGCTACGGTGGAGGTGTGGAATTGTGACTTAGTTGGCTTTCTGTCGATGCACTTATTCAGGACTTACTCAGCAGCATGTTTCAGAGAGCCCGACTCAACGTTCTCATTAAGGCAGCAGAAATGCATTTTTTTTTTTTTTTTTTTGCTTGCTTTTTTTTCTCCAGGTTTAAGAAATGTAAAACAAAATATTGCAAGAGCAAGCTGACAAAAAGAGTCAAAAAAGTGACAGCATTTGCTCAGAAGTGCACCAGCCAAGTGTTTGCAGGGCTCTCCAGCTGGCTTTGTGCAGACAACCTTTCCCCTGAAACCTGAGCGCTCTCGTCATTTTGGTCTTCTTTTTCCCTCTCGCCACTAACGTGGGCGGACACACTCCGGAACACTCTCATGCCTCACGGTCTCCTTTATTAAAGCCAGAGTTCCTCGGAGACGCCCCAGCCCATCGTCTCTGGTTCCCCCTCGTCGCTCAGCTCCAGCTAGTCAACAAGCTGAAGATCACTTAATTAGATGGCAAGGCTCTCATTCAGCTGCTCCACCACACAACGCTGCCAGAAGTCATTACTTTGAAACACCCTTCCATGCCGAATTGACATGATGCAAATTTTATGGTCGGTTATGGTTGTAGCAGTCGATTAATAGGAATGTGGAGGAATGGTTATAATGTTAAGATGGCTCATATGTGGTAGAGAAAAATACCTTAGCGTCAGTTTGTCACGTATGATTTTGTTAGTCATTTCAGTTGTGCTTGGTCTGATGTTAAAAGAAAATGGGTAGTTATTTTAAGTCTGTCATGTGCTGGAAAAATGTGCTTGTATCCATTACAGTTTTTGCCAATCATTTTCACACTTGTCTCAATGCCATGTTTACTTAATCAAAACTCTTAACACTGTCACAACAACCATAGACTATAGGAGCTAAACAGTGTTCTCTTTTGCAACAACCATAGACTATAGGAGCCAAACAGTGTTCTCTTTTGCAACAACCATAGACTATAGGAGCTAAACAGTGTTCTCTTTTGCAACAACCATAGACTATAGGAGCTAAACAGTGTTCTCTTTTGCAATGCTGTAGGACCAAATGCATTCAGTCATCACTTCATCTGAAATTCATGGATACTTTTCCTAGTCAGTGTCCAACAAAATAATGTCCAACTACAGCAAGCTTTGCAGACATTTAGCTACTCTTATCAAAACAGTTAACTGTGAGGTCAAAACCTAAAATAAAATAAAATACAATATATTCAATCAATCTACATTCAACTCTATTTACACATGTGCCGTATTTACTGTATTGTGGGCCTATTTACACGTATTACTTTTTGTAGTGGGACACTATATGAGAACCTCTAACTGATTGTATTATTTGTGTAATGACCCCTGACCCATTTGCAGTGCAGAACAATAACATGCATGAAGGTAAACATTGTACACTAGTATTCACGTTGTATTTTCTGTTAATTACAAAATACCGTAAGACCACTGGCATGCCGCCATACTCCTAGACTACAGCATACAATGTGTAGAAAGCCTGTTGTGTTCCATTGCTAGGTTCTTTTATACCACGAATATGTGTGTCCACTTTACTACTGGACTACTTTCACATAACAGAGCCATCATTATAGTAAACCATTATAATGTAAATCATAAAGTCAGCTAACAAGTCAAACACACACAAATTCTCTTAATACATAGGAGTCTTTCAGTGGTACTTCCCATGTCTTATATATTACAGTAAATAGTATAGCAGTGGGCCATGTAGGAAACGGCCACTGTTCTATTGTGATTTGCATCTGTACATTCCTTCAGTTTACACATATATAGAAGAATATTCATTCAATCACAGTGTTCACTGTTGGTGAAGCACACTGTATAAAGAGTTTGGAAAAGTGGACATTGTTTTGAGACATGTTTGAAAATGATGGAAAAAACTGTGAAATACTGTGCCTGTGCTTATGAATTTTGCAGTGGTTTTGGTCCAAGAGTTAAAAGACAGAAATCATGCAGGGGAGAAGGAGGGGCTTTGCTACATAAAACAAGAGCATTGCCTTGGCAACCATTCTAATGAACTACCTTTGTGGCATTATTGAACTCTTGTACAGAATTGTCAAGAGGGTAGGCTTTCTGTTGACGGATATGAAATGATTTCGTCCCCGCCACCCGCACACCCTCTTCCAGCTTTCTACACATACTCCTCAGAACCTGTCAGACGGAGCGTGCTTTGCAAAAGTTCCGAAGGGATAAATATTGGCTTTTTGTGAAAGCCTTCAAATCTCTGAGTGAGGTCACACCTGAGTCCCTGTGTCTCCACCGAGGGATGTAGTCATCATATGGCTCTGGCTTTTCATCTTCCTCGCCCCCCTCCTTCTCCTCATGCCTGCCACTGGTTTCATGGTTTCATGAGGAGTGGTGGTACTCTCTCTCTCTCCCTCTCCCTCCCTCCCTCTCCCTCTCTCTGTCTCTCTCCTTCTCTTCCCCGGCGCCTGCCCCGCTCGAGTGGCTAATCCATAAGGCCGCTCGCGAGGTCATCTCTGGCCGTAATCAGCAGAGCGTCACTTCTCCTGCTGTCGCTCAGGGAGGCACCCATCCGTCAAAGCTCCCCTGTCGCTCCTGAGTGACACCTCATCCTTCATTTTAGCACGCCGCGGCACAGGGGGGTGCTACCAGGGGAGCGGCCAGTGGGTCACAGAAACACCACATCAGCACCCATGGCATTACATCATATCAGCCCCATGCTATCACTATGGAAGTGAGCCAGAGATAGACACTCACACACCACACACACACACACACACACACACACACACACACACACAAGTAAATTTCAAGTGAACATTTCATTTCCCCTTAACTCTCCATGAGCCTAATTCTGTCATGAATGAGAGTGTGTGTGTGTGTGTGTGTGTGTGTGTGTGTGTGTGTGTGTGTGTATGCGTGCACGCTTCATCGAGGATTGGGTCTAAGCCTCAGATTTCCCCGAGGCTGCTCCAAAGTCCCTCATTTGTCTCTCTTCTAAAATTACTCAAGCAGTTGAGCGGAGATCGTTGTGGGGGTATCATCCCATCAGAAAAATACTGTCGACAATTTGCTTAAGAGAGGGATGGTTTATTAAAACCGCCGCGGCTGGCGGAGCTCAGTGTGTGGGCTGGGCTGGGCTGGGATGCGCTGTGCCGATTGGCTGGCTGGAGTCGGAGCTGGAGCCGCTGTCTCCACCACTGGTTGTTGGAGGAGTCCTGCAGCTTGAGGGAACGTAGCTGGAGGCCGCCCTTTAGCTAAACACACAGTGGTGGTCTGGGGCCCAGCTGGCAGCCTGTGGAGCGAGCAGGGGAGAGAGGAGGAAGAAGAAAAGAACAGCACAGAAATGAAAGAATGAAACACAACAAAAAAGTTCTCCTCAGGAAGCCTGTCTGTAGCTCCTTTCTGATTTTCTGTGAGCAACATATTTATTTTGGGTTGCTGTTTGTTTGTTCTTGTCTAAGGTTTTACCAAAGGTAGGAGTTGATACCCCCTGACTTCTTTCAGAAAACACTTTTGTTTTTAAGTGCTTGCTGTGTCTGTGTGTGTGAGTGTGTGTGTGTGTGTGTGTGTGTGTGTGTGTGTGTGTGTGTGTGTGTGTGTAATAGGGGTGTGAATCACCTGATTGGCCCATGGTAAATAAGCAGAATGACTCCCTCTCTGTAGCAGTCATTTGGGAGACCCCTGAGCGTTCCGTATCTGAGCCTGACTCACCTTGATGCACCCAGGGGACACACTAACCCACAGCCCCAACTCTCTCTCTCTCTCTCTAAGAGAGAAGTAGTGAGTGATAGAATGGGAAATGGCAATAAAGCAAAACCTTCAAAGGATCCCCATGGTGTGCTGTGGCTCTATTGTACTCTGCCTGTGTGCTGTCTGATCTGCACTTTCAACTCTGTTTTGACATCTTTCACGGTGCCTAATGAAATGGTTTCCATTCGCTTGTGTGCTTCTCTCCTGTCTTATTGCACCAGTCTCCTCCTGCAGTACATAGCGGGGCTGAGCTAGTGCTGAATTGCATGCTGGTTTGTGGCGTGGGCTGCATAGCTGCAGGATGTGGCTCCCCATGTAATGCCTCCTCTGATATACCACAGGGAGAGGACTACATGTTTGTCAGCCACAAGGAGAAGACTACATGTTTGTCGGCCACAGGGAGAGGACTTCATGTTTGTGGGCCCACAAGGAGAAGACTACATGTTTGTTGGCCCAGTTGAGGTCATGTTTACTGGCCTCAAACAGGAGTCTGCAACCGCAGGCCTTTTTGGTCCGACTTACAAAAGCCTTGGGTATATTTCTGCATTTCCATTGTCAAGATAATGGTTTCCTCTTCCCAGTGGGTTTAATGATTAGTCTTCTTCATCACCCTGTGTTAATGAGGGAAGTTTCAGTAAGTTAGAGCGCATAACTCTTAGCGTTTAATTTTTGAAACTTTCGTCTTATTTTTAGTAGGTGATGCACAGTACACGCTCACATTGTATTTTTCTTGCTTCAGAACACACACACACACACACACACACATACACACTCTCACATACACACACACACATATACACACTCTCACATACACACTCTCACATACACCTTGCCCTCACCTTGCATTGAGTATTCATTAATTTCTCTCTCCTGTCCCTCCGACTCTTCTTTGAAAGTCAGTCTCTATCAGGAGCTGGAAGCGCTTCATTAACTGTTTTGTTTATAGCTTTTCTGCCACTCCTGGTGTGCCCTGAATGACAAAATGAATGGCAGCCAAACCAGTGCATTGCCACTATCACCCATTCAGCTGCCCTAGAGAGACACGATACCTTACTCTCTGTTTGTTAGTCTCAGCTCTGCCACCATGGAGTTCCCCCTGGTGTGTTTGCTGCTGATAGCGGCGTGCCCAAGACATGGCTGGCATCCCATTGCATTCACAAGGCTCTCAGTTCTAGTTAGTGCACCTTTCTCTTTCCAGTGCTTTGTCTTAAGAGCACCAAGAGGATGAACACGGTCACTGAGCCACTATTCTTTCCACATCAAATACTGTTTCAGAGAGACAAAGAGACAAATCTTGAACCAGCCTGAAGCCCTTTCCCGCTCCCCCATGATATAAGTCTTGTCGCCTCGCAGTGAGCAAAGAAGGAAGTTGGTGGGGGCGGGTTATGTGGTCCTCAACTCCTCAGGGGGGTTAGGCTCAGCTGATTACGTCCTGTCCCTGCTCAAGTTTTCATGCTTTGTGTTGACTAGGAGCAGGTAGTTGATTTCTATTGGCTCCTCGGCTCCAGACCTCCCCTGGAGAGCTTGTGCGGGTGGGGGGGGGATATGCAGCAGATGAGCACAAACACTGAGGCTCATGGTGATTCGCTGTAAAAATTGCATCACACTCAATTTACTGGAGCGCCACAGCTGAGAGAGTGGAGCCTGAGCGCTAATAACCCTGCTGCTGCCCTCAGACAATTAAAGCCAAACTGCAGACTGTCTCTGAGCTACAGAGCTGTGCCCAGCCGTGCACGCACACACACACACACACACACACACACACTCTCCACATCAACTACAAAGCACACGGTGTGGAGGACTACAGTGAACTACCATGTGGATAGTGATGCTGAATTAGAAATCACTGCACTGAATTGCCACCAGCAATGAAGAAATTGGTTGCATTTGTTGTCATCTGGACTAGATTCCATCAGCAAGTGCAAAATGAAATGGAAGACCAAGTTAAGGTGATGACAACTGATGACACTTTTCTCCATGAATCCCATTGCATCTTAGAGCTGTTTAATCTTCTGTTTAATCATGTGTGTCTTCAAGAGGTGCTGTCAGATGACTGCCTGTGGAGGACTGCAGAGTGTGTAATACACACCTAATAACATTTCATCATTTCAAAAGATATGTTGGAAAGGTCCCAACAATAGTTTACTTTCTTTTGTTGCACAAGTACATGTTGCTGTAAATGTGTATTTGGCAGCTAGTTCTAATGTAAACAATACATCTCTAGTGAATCAGAGATAGCCTAACTTATTACTGTACCTTGATGTAATGTCTGGGTTCTTTTGTAATGCTTATTAATGCCTATTAATGCCTGAGTTGAGTTGCCCTTGGGATGCACCAACATCTACCAGTCTGTCATAAGTGCATGGAACTCTCTATTCCTTTTGAACCTGACTTGCTGTCTCTTCCCCTAGCCTGCGTTTGACACGTCTGGCACTCTCCCCTCGTTAACACCACCTCATCATCGCCTTAACTTTCGGCCCACTCACCCCTTTCAACTTCCCTTTGAGTCTCCTCTCCTCCTTTAGAATTGATCACCCCTCCACCTTTTATCTTCTCTCTGATGACTTCACCATGAGTCAGCTCTCTTATTAGGTGACGGAGCTTAAATATCTCTTTTTCCCTCCCTCTCTCCTTCTCTCCCTCCCTTTTTTCACACCTGTCAGGAGTGTCCTCAGATCCTGCCCTCCACGCAAATCTACATTCCGGTGGGGGTGATGAAACCCATCACGCTGCTGGCCCGGAACCTTCCACAGCCGCAGTCAGGTCAGCGGAACTACGAGTGCATCTTCCACATCCAGGGTTCGGTGTACAGTGTCACGGCCCTCCGCTTCAACAGCACCAGCATCCAATGCCAGAAGACCATGGTGAGTCACCCCCATCTGCTGCTCATGCACACACACACACGCACTCACAAACACACACACACGCACGCAACAGCTGCAATGCTTAGATAGCTTTAGTTATGCACACACCAGGAGGCTTTAATGTGATCTCATTTGTAATGTTTACATTTCACCACACTTGTTGTTCATTTTTAATTCCTTTCCTTTTGTTAATTCCTCAGTTAGCATTTAAGCGTTGTTGGTTTCTTCTTCAACTTTTTTCATGTGGTTGTTTGGGTGCCGCACTCTAAGTCTGCCTTGTAGAGCATTCCCTTCATTTCTGCAACTCTGGACCTCACTGCCTTCATTTTATTTCCTAGCTGTCGTCAGAGATAGGGTGCCAGCTTTGACAGAATGCATTAGATGGCTTTGAAATATTGTACTGTATGCTTCACAAATAATGGTGTACTGGGGAGTGGGGGATAGAGCAAAGGAGAGGTAGAGAGAGTGGGAGCGGCAGAGAGCCTGCTGGCCATCAAAACCCTGAAGGAGTGCAGAGAAACAGGCCATTTGTCAAGCAGTTAGAGGGGCTAGGAAAGGTAGATGAACAGACAGTGACAAAGGAAGGAAGTGTAGTCAAGGGGAAAAAAGAAAGCGAGAAAGAGAGAAATGATTGCCTCCAAAGCTTCTTTTGGAAAACCTGAGGACTGCAGTGTCCGTCAGTTCTGAAGTGTAAGTGTTTCATAAAACGTGTAATAGAATGCTTTATGATTAGTCCCAGGTGTGAGGATATTGTCAGCACCTCTTTGTCACGTCCATCGTTTTTTGCTCTTTGTTTCTGACCCAAATGTAAAGTAAGCCTATGAGTGTCCCATCTAGGAGCTAAGAATAAAGCGACTGGTCTCCAGGAACCAGACATATATGGGACTGCCCTCAGGAGGAGCTTTGGTTCAGATGTGTATGGGAACGATCAGATCGGAGTATTATTTGCATTTAAAACATTCCAGATGGGTAGAATGACTTTAAAGGTGTAGGTGAAATTAGCATAGCTGATGCAGGGCTTAGCAGTGAGCTTTGGGACACAGGCCAGACTTGTTTGCCTGCTCTCATTACCATTCAATGGCAGAGTTTGGGCTGCTTGTCCCCTAGCGTTAAATTCCTACTGCAAGGTCACATCATGTCTGCCTGAAAGTTAGTCATGTTAAAATGTTCCAGAGGAAAAGTCTTTGCTTAACCTACTCCTCCCAAAGTGTTCAACACAGTAGGAAGTGATTTGTGTTTCCAGGCCAGTGTGTGTGTGTGTGTGTGTGTGTGTGTGCAGAGCTGGGGGAGAGGAGGAGACATCCTCATGAACAGGCTCTGGTAGATCGCTAGTCATTAACGCTAGAGAGTGGCAGCCGTGCATTTGACAGCACCATGACACTTGACTGCGCCTCAGCATTGATGGCCATTATAACAGTCTCTCTCTCTCTGGCTTTCTTTTTGTTCTCTCTCTCTCTCTCTCTCTCTCTCTCCCGCGCTCCTCTCTCTGCTCCTCCTTTCCTCGTTGTCTGGGTTTCTCTCACCTGTTTCCACAGCCGCACACGTGCTTGCAGCCTCTCCTCTCCCGCCGCGTCTGAAGGAGAGCTAATTACGTGACTAGGCGCGCGTTGAGAGCTGTCTGGCTAAAGAGGCCGTTATTGACTGTTTGCTGTCAGAGCCGTTTCCAATCAACAGGGTTTTTTAGGTGTGGTGGGGAGAGGAGAGGTTGAAGGAGGTGGGCAGGTGGGGAGGGAGCTGCTCTCGCCTGTGGAGTTTTTTGTCCTCGTGCGTTCTTGTCTCACGGAGCGTCTGGGAGTGACACTAACTCCTGGAGTCAGGCAAAGCGTCTCTAATGCGGAGAGTGTCGCTTCTTGTCTGTGGCACCGGCAGTCTGCTCAGGCGTCGCTGCTTAGCTTAAACGGAGCTCCACTCTCCCATTAGCTGCCTTCATTGAACATTACTCTTACATTCCCATGCAGTCATGCACAGTTGCAGACTCAGCTGAGCTCAGAGCAATCTCTCCCTATATTGTTGTCCTTGTTGGTGTGTGTGTGTGTGTCTGTGTGTGTGTCTGAACATACACCTGCTGCACATGGGCCTGAGCATCGTGGCTGTCGTCTGGTCTCTCAACGTCATCGGTCTGCCCTTGGAGCATCTCGCATAGGAGCTCTCCACTGCAGGAGCTAAGACCAGCTTGTCAATTCTAATATGAAATGGCAATTACAGTCATGTTAATTTTCACACTGCAATTATGCCATTAAACGGACAGCAATTACAAGTTACTTAACGGCCCGTGGTTTTAGCAGGAGTACAGCACTGCCTGTCCCTGTCTCAGATTATCATTAAAGGAAGCAGGGGCACATTTACTTTGACACGGGGGTGGGCACAGACAAAGATTGGGCTGTGTGTGTGTGTGTGTGTGTGTGTGTGTTCAAAAGCTCATCTGCATGTCCTCCTGCATTAATTGTCCCTGCTTGTCAGATATCTTGGAGCTGAGTTGAGCAGAGCCAAGAGCAACCATTACTGTGGCACAGCACTGTGTTGGCTGCCATATTTTCTCAGCCATTGTTTGGTGCTTGTCTGGACTTCAACTTGATAGTGTTAGACTGACATTGATCACTCTCTCTCTTTCCGACACACACTCACACACTGGTAGTCAGTGGGTTGAAAAAAGTCTGATTGTGGAGTTAATAAAACATGAATGCACGTCGGCGGAGGAGAGGCAGATAGTCTGGCACAGATCGATCGGGTAAACAAGAGATTGGTAGTGATGAAGTGCAGCACACTGCTGCTGCTGCTGCTGGTGCTGGAGCTGGAGCATCATTAAGTGCATCAGGTCAGAGCTGAGTGCCCAGCCCCACAGCTCCCACTTCCCACCTCCCACCTCTGGGTTTACACTCACCAGGCTACACTCAGCCCTGCATGCCCTCTCTGCCATATTTATACAGATATTCATACAGCTGCCCTGGTGTGTGTGAGAGAGAGAGGAGAGGGAGACAGAGAGAGAGAGAGAGAGAAATGTGTGAAATGATATTGGCAGAGACTGTTCTTTTCTGATTACTTGTTTTTTGCAAGCTAGTGCCAGGTTGCATTCTGTGTCTTAGCTGCTGTGTGGAGCTGCTAGCTGCGTTAGCTTAGGGCTTTTACAGACATACGAGCCTCTCTCCTGGAGACATTGTGAGGCTTGTCTCTTGATCCAGCCATGGCGAGCCCAAAGGCTTGCCGACTCAGCCTGCTACAAAAGACCTCATAATCGGTTAACACTGCAGTACAACATGTAAGTGAATGATAATAATGATGGAAGGGGCAAAACCTATATCTTAGGTCAGAATAGTGTGTGTGTGTGTTTGTGTTTGTGTGTGTGCGCAGGTGCGGGTGTGGGGTGCAGTGGGGTTCAGGGGGTTAGGGGAGAGCCAGTGAGAGGAGAGATGGAGGGTGAGTGCATGTGTGTGTGTGTGTGTGTGTGTGTGTGTGAAGGCCACAGCTAGAAATCTGTCTTCAGCAGCTTCCATTGTTAGAGAGTTCAAAGAGAGCCTGGGGCTTCAGCAAGACAGACTGATAATATGGTGGTCAGCTTTACAACATTAGCTTCTGCTCAGATAAATGACTGGCCCCCTCACTCCTCTCAACACTTCCCTGCCTCCGCACCCCACCACAAAAAGCAAAGAGAAGAGAAGGGAGAGTACCTCAATGATGTTAGCAGGGACAGAGAAAAAAAAAAGACAAATCTCATTCGGAATCTTCTTGACAGCAGCTGACGATTTTTGTGGCGAAAATGAGGACTATCGGGAGGATTTGATAGGATCCAATTAAAAGCCGTTGCAGATAAAATGATGATGAATTATGGTGGTGCAGCTGAATGACAGTCCCCGGCTCCATCCTTTACTGCTTCTCTCTCTGTCTCTCTCTCTCTCTCTCTCTCTCTCTCTCTCGCTTGCTCGCTTGCTCTCCCCCCTCCTCCCCAGAAACTCTAGGTCTGGGCTTGAAGCAGGGGAGAAGCTTTCTAGAATAGTCTGTGGCATTAAATGGGAGAGGAACAGCTGTGGCAGCTTTGAGCATAATTCATGGTTCTCCGTCACTCAATGCAAGGGGTACAGCATTGCACTGACGCCATGGTGAACCTTTCAAAGCACTGCAAAGCGGTTTACGGAGCCGCAGAGGGTCTGTATGGGGACAGAGAAGCATAAATAGGCATTTGTGTTAAATGAGGTAGGAGGGTAAAGAGGGAGCTGTTGTGCTGGGGTGGGGTCTGTGCTTGTGTCCTGAGGCGTCAAACTGTCATGGAGGCCCGCCTCGCTGGTCCTGAAAGCCTAGGCAGAGGAGGCGGGCTGAGACTGGCACTTGACCAACTGCTCCAGAAAGCGCCTGAGCCGTTTAACCTATTTTGCCTTCCTCCTCTTTGCTCCACTCACTCCTCCTTCATGCATTGGACTTTGGCACAGTTTCTCCCAAAAGCTTTTTGGAGGTGCAGATTTTATTCCAGAGTAAAATTCTGATTGAATTCAGACTATTTTCGACCACGGACTCGTTAAGTATAGCCTACTAATTATGCAGTTGTGCAAGCTAGCAGTTTTCCAACATTGGCAACATTTGAGAGGCCCCTTCTCTAAATAAGTGTGATCACTTCATATGACCCATATTCATATGCAAATCCTCTTGTTGTTATGCTAAGGAATATAACTTTAATAGATGTTGCCACATCCGCACTCAAAACTAGTAATAAATCTTCACTTGCATCACTAAGGGAGGAGCAGCATATCTGCAATTATATAGACCAGAGCTGGTGCTGATGTATGATATTTAAGCAGGCATGCAGCTTTCCTTTCAGGAATGACTAATTATCTTTAGGTGACCTGCACAAAGAGGCCCAGGCAGTTTTTTCCAGTGTGAAACAGCGCAGCAGCTGTTGAGGGCTGTTTTGTGCACATCGGCATTTTTGCGACTGTCGGACCCGGGAGCTCCTCCTGGGCTCCTCATCTGGTTCTGCTCCCCACCCCCCCCCTGATCTATAGGGGGCCAGCATCAGGCGACGGGGGATGGGGGGCTGAGGGAGTGGGATGAGTCTTGAGCTCTGTGCCTATGTGGGCACCACTCTGTGCTTGCCATACATTTTCCACTTCGTAATTAAAAAGTGAATTGGGACGCAGCTGTACCTTGTCAGAGATTATAAATCCACTTGGTATATATACTGCCCGTCCTCCTTGTGGATTTATAATCATCTGTTTGTTTACGCACTCTCTGCAGGCTGTAATGGAGCACTAAGGATTTCAGGAGAATTTTTTGGGGATGTCGTCTTCATTTCTATTAATGGCCCTGTGCATCTCGCTGGTCTGACGCCAACTGAGGGGATAGAGAAGAGCTGTCTGGTAAATACTGTGACACGCAGGGGTTGCTCCCCTTCCATCGATAGCCCCTACTGCCAATTAAAAGCTCAAAGTTGCTCCTCGGAACACCAATCAATCTTGGGGATGGCGCTCTTAGAGAAACAAGAAAGCATGGGGTGACCTTTCGATCGGGCCGTGTTGGTTCAGCCCCTGCGAGACCCTTTACGCTGCAGTGCAAGGCCGCCTCCTAACGATCAGCTCTTCCCCGCTGATGCGTATGTATGTGTGTGTGTGTATGTGTGTGTGTGTGTGTGTGTGTGTGTGTGTGTGTGTGTGTGTGTGGTTTTTATTTTAATGAGGTTGTCTACATGTTTCCCTTCACCTTGCCTTTGAGGTCTTGTGTGGCCCCCAGGGCCTGTTTCTGGTGTGTGCCCATCATACGTGTGCTTAATTACCCTTAAAAGTGCATGGCAGTGGCCCCGAGAAACTAATGAGCTGAGCTATTGCATCCCTCACAAACTCCAGATATAGAGCAGCCGGCAGAAACCTTCAGTGTGGATGCAGCTGTTTCTCAAAGGCATCTGTGGCTATCATCACCAGAACGATTTCACATAACCATGCCTGGGATGCACCAGATTTTGTAAATGAGCAAAAACTCAAAACTGAGCCATGAACGGCTTGCATGTGTTCCCAGCCATTCTGAGAGGCTCAACCCTGAACCCTGCATGTCCACCTTTAACAGACAGACTCTGTGTTAAAGGCATGTTTGGGCCAGTCCATAGGTCTGAGGTCCTATGGTCCGGCTTTTCGGTGAATTCATCCCTGCCTGGAGGCGGAGAGGGCTTTGCTATCATAGGCCCATAAATGCTGACATAAATTAATCATGGCCATGTTTGCTTAGCACACAGAGCGAACAGGACACCCTGTTGTTCCAGCCAGGCGCCTCGTGTTGGTGGGTGGACTAATGCAGCCCTTTAAACTTTAATGGAGCTCCATCAGGTTGAGGAGCTGTGGGTCGGCCAGGGGGTGTCTGCTTCTCCAGTGGTGGACAGCACAGGCACATGGAGAATGGAGCTTTTGTTGGTGTGCGGAGGGCCCTGTGGGGAGCAGAGTGAACCACAGGATGATGGCATTCCTTTGGGTTCAGCTGGACAAGCAAGATCACAGTGCAGAGACAACACACAGCCAGTCTGCTGACCATACATGCCTTTAGCAGTGGCATTAATATGCATGCAAGGCCACGCGCTCAGACACTTATACACACACACACACACACACACACACACACACACACACTCTCAAACACCCACGCACTCACACACATCCTCATAAAGTTAGCCCACAAGAATGTGACATTCTGCTGAAATCAAATGACTGTGGTGAAGGCGTTGAATCGAAGCCTAAGGCCAAAGACAGCAGCCAGTCTTCTCTGTCACTTGGCCCTCTAACAACATGCAGGCCTGGGCCACATTTGCTGGGGCCAGTTTAATGAGTTACAACAGACTTGATTTTTCAACAGTATTGAATTGTGTACTTGGCATCCTTAGGTCTGTGGTAGGGATGTCCATAAGGAGATACAGCCTGTTCTTTAGATGTGGTTGTCTGTGAGATCTAGGGGAGTATCAGTGTGGGTGGTAGTCCAGCCAGCTTGTGGAAGATCAGGCCTAAAGCCGCACACGTGCATCCTCAGGGCCGAGTGTCTGTGGGAGGAGACAGGGGGGTTCAAATGAAACATGTCAGCCGACAAATTGGAAATGCCAATTTCACTTACTGAGCTGTATCAGTCTCTGTGCCTAAAATCTCATCACTTCGTTCCACAGTAAACTAATGGCTAACCTTGGGAAATCTACAATTGAGATGGTGCACACACTCTATGTGTCTCTGGAATTCTGTAAAGATCTTTCCACTCATGTCACCATTGTGATGGTATTTCATTTTTGTTCTTCCTGGATGGTAGATCTGCTCTTCACTCACAGAATCTGTAATACAGTCAGTGCTCTGATTCTGAGAGAAAGGCCTCCATAATCAATGGGTCGGTGTAATCCTTGAGTCCTCATGTTTAAAACACCCTGGAGCTAGAGGAATGAAGTAGTAGTCTGCATCCTCTGGCCTATCTGTCTATCATTGCTTCAGTAGTATGCAACCACCTTAGAGCTTGATTAGCACTAGCTTGGCCCTGTTTACAGTAATACATTCAGCACGAGTCCTTGGAAGTGCATCCACATTGATTCACTGAGGTCTAACTCTCCCAAGTACTCCTCTCCTGCTCATCACAAATGGTCTGGTGGATGGGAACTGCAATCTGACTGATGGACATTTCTTGTGTGCTTGGGGTTTGTAGAGTCTGGAGCTTGTCAGAGATACAGTTTCTCCTCTTCCCTCCCCTCCTCTCTCCTCTCCTCTCCTCTCCCCTCCCCTCCCCTCCCCTCCCCTCCTCTCCTCTCCTCTCCTCTCCTCTCCTCTCCTCTCCTCCTCTCTCCTCTCCTCTACTCTCCTCAGCATATTGATCCCCCTCACACAGCAGGGAAGAATCCTGACGAAACAGGCTGCAGGTTCATGCACTTTAAAAATGCAGAGAATTCTACTGTAAAAAGATGGGGCATGGACTCCAATACTTAACTACCCAGCTTGATATTCTTGTATTCATTGCTGAGAGCGGAATTTGAGATAGTGTTATTGTTTCTTTCATATCGGTAGATCAGTGTAGCCACCCAGATAAAAAGAAAAACAAAAACAAACAATAAAATGCACCTTGGAGTTTCTTATGAGTCGGAACATCACCAATATAGTTGTGAAAGATATGTGCAGTCAGTTTGAGCTACCCTGTCGACAGTTTCCAAAAGGTGATTTTGTTGCTCTGCAGTTTGGTTCAAATGAACTCTGGTTCTAAATTTGATTGGATGAAAACAAGGATACAAAAATGTGTTTGTAGTTTGAGTTGAGGATGTTAAAGTCTCCTCTGCATCTTTTCTGTCTTTAATCTTCTTTAGTACGACTACGAAGGAAATGACATCAGCGACTTGCCTGTCGACCTCTCTGTGGTATGGAATGGCAACTTTGTTATTGACAACCCCCACAACATACAAGGTATGCAAACGATCTTGAACACATCCTCTCTCTCTTTCTCTCTCTCTCTCTCTCTTTCTCTTTCTCCCTCTCCCTCTCTCTCCCTGCATCGTCACGTCTCTTTAATTCTCTGCTCCCTCCCTAAGGCTCCTCTTGGGTGCATCTTTGAAATGGAATTAAGGCTCTTTTCCGCATGCCTTCTTTGCTGCCTGGGCCCCAGTGGCTTCGCTGGCGTTTATCTGCAGTGTTGTTTGCACCCCGCTCAGATGCCGGCCATGGCAGAGAGAAAGACAGAGAGGAAAAGAAAGGGGAAAGCGTACATGAAGTGATTCCCAGCTAAGACAGGGGCCAGTGTGTGTTGCACCCAGAGAGCATCTACTGTAGTATCTGATCTGGTTTCCCAGTCACTGATTTGGCCTGGCCCTGCTTACTTGCCTCCAGGGACCCTCACACAGAGAGGGGACTCACTAAGTCCTCAGTTCTCCCTCTTGAAGAGGAAAGTAGGATTGTGAAATATTCCCATTGAATACAACATTAAGGAACCGTTATTGCCATTCTGGTATTTCCTAGCCTAGCAGTGATAAAAGGCTCTATCATGTAATATAGGGCTGTCATATATAGGCTATTATCCAAAGGAAGTAAGTGTAGGATAAAGTGCGATGTCATTGATTGGATATGATGCAGTTCATCCTGGAATGAAACCTGAGTAAGCCGGAAGTCTCAAATTATCTCAGATTTTTGATGCCTTAAAAAAGTGTTTTTCCCACCCATTCCCACCTTCCTCCCGCCTCTCTCTCTCTCTCTCTCTCTCTCTCTCTCTCTCTCTCTCTCTCTCTGTCTCTCTCTCTGTGTGTCTCTATCTCTATCTGCGCTCCTAAATGAGCCAGTGCTAAATTATCCATCTCTGCCAGACGGTCTGTGGAATCCCGCCTCAGCCCTGGTGTAAAGTGGAAATGTTAATGTAATTAAATCATTCATTTGGCTCAGCTTAATTAGCACAGTGCTACTTTTAAGCTTAGCCGTGGCAAATCAGATTAGTGGCTGGTCGGCGGCGACGGACAGATACTCTGTCGTCTTTGATGTCCCGCCGCTCGTGGAGCCACGCCTCTCCACAGCATCCTCATGTAATCCTGTGCCATCCCCAGGAGGCAGCGCTGGCCCCACAAACTTGCCACCACAACACTTTTCTTGCTGTTCTTGCTGAGTTTCTTCCCCTCTATCACCAAGCATTTCTGACTCAGGTATCTTTCCACAATAAGCCTGCTTCTCCAGGGATAAGAATCCTCTCCAACCCACCCCTACACACACACACACACACACACACACACACACACACACACACACACACCATACAAACTTTCTGTCAGTCTCACTCAAATGTCAGATATTGCCATCTCTGATATCCCCTCCAACTTGACATCAAATTCCACCTGAGAATCAAAAGCTCTATTCTGCTCTTGCTCTCTCTCCCCTGCTCTTTACTTCATATTGATCTGTTATCTTCCTATTATGTCTGTCTCTCTCTGTCTGTCTGTCTGTCTGTCATCTCTCAGCTCACCTGTATAAGTGCTTTGCGCTGCGCGACAGCTGCGGGATGTGTCTGAAGGCCGACCCGCGCTTTGAGTGTGGCTGGTGTGTGCAGGAGAAGAAGTGCTCGCTGCGTCAAGAGTGCTCACCGCCCGAGAGCACCTGGATGCACGCCGGCGGCGGCAACAGTCGCTGCACCCACCCCAAGATCATCAAGGTAACCTACTGTACGCCACCAGACCCACAGTTCCACACCGCTGTCTTCCATTTGCAATTACACAGTGCCAAATTGTTAAACTGTCTGCCATCACTTCTGCTGTACTTGCACTAGCACTTGGGGAAATAGGATATACACAAAATCTAGCATGCCTGAAGAAGTAGAGTGTGACCTTTATAGAAATCTAACAGAATCACTACAGACTCAGACACTAGTGTTTATTTAAAACTGAACTTGCATTTTAGGAAGAGAATTCAACCTTTTTAATGTTGCATCAAAGAGCCACACCAGCCGCCACAAGCAGCCAGCTGCAGTGCTTCACCTCCACCGTGGTGCAGTTAACCTCCACCTTACCTCCATCTCCAGCTCCAGCCCCAGCCCCAGCCCCAGCCCCAGCCTCAGCCTCAGCCTCAGCCTAAGGCCTCAGCAAATCTCCATAAATCCTTTCTTTTTATTATCCCCTTCTTTCAGTGGCTAGAAGCTAATGTGGTCGTCCATGCTTTCTCAGGCTGATCTCCACTCGAGAGGCAGCGTTTGTGTGAACGATAAGCCCCTGATATTGGATAATTGGCAGTGGCACAGCGACTAATCCCTTTGCTCACGCCTGTCTCTGGCACCACTTATCTCTATATAACAAGGGCTGAAGCCATTGGGTTAAAGAAGAGAAGACGTGGAAGAGTTTGGGCGTTTGTCTCTCTCTTTTCTCTCTTTCCCTACCCCTCTCTTCCTCTGTCTCCTTCTCTCTCCCATCCTATCTCCCTCCCTCCCTTTCTCTCTCCTTCCCTCTCCATCTCTCTCTCTCTCTCATTCACTGATTCAGGACCAGCTCCTGCTCTTCAGGCTCAGTCCTAATCCCAGTCATTTGTGGAGCTGGATGTGAACCTTGCATCAGGTGACTGTGGTGTCAAGTAGTATATTCCTGAAGGAAAACAACGTTCTGTCGCTCTGCAAGTTTAGCATGGCAACTGTGATTCTGACAGTGTAAGGCATTACCTGTCTACACAGATTTGTCATCGCAATCTCAGTCGTCACAGCATGTGCTTTGGTGGGAATACCTACCAGCCAACAAACACACACAGTCGCACACACAACCTTCAGACTTTCACCCTCTAAGGAATTAGCTTAGGTCTAAATTTAAAACTATATGCCTTTTTTTTTTGTACAAAGCTTAACACAGAGTACGTCTCTGCCTCCTGAAGCTGATGCCAAATGAGCATCATATGCTGCTCTATCCATCTCTTCCATCGAAGAATCCTTGAAATGCACCCGTAGACGTGGAGCGTGACTGGAGAGCCTGAAGGGATTCTCTGGCCGCTAGCGTGAGTGGTGTCCTGGGGAGTGGACGGCTCTTTCAGGGCAAGGCTGGAGCTGATTCCTTTCTGCTGGTGTCATTTCAGCCCCAGCCAAAGCCCCCTGACTGGCTCTCCTGTGGAGCCATATGGGCCTCAGTGATGCTCCATACCAGCACAAAAGCAGCTCTGCCATGGACATTGATTCAACACATCTGTATGCCTGGCAGCAGCAGTCTGGAGGAAACAAAAGAAGGCTGCCGTGTGACTGGCATATGAAATGGCTTTCAATGTTGTGTTCCCATTCAAAAGAGCATCTCCAGTCAAAATAATCATGTTCTTTGGCACATTCACTTAATACTTCATGATAGATTTGTGGCAGGGGAAAAAAATGCTTCTTCAGTTGTCTGTCAGCCAAATTAAAAAAGCTTTGCATAAAAACTGATTTCTTACAGGTATTTGTATTGAACATGTCCTGCAGACAGCCATATTGCCGCAGGATGAGGGACTGTGGAGCTCAGATTAAAATAGAGCATGAATGGGAGAATGAGCCTGATAGAGGAAACACAGAGAAGCTGTGTGGTGCTGCAAATTAGAGCCCGGATTAAGCATTTCATTTGAGCCCAGCATTTAACAAGAATTCAGGGATAGTCCCTTTTGTTTTTCCCCTTTCTCTCTCTCTCTCTCTCTCTCTCACTCACTCACTCTCCCTCAGACTGCTCTTATCTTTCTCTCTCTCTCTTTCTCTCTCCATCTCCATTCTTCCCTCTTTTTCTCTGTCTCTGTCATTCTCCCTCTCTCTCTCTCTCTCTATCTCCTGTGTCTCTCTCATAGAGTGATACCCCCCAGAGTCGTGGTAGTAATTGAATTCACTTTGCCGTGTCTCATTGTCTGGTGTTTGGGAGTCTGCTTCTGAATACCCTGTCTGACGTGGCAGCCCTTTAAGTCTGCTTCCCCCGAGATTTTCCACAGAGACAATGAGCCGTTCCCGCCTGCCGCCCACCCCTCCCGCATCTCCACCCACTTCCTCCCGCATCCACCTGCAACAAAAGCCTGACGAATTACAACATGGCCTCCTCGCTCCTCTCTCCTCCTCCTCCTCCTCCTCCACCACCTCCACCTCCTCCTCATGGTGCTCAGCAATCACAGGAGAAGAGAAGAACAAGGGAAATAGAATGAGAGAAAAGGGATATATGTGAAGGGGAGGAGGCGTGTGTGTGTGTGTATGCGTGCATGCGTGTATGAAAGTGCGACTCAGCCACCTCCAACCCGCAATTCAGTTCTCTGTTTGCATGGTGGCATTTTTCGCCTTCTTTTGAGCATACAATGCCTGAGATTAATATTATATCAGAGAGAGAGAGAGAGGAGAGAGAGAGAGGGAGAGAATGGGGGAGGCTCTGATTGCTCGGCTCCTTGTTTTCTTTTTCTGTCCCTCTCCACCCCCAGCCGTCAGTGGAACATGGCCTTGATGAGTTTTGACACTGAAGCATGTAAAATATACATGTGGCGCTCCTCAGCCTTCTGCTCCCCTTCCAGAGGAGAGGAGAGGAGAGGAGCCGCGCTGCACTGCACTGCACACAAGAAAGGCACACTGATCCAAACAAAAATAAGAAGGATTTTGCTCTGGAGTTCCAGAAAATCTGTCAGTGCATGAGGCTTGTCCTGTTAGATACCCCATTAGATGGAATGTGATGGAAAGGGAAAGTGGTTCCAGTTGTTCTGCTGTGTTGGCAGATGTCTGTATGTTACCCTACATTTCAATTTGAATTTCCTACTGGACTCTCTTGTTCCTTACTTGGCCAATGAAAGGGCATGTACTTTAGATTGCTTTATGAATATATTCTTTGTTTTCTAACAATAGTACTAATAGTACAGATTGACAGTTGAAGAAATTCTCTATCCTGATGACATACATTTCCCTTTCCATAGTCAATCTCAATCACAACATGTAGCAGATCATAAGTTAATATACAGTGATTGTGTCTGATAAGACAGGTCTTCAGTCTGCAGCATCAGGATCTAAATTTCACTGATAATACAATAATAAGGCCAAGTGATGTTTTGATAGAGTCTACGCAATGTGACAAATCTCTCTTGGCATAAAGCTTTGACTGCAGAATTCAAGCCCATTGTGAGGTACTGTCAGTTCACCCATTCCTTACGCCCCATGGCTCCATGGTCTTCATGTTGGGGGTGAGTGAGGGCTCTTGGTGCGGTAGTTCTTGAGCATACTGGGGGCTGGAGGGGGAGATTCCCCACTGCTCTGTTCTCCGCTCCCTTCTCTTGTCTGCGTCGGCCTGCCCGCCAGACGAGCCCTGTGAAACCAATTAAAGGCTCTCTCTCACCCCTCGCCTCACACACGCACACACACACACACACTACATGGCAGCGCTGCTCTCTCACCCCTCACCCCTCTCACACACACACACACACACACACACACTACATGGCAGCGCTGCTCTCTCACCCCTCGCCTCACACACACACACACACACACACACACACACACACACACTCTCTACATGGCAGTGCTGCTTAATCATGAGCATAATAAAATAAGGTTCTGAAGCCTCAGAAGCTGTGCTAGGCTGGAGATGGGGCTGGAATTGCATGCAATAACACGTTTCAGGATGAAATTCCATTCAGGAAAAAATTCCCAGGGAAGGTCCAGCATGCTGGTAGGAGCACAGACATAAATTCAGCCCTCCTTCCGGCTTATCAGCGGTGCTTCCTTATCATCCTGCCCAGGTTATATGGAGCGCTTGGGCTTGTTGACAGTGGCCAAAGTGAATATCCTGAGAGGCCCCTTTTCCCCGGTGGGAAATAAACCAAGAGCAGGGCCCTCACACACATCTCACCCTCACCCTCTGGCTGCTGTTTTAATGTTTGGAGTCTGCTCGCCTTTGTGGGAGTAAGGGGCTGTCTGCAGAGCGTGGTGGGTGTGGATGGTGGGTGTCGGGCTCAGCAGGGCGAGTGGGTGGGGAAGAAAGACCGGTAATGAAAGACAGACGGGCGGCGTTGGTGTTGGCGTTGACGAGCAGTAGCGGCATAGCGTGGCGTCTCGCCTGGTCTGGCGCAGACAGGCAGGAAGCTCTCCTGCGGGCCACACGCTGGGCACAGGTGGCGGGCTGCGGGGAGAGAGAGGGGGAGGGGATGGAGCTGCCACTGGTTGGCTTGTCTGTGCCACCCCCACTTCTGCTGTGATTGTTCCTGCAGATACAGGCCAAAGCACTGCATGGTAAATGTGCTGTTGAAAGCTATACCAAACAATGGAAAGGCATCAGAATGCAAAAGAAAGCTCACTAGCAGTGCCAAATGTTTTTGATTAAAATGTACCAGATTTGGTGAAGTGATTTAACAATGCATTTCCCTTCGCACCTGAAAGTTTAGTTTAACAGATGGCCTCTACCTCTTTATTTTAACCATGGAACATAGACCTTCTGCAGCATAGCTCACAACGCCTGAAGGGTAAAATAAAATGTGTAGTAGTATTCTTAGAGGAATGGTTTGTTCTACATGTGGTAAAGCACCCCTGAAGGTGTTCCCTGCCACTGGACTTTACAGGGGGCATATTACATAACTGCACACAAACAGTTACAAAAATGTCTAATGTATATCTGTATATGAATGGTCTGAAAGTTATAATGCTTTCTGCATGCAAACTGAAGTGCCATGAGCCTGTCCTTGGGCCGCCATGCTTTGCGACTGATCTGAGGTTGTCTAATGTAAGCCATGTGGTCCCTCTGGGCACGCTGGGTGACTCCCTGGACCCAAAGCAGCCAGACCAGCTGTAAGTGAGAGCGGCCACCATGTCATTATGTGGTGGGACTGGCAGCCCGCTAGCCAGAGCTCCTTTAAAAGCATGTCAATGTGGGAGCCACTCAGGTCTGGCTAGGCCTGCCGGCAGGGAGAGAGAGTGGCCAGGCTGGTGGATAGAGTGGGATGGAGTGGTGGTGATGAGGGGAGGGGGGTGGTGGGTCTGGGTTGAGGCAGCCTGGTGGAGATTACCCATAATTACCTCATGATGTTTGTTTGGAGGGGCAGGCCTCCCACCGCAGCCGCTGCACATCCGTCAGCGTGTTTGTTTTGTCACGCCACACCTGTCCTCGTTAAGGTGGAATAATCCCGCTAAATAAATCACATTACCGCGTCGACACTTCACCACGTGGCCACAGACCGGAGCGCTCACTGCCGCACTGTAATAAGTTTCAATTAGAGATGGAGGTAGAGAGGAGAGGGAGGGAAGTGAGACTTTGGAACAGGACACACTTTTTGTTTCTCCCCTACGTGCCGTCGAGGGGACCATTTTTCTTCGTTATGCAAACGGGAGACGGAGGCGTATTACGGTGGAAGCTAGCTAAGGTTCAGGGGACATGGTGCCCTGCTACCATCACAGTGACTTCACATCACCTCCAACCCCAACACTAGCTGAATGGGAGTCCCTCTCAGGGAGCCCAGCTTACAGCCCAAGGAGACACATTGGCAAGCAGGGCCAATCACAAACAATCTTTTACTGGACTGATAGTAGGCCGGGGATGAGCGTCTGAGCAAACGCTGACACTCACTGTCACACTCCAATGTGTGTTCATGGGATTTGCATGGAGGTGGGTGGTAGGTCTTAATATCTGCCCTTCTGCTTTTGCAGGTGTCGCCAGAGACGGGCCCTAAGCAGGGGGGCACACGCCTCACCATCATCGGGGAGAATCTGGGCCTGCACTTCCAGGACATCCGCTCAGGTGTGCGTCTGGGCCCTGTGCCCTGCATCCCCATCGAGGAAGAGTATATCAGCGCCGAGAGGTGAGGGTCCCTGCACTACTGCTCTCCCCTCAGCTTTATCTTCCTCTCAGTGCATCTCTCTCTCGCTATCACACACACTCACTCACTCATTCACTCACTCACTCATTCACTCACTCACTGCAGCTGGTGTCCAGCAGCACCTTTAGGCATTGAGCTTCCCCCACACTGATTGTTCCTCTCACTTAAAACACATGGCATGGACATACACACACACACATACATACAGACACACACACACTCCTCTCCTCCTTTCTCAAAGAGGTTCTTGCTCTGTGTTCATAAAGGAAGAGTTTGGAAAAGATGCATATTTTTGAAATGACGGCATGGATTAAGGTGGCTGAGAGGATTTCTGGCTTGAAGGCTGCTGGTCAGACTCATATCCTGTATGTTGGATGTTGCAGGATCGTCTGTACTCTAGAGGATGCCACTGGCTACCCCACCCAGCAGACCACCAACCTGGAGGTCTGTGTCAAGGAGTGCCAGACAGAGTACCGTGCCCTCAAACCACGGGCCTTCACCTTTGTGGTAAGCATGCCTTAAGAATACATCAGTAAGTAGGCCTCCCTGGTGATACAGCGTGTGCCACCTAAGAATGCTGGAACTGAATGTATCACTTGGTAAATCATTGTGATTTAATTTTGAGGTTAATGGTTCAGTTATGCTCATTAAAAAATTATCCTGTTAAATCATTAGTTTTTATAGTTGAATCATTGAATCGAAATAAAAACATTGAACACCTGTGTTGAAGATTTTATCCACGAGTAATAATTGCAAAACGGCGTGTTAAACATTAAGGCTTGATTGGCATGCCTGAGTTGACACCTGTTCTCTGTGCTTGTCTGTATCCATGCAGTCTCCCTACTTCACGCGGGTGGTACCGGCCCAGGGCCCTATCTCTGGGGGAACCAGGATCACCATTGAGGGCAGTCACCTCAACGCCGGCAGCTCAGTGTCCATCAGCATAGGGCGCCAGCCCTGCGTCTTTAAGAAGTACGTCTGTCTGAGTCTCTGTCTGTCTGTCAGGTCCAGGTAACCTGTATCTAGGTACATGAAGATTGATTGGACAAAGGCTGTGGATGAGGGCAAATTGATGCTTGCGTGAAGAGGTCGTATCAGGGCACTGTCTTTTCTGGGGACAGTCCTCTGTTTACCTGGCTGTCTGCAGAAAGAGGCGATTTCTGCATTGCAGTGCGCACAAGGGGAGGTGGGTGTGGGGGAGGTGGGAGTGGGGGACACTACAGTGCCAAGTGTTTGACAGGAGGAGAGAGAGAGGAGGCAGATTGCTGTGGCAGCCATCAGCTAATGTGTCAGCAACACCTGGCCCCTTGCCAACATGTTATCAGGGCACACAAAAAATGGCTGGACTGGCAAGACGTGCTCTATTTTTCACTTTCCTCTGTGCTTAGAAAGCAGTCAAGTAGAGGGGCTAAGCTAGGGAATGGGGCTATGCTAGTGCGCTTTAGCATGTGTTTGCTAGTCCCCGTAGCATCTTTGCATATGAATGTATTGTGAGTCTGTGTACTCCCAGAGCTCTGTGCTGTCAGAGGATGCAATTAAAGGAACGTGTGTGTGTGTGTGTGTGTGTGTGTGCACTTTTAGGTTAATCCCCCTTGTGTTTTTTTTTCTATCAGTCAGTTTTTGCTCATTCCCTCCCACCTCTCTCCACGCTGCCAGTTTGTCTATTCACAAACCCACATGGCTACACGCAGGCAAAATTGCATCTATTTCTGTCTGACTAAGTCTGCTAAATATAATGTCTCTCAGAGTAGACATGCCAAAATGCAGCCCCCAAACATGCCGCACCCAACCCCCACCCCCACCTTTGCTTCTCATTGTGCCATTTCATTGGCACGTCTGCTTTTTTGGATTCCCCTTTTAATGATTTAGTCATCTTCACCAGCTCCCTTCATAACCTACTCTTTCCTTTCTCTGTGTTTTCACTTTCCTTTCTGTCTGCTTCATTCTCTTCATTTTTTGTTGTTCTTTGTGACAACCACCTTGTCAAAATATGCGGCACTCTCCGAAGGCTTTCTGGGGCGCTCATGTTGAGAGAGAGAAAAAAAGCGGGTTCCCATGGAAACCTGGCTGTGGGGAATCAACAGAGACATTACAAGCACGTCTCCTCTCGGAATCAGGGGACGGATCCTCCCCAAATTGCTTTTCACCAAGGTGAAAGAGTGGATTTTCAAGAGTAGGTGGTGGCGAATTGTGAGGGAATTCATGCCGTGATCTCTTTAGCTGCTACAGATTACAAATGTTTCATTGCATGCTGGCTTCTTCGGCGCCGGTCTGCATGACAATGGCTCTGTCTGAACAGCACATCCGCTCCCAGAGAGAGCCCGGTGTTCTTTGAGAGAAAGGCAAAACCATGTGCAGTCCAAACGCTGGTTGTGGGTTGCCATGCTTTGTTCATGCGGAGCTGTTGAGGCATGACTTGGCATTAGCACACTGCAGCAGGCTCTCCTGCTGGGTCCACACTGGCCTCTGGCTCAGGTGAAAGCCCTGGAGCTGATGAAGAACAGCACTACTGGATCGCTCCTCGTGAGCTGAGAAATGCCAGATTCCCTCGCTGACCTTTGGGAGGCTCTGGTTGCACAATCTGGGAGAGGAAATTGTGAAAGATGAAAACACTCAAGTAGTTTGGACGGGTGTCCATGGTGTCCTGTGTGAAACAGGCCTCTGTGGTTCTGCTAGATACCCCCATGAGCCAGCTTAGGGCTGTAAATAAACTAAAGGCCCACTGGCATGGCTGCTGTGTCTGAGAGTCTGTGCGCTGGCTAACATCCCTCCTTTCTCTCTCTTTCCTGTAGGAGGACCTCCAAAGAGATTGTGTGTATGACCCCGGCTAGCCTAGCCCCGGGCAGCGTGCCCGTCATGGTGGACATCGACTCGGCTGACCTTCGCAACCCCGAGGTGCGGTTCAACTACACGGAGGACCCCACCATCAGCAGGATCGACCCTGACTGGAGCATCGCCAGGTGAGAGAGACGACTCGGTGCTTGTCCTCAGGACCTGCTTGCGTTTTTCTGGTTTCTGGCCAGCTTTAATAAGAGGGCGCATGTCAGAGTGTGAGGATGCTGTGTGTGTGTGTGTGTGTGTGTGTGTGTGCGCGGGTGCATGGTGAACTCTAGTTAGCCAAGTCAGTTTATCTGCACTCACACACTCTGTTTGCTGTGTTGTTAAAATGACGTCATATCAGTCCTGTCCCACACAGTGTGTTCCCAGGTCCATAACTGGCAGCGCAGACGCACGGCTTTAAAACCGATGTAGTTCTCCTACTCCTGGGGAGTGGGACTTGATTGTCTGACATCAGAACTCTCTAGTGTGTCAATGTGAAATTGTGTTCACAGCAGTCTAGTCCCCTAAGATACTGCGGAGCGACACAAACTTGTCATACAATGAAAGCATAAGGGAGGACACACACTATCACACGCAGAGACACACGCACACACACACACACACACACACACAAACACATTTGTCCAGGGAGTCGGTGAGGGACATCCACTTATCACCTCGGCCTCCTCCTGCTCCACGGCATCAGTGTCCAGGGTCCCAAGTCTCAGCGGAGAGAAACACTTAACACCATCTGAGCCTGTCCTCACACCTCCTCTCCTCCGGACAGCCCTCTCTCCTCCGCTCAAGAGATGCAGCAGCAGCAGTGCTGTGTGTGTGCATGCACGCACACACGCAGGAGCACGCAGATGCACACACACATGCACACTGCTGCTATAAGTAGATGAGATAACAGCCACTGAATTGAATGATTGATCATGTTGATAAAAGACATTAAAACATATCAAAAAGACTTTGAAATTAGTGTCAGATATTCACACACAGTCTAAAGCACAGCATGAGAGCCGGAGGCATTAAGGAGAGATTTCCCATTGCCTTCAGCATGCTGGATCCTCACAGCATACCAGTGAAGAGAATGGGAGTGCCAATGTGTCTGTGCAGTCCTGTGCAGAGCTGATGGGGTGGGGGTGGGGGTGAGGGTGAGGGTGAGGGTGGGCCTGCCTGGATGAGCTGCTCTCTGCCCCCCAGATGGGCTTCCACTGTACTCCGCTGATCTCCTCTCCATCTGGCCTCCACAAACAAAACACACACACGCGCGCGCACACACACACACACACACTTATATGTTGCCTCATGTTGCCTTCAAGTTTTGCAATATTGGAAAAGGCATGGCACTAGAGAGACCACTTAAGATTGCCATCCAAGCCAACATTGTTTAGCCCAGGCTGGCTAGTGTGCAGCAGGTGTGGAGAATGCACTAGTGTGAGTGAGTCAACTCACAGGAAATGATGAGGAAATCACCGCTCGGCTTTGCCTCAGTCCACAGGAGCCATGTTACCCCCCCACCCCCATGAGATAGGAGCCTGCCTGCCACAAACATCCCATGTGTGATATCCCTCCAGCGTGTACCTGAGTGGAGAGGAGAGAGGGCTTGTGTTGACGCGGTGAGCGGCAGCAGGAGGTGGCTCCACACAAGTAGCAGTGGCTGTCTAGTAGGCTGAATAAATCAGTGCCGATGTTCATAGCAATAACAGCTCATCCCTCAGGTGGAATGTAGAATGGAGCGCTGCATGTGAGATATCTCTGACAGCCGGCACTACTTTCACATTGGGCATAGTTTCTAGAGTTGCTATCTTTAAGAACACAAACAGAAAGCTTTTTGGTTCTCTTTTTTGTGCAGTTTTAATAAGCGCTAAACTGGCAAAGGTTTTAGCACTTATCAAAGTACCCAGCTAGCAAAAGGTTCAACAGCCAATTACCAAGGAATATCAAGTATCTAATCTCATTATCAAGTCTCCAATAGGTGTCGGTGCTCAAGCACTTCATTGGATCCAAGGGACCAATTAGTCATTTGCCCCAAGCGTTTTGTCACCCAGCTCCAAACTTCTGGTGTAATTTTTTTTGAAACCATTGTTGCGATTTTCAATTATGTTCCTAATGGTGAGCATTCCCTTGGGTTGCCTGTGGTTGATGTTCATGGCTACATGCTTCCTAAGTGAGTGACATTGTTTGTATGTGTTTTTCCATGTCTATCCCTAGTGGAGGAACCCCCCTGATTGTCAGTGGTACCAACCTGGCCACCATCAGAGAGCCCAAGATCCGGGCCAAGTATGGCTCAGCTGAGTCCTTCCACGTGAGTAGCACCCACTCGCTCTATGACTCTCCAAAGGTCACGGTCTCCTCTGCGTATCACACACACACACATACACACACACACACACACACACACACACACAGTCCTGGAGTCGGCCTCAGGTTTCAGTGCAGGTGACAGACAGTCTGCCCACCTGTCTTCAGCCGCAGCCTCGCCCTCCCCTGTCTGCGTGGTGAAAAACAGAGAGATAAAGGGAGAGGTAACGAAAGAGAGAGAGAGAGAGAGATAAAAGTGACACACACACACACACACACACACACACACACACACACACACACACACACACACTTACCTTTAGCCTTTCAAATGTCAGTGGAGTGGGAGTGAGTCTTCTCTCTCCCTCTCTCCCCAGGGCTCCACTGACCTTTTCCCACTTTTACTGGGGCTAACATGTTTGAAGCCCAGCATACTTGGCTAAGCAGAGCATCCAGGCCAGGAGACTGGGTTCATAGGATTAAAGCACAGCCTTGACAAATGATACTCTTTCTATCACAGCTGGTTAGCGCACATGCCTGGTGCTTAGCATCTATATCATGTATGTTTAACTATATGTCCATCTATATATATCTAGCTATATTCTGTGCCTAAAATTGTGTTACATTTTGGTCTGGTCACCAGTGACCTGGGGTGTGTTGCCCGTAACCATGCTAACCAATTAGCAACTTAATTGGTTGGCAATGGGCAGTTGCATTACAACCAATGGTTTTGGGAGATGCGCCCCTGGTTGATTAGTTTCTCTTATCTGCATTACTTTCTGTAATACGTTCTGCACTGCATGGTGCTAACTCTCAAACGTACCTCTGGTTCCCCGTCAGAATTGCACCGTCTTCAACAACTCGGTGATGGTGTGCCTGGCTCCCTCCGTGGCTGATTCGGAGCGGGGCTTCCCGGAGACGGGCAGCGGTCCTGATGAGATCGGCTTCTACATGGACAATGTGCTCGCGCTGGTGGTGGTGAACGAGAGCTTCAGCTACTACCCAGATCCCGTCTTTGAGCCACTGAGCCCCACAGGGATCCTGGAGCTCAAGCCCACCTCACCCCTCATCCTCAAGGTACAGACCGCAGTGCAGAGAGAACAGCACCACAGAGGGGCATCACTGGGTGATTGGGGGGGGCAGACAGATCTGTGAGGCAGACAAATCTTTTGTTTTGTCAGGAAGCCAAGCCAAGTGAATCGCTTCGTTTAGAGAGGGTGATATTTGTGAAGGATTTGTTGCCCAAAACCCCTTGCTTAATGGTGAACTCCTCCTCATGGGTTCATCTCCGCAAAGCAATGAGAAAAATGGAAATGCAATCTGATGCCACAATTTTGAAATTAATTGATTTGTTTTTCAGAAGACTTGCATTGCATTCTCTTCGCAATTAATTTCACATCTAATTTGATATTGGGATGGTGTTGCCAGGGTAATGATAATAAGTACATTTAGAAAGCTTAATGGCACAACCTTCCTGCATTCCAACACACACACACACACACACACACACACACACACAGCATCCACAAATCAAGCTCTGGGGCAAACACTCATTTGTGTGCTACAACAGGAGACCGAAGCAACACCATTATTTCTTTGCCTCTCATTCCCCTCAGGGAAGCCAGTCATGCATCATCTTTATGTGCAATCTGACACGTTTTACAGACTAGCTTTGCATCTGCTCTGTACATGAGTGTGTTTACTCTATGGAGTCCACCTCAGCTTTACTTATTGAGCAGCACTGCAGGAGGCGCAGGGAGCAGCGTGGAATAATCATATTAACCGCTTATTTAAGAGGACTGATGGTCTTGTTCTGTTTGGCCCCAGGGTCGTAACCTGGTTCCGGCGGCCCCAGGGAACCCCAGGCTGAACTACACAGTGTTCATCGGTGAGACGCCGTGTGTGCTGACCCACTCAGAGAGCCAGCTGCTGTGCGAGTGGCCCAACCTGACCGGCCAGCACAAAGTGACGGTGGGTGCCTGCTCTCCTCCAGGTCCTCTATATCCCACAGCAGGCCTACCTCTCTTTCTGTGACCGTCAACCCTCATGCAGCAACACCCAACACTTCTGTTCTCTGCAGCTGCTCACCACCTACTGAGCAAACACACTTTTTACCTTTATTTACCCAGCAACTTTTCAGACTGATACACTTCAGTGTGACAGGTCAAGTGGAGGTCAAAGCAGTGCCATTTTTAACACAACTGGAAAAGATGTTTCAGGAGTGAAGTGATGTGGAGTGAGAACTAGACAGGAAAGGGCAGACAGTGTTCTAGTGCAGCAGACTATACTACTCCCTGGTCAGCCACACATCCCAGTCCTCCAGTCCTCAAGAGGGTTGAATAGTTTGTTTCTTCTCTTCTATGTCGAGCCACAAACTGGGTCATAATTCTTTTGCTCTATGCTCTTCCATAAAGTGACTCAGGAGTTCTAAAATCACACTCTTTAAAAGAAATCCATAAAGGTTGACAGCACTGGTATTAGGGCAGAGTCCACAATGAAATGGTAAGTTGGAACCTTTAGATGATTCACCTGAAATCCTTTCTGGATGTCAGCATAACTATTCCTGCCGGCCTGAAGTTAGCATTTCATTATGGAGAACATACATGTCAGCTCTTTGAGCGACACGCACATTTAATTCCTTTCATATACAGCACCAGTCCACTGCGGCCCCAGCAGTCCACTAGAGTTACCCTTGATAGGTTTCAGTCCATTTAGTCAATTAGAATGAATCAAGCCTCCATTTATTTAACTGCTCCAATTCAAACACTCAAAGACTGGAAGTCTTTCAGTCCAGTACAGTGCAGCCTGTCAGACTTCAGCTCCCTGTGCACCGAATCACACACTGAGTCTTTCTTCAGCTCGCTCTCTTCACCTGAGCTGGTGTCAGCAGCACCTGTTCTACTGAGCCCTCAGCTGCCCCCCCCCTTGCCCCCTTTTTTTCACTTGTCACTTATTTAGTCAGTCATACTAAATGTCAATGAAATTGTTCAGAATGGGTGCTCACAAACTTGCTCAACAGAGTTAGTTTCCTAAAGAAATTAAAGAAATTATTTTTTTGATTCTAATAATTGCAGGTCCATGGCTAAAGGCCTCTAGCGCTCGGAACAGTACACAACACATGTGCAAGCTTGGAGTAAACATCCATTTTTAGTCCTCAGCATTTTTGTCCTTCCACTCAGCTGCAGGTGAAAATGTCACAGTGAATTCGGTCAAAACTATTCTCGCACAAATAGTTGTTTCTAGAAAAAAAAAAGAAAACAGCGATCTATTGGATAAAAATAGAGCAGTCTCCCCAGCACCCTGCTTGGATTTGTCTGTGGGGTGCAACAAAGCAGAGGCCCTGGAAGAGAGGCCACAGCTGCGCGCTCCCCTCCCCATGAAAAGTGACCTACATACGGGCCTGCCCCAGTGGGCGCCTGGCATGGGGACATGTGTCTGGGCTCTCTCAGCTCATGTCAGCCAGCCAGCTAGTGAGTGACTGTGTATGTGTGTGTGCTTTGTTAATGTGTTTATATGTGTGTGTATGTATGTGTGCTTTGTTTGTGTTTGTGTTTGTGTGTGTGTGTGTGTTTACTCAGGGTTAGTTCCCCTAACCCTCGCCTCTGCTGGCGCACACAGCTGTGCGTTGGCGGCTGCAACCCCAGGAGTTTTCGAAGCAGCTTGTTTGGCCCCTGGGTCCTGTGTTCTAGACTGTACTGAGAGCACTGCTGGGCTGAGTCTCTGTCACCAGCACTCACTAGGGACTTCTTCATGATGTTGATCTTGAAAAAACTCATGTGTTGTTTTGCACTTCTTTAGCCACATTGTTGCCAACACCATAAAAGGACATTCCTGTTGGCCTTGAGTGTCTTCTGTTTTGGCTATATCAACACTGTCCCTATAAGTAATAGAGATATAGAGTCTATACATGGCATTGTGCTTGCCTCTGTGTCTTGCTGTGAAGTGTCTGTGCACATGTAGCTGTTTTGAGTGTGTGTGTGTGTGTCTGTGTGTTAGTGTGCTCACACTCTGCTATATGTCGGTATCTCCCCAGATCCGGGCCGGAGGCTTCGAGTACTCGCCGGGCACGCTGCAGATCTACTCAGACAGCCTGCTGACACTGCCTGCCATCATCGGCATCGGCGGGGGTGGTGGCCTGCTGCTATTGGTCATCATCGCTGTGCTCATCGCATACAAGCGCAAGTCACGTGACGCCGACCGCACCCTCAAGCGCCTGCAGCTGCAGATGGACAACCTGGAGTCACGCGTGGCCCTGGAGTGCAAAGAAGGTGAGCATGCACTCCAAAAGTTCCAGAAGTTTCCGTTACCCTTGTCTTCCCCTCTCAGGTTCCGCTATGCTTCACTGGCACAGCTGTTGTTGCTATATGGCCTGAGTGCACACACACACACGATATGGCTCAGTGTCAGTCTGTCTCCTCTGGCCTCTCCGTCATCAGGAGTGTGTGTGTGTGAGTGTGTGTGTGCGTGCGCACTCCTCAGCATCTTTCTGCATTCCACTTCTACATCACTGTCCTTCATCTCTCTCTCTCTCTCTCTTAGTCTCTCTCTCTTTCTCTCTCTCTCTTTCTCTCTCTCTCTCTCCAGGCTTCCTTTGCTTGCTATTGTTTGATCTATAAAGCTCCTCATACATTGTTCTTAATCCCCAACACTATTTCTGTCTCCTCTCAGTCTCAGCACACACACGCAAACACACACACCTCTGTTTCTCTGTGTGTTTTTGACACGGAGCCAAAGCCAAACCCTGCATATTTATTCTCTTTTGGCTGTTTGATTTTGTTTTTGCTTTCGTCGTTTTGCTGGTCTCTGGGCATTTACAGACACAGCATGAGTTAGTTCTGGCGTGTGTGTGTGTGTGTCTGTGTGTGTGTGCGTTTGTGTGAATGAGGCAGTGACTCCTGTGACTCAGCAAAATAGCACCCTTGATGCCATTTTACCTGTACTGTCCTGGGGGTGCTATGGCTACAGGTGTGTGTTCATCAGACTGCTGTGTCACCGTACAGGGATGGGTGCCAGCGCGGGGCCGGCTGCAGGCCAGCTGTGGCGTCAGTGCCCCGTGCTCAGCAGCTCTGCCCCCAGCCATTGGCCTAGGGGGACTAATTGGCCATTATCTTACCGCTGACTGTCCAGCCAGTCACGACCTTGTCAGACACATTCACCAAGCATCTGTTGCCAAGCAGCGCACGGACAGCAGATACGCCATTGAAAAGTCTGAGGGATGAGCGAGAGAGAGAGAGAGAAAGAGAAATTGCAGATAGAGGAATACGAGAGGAGAGGGACTGATTTAAACCCAGCACTTGTCAGAGCACCTGAGTGGGTCTCTGGCAGATATCCTGACCATATCAATTCATTAGATGAGAGCCACTCTTAAGTGCCAGTGCGCAGGAAGACATCCAGTTTTGTCAAGTGTGCTTTTGCATCTGAAAGAGGAAGCTGTTTTAGAAGTCGTCATTCAGTTTTTTCACAGAATTACTCTTAATACAGTACTGATGTATACACAAAGCATAACTTATAGCAATCCTACATATATACAGGGTAGGGGTGGATTTATTATGTGAATCTTTTGAACAGAAAAAGCTTAAGAAACCTAAAGAGAACTTTGACTGTTCTGTTCACCCCTGGTTGCTCCAGTTCTCATATAGTTGTTTTACAGATGCCTTTTGGCTAGCTGAGTAGTGTGGTGTTCAGATATTCCACTGTGATGTTAGCCTGGCATGTAGGGTATACAGGAGAAGGGCCCCTTGAGTCAAGTAGCAGTGGTACAGTGTCATGGACATTGGGTTGTTATGGTTACTGCAAAATCTGCCTAATTTGACATTAATTGATTGGCCCATGGATCTCCTGAATTTCCTAATACAGTAACTTTGTAAATATCAGGACTGAGATCCAATCTTATTATCAGACCAGTGACATCTGGTCTTGTGTGCCCCAGTCTGAGAGAGGTGGGTATGAAGCCAAGCCCCAGGAAGCAGTAAACGTTTGAAAATGTGAGCATGTCAGTCAAGGCTCCTATGTGGAAGACGCCAATCTCTGCCCCCTCCTCCACCTTCTCCTCCACCCAGCTGGATGCAGGCGTCTGCCCAGACAAGCAGAAGGAGGGGCGGGGCACAGGGGTGAGATGCAGCCGAGGGGTGTGTCTAAACTCGTGCCAACCAGTGTGTGTGTGTGTGTGTTTGTTTATGTGTGTGGGTGTGTGTCATGGGGCTTAGTGAGCCGTGATGGGGGTTGCTGTCAGGAAGCTCCATAATCCAAACAAACAAGCAAAGCGCTGGCTAGTGCCTAATGGTTAATTAGCCGACAGTCCAGCTCCAGTTCAGGTGCTCCAGCTATTTGGAAGGTGATGTGCACTGTGTGCGGGGAACACGTTAGACTCACAGAACTAGGGACTCTTCAGTCAGTGTCTCCTTGTAAAAAGCTATAAAACTCTGCATCTTGATCTACAGTTTGATTAAACAGAGGTTGTGGAGTGGCATGCTTTTGGCTCTTATGCAATAGTCATCTGTCGTTGTTTCATAAAAACAATATTTCCAGCTGTCATTCTGGCTGGCACTTAGTCAGAATTGTTGCCTTGTTTGAATAATTCAGCAACAGTTTGAGGCCAATTTTGAATGAAATCTTTCAAAGCTACTAAGTACATGACAAGAAAGCAAGAACAGGGGGGTGCAGAGAGCATTTGGCATGCATGAGCACGGGAGCGTGTTTGGATTGGCGCTGTTTGGAGAGGGCACCCAAGGGGCCCTGCAGGTAGAGCTCATTAGAAATACTGTTATTGTTCAAGGATCTACAGAGAGAGGGAGAGAGAGAGAGAGAGAGAGGTGTGAGCAGGGGGAGAGAGAAAAGCCCCTTTCGGGAGGTGAAGAAGGGGGGGAAACCCCATTCAGATCCTGGCCTCCCAGTGGACCGGGCAAAGGTTGGGGAAAGGGAAGAGGTGCAGGGAGGTTGTTGGGCAACAGCTGGAGGAAATTATGCATGAAACGCCTGGCTCCTTTTATTAATTAACCACTCATGCAATTAATTGACTTTCTTCTCCCGTGAACTTTTGTGTCTGGCATCTGTCTTCCCTGGTCGGTCCCCTTCTTCTTTTAAAGCGTGCCCAAAGTGTTTGAACTGAGCCAGAAATAACAGCAACCTACCGACTGACAAAACAATGCATGTGTCTGCACTCTGCACAATGGGATCCCATGTCTTTTGGCTGGGAGCATGCCCACATCCCCTCCTCCAGAAGCCTGTGATGCTTATTGTGTGTGCCATCGCTCAGGGAAGACCAAACCTGTGCATTTGTTTCAGCTCATTGTCTGGGCTCTGTGTTTGCTTCATTGCATTGCTGGTTAGAACACCAGGCTGCTTGGACTTCCATCATCATAATTACATCCTCTCCAACTCTCCCTCTCCTCCCAACCCTCCTCTTGTTCCACGGCAGCGTTTGCCGAGCTGCAGACTGACATCCATGAGCTGACCCAGGAGCTGGACGGCGCGGGCATCCCCTTCCTGGACTACCGCACTTATGCCATGCGTGTGCTGTTCCCGGGCATCGAGGACCACCCTGTGCTGAAGGAGATGGAGGTACGGGTCAGTACACCAGCAGCCCTGGGGCCCCCACAGTGGGTCTCTCTCTCTCTCTCTCTCTCTCTCTCTCTGACTCTCTCGCTCTCTCTCTCCCTCTCCCTCTCTGCTTTATGGCCTGTAGCTAAGCATTCTCCTGGAGATTACAGCTCATAACATGTGCTTTATAAAGCCACTAGCACAGCTGCAACATATTGCTCTGCCGCTTTTTCATTTGCTCTGGAAATCCTTTGCTTTTATGTGTAGATAGATACAGGTACATATGACATCTAGTGAGTCATAAGCTGTGAGGTAACAGGGCCTTATATATGTAACTGTAACATATACTTTATAGATTCAGAATATAGCTAACACTTTAGAGTAGGGTACACATATTCTCCATTAACTAGCAGCTTATTAACATGCAAATTAGTAACATGTTAGTCATTTGTTTGTCATTGCAAATCACTTGTTCTACATGACCTTATTCTATCCATAATATACCATGAACTTCTCCAATATAAACTCCTAATTGCTGTTTATTCATAGTTAGTAAGTTACTTGTTGTATAGGAATTATGATCTTAATATGCCTTGGTTAGTATGGGGCTTATAAGGCAGTAGTACAACAATAATATTTAGAAAAGATGGGCTATTTATTGGAACAAAACCCAAAACCCAATTGCGTCCTAATTGCGTCTTTTTGATTGAGAATAACTGTTCCTGAGAATAACTGTGCCTGTTGTACTACCACCTAACAAGCCCCTTACTGAGCAAAGCATATTGAGATCAAAATTAATATGCAGCAACTATCTTACTTACAATGATGAATAAGCAGTAATTAGGAGTTTATATTGGAGAAAGTCTAGTCAGTGGTCTACTAGAATAAGATCATGCAGAATAAGGTATTAATAAGCGACTTGCAATGACTAACAAATGGCTGATATGTTATTAATTTGCATGTTAACAAGCTGCTAATTAATGGTGAATATGTGTACCCTAATCTAAAGTCTTACCAAAATATACATTATATTTTATAGTTTCATAAAGTGAAATTTGTGAGGAGGCGCTTTTGAGGCATTGACACACTAACACTGTGCTGGAGCACACACAGAAACAACTCAGGCTGTGTTGTCAGCCAGAGGTCTTATTTGCAGGGCAGAGGAATAATCACATATTTATTGTCATGTCCAGGGTTTGTTTTCCCCTGCATTTGCCCTCTGGTCCCCATCCTAATCAAGTGTCTGGACCCTGGGCTCAGGCCCTTATTGCTTCACTGAGCCCCTTTCTCCTCTCTTCTCCCTGTCTCTCTCACTCTCACTCTCACTCTCTCTCTCTCTCTCTCTCTCTCTCTCTCTCTCTCACTCTCACTCTCGCTTGCTCTTGCTCTCCTTCTCTCTCTCTCTTCTCTTCTCTTCCCACCCTCCAGGAAATTTCACTAGGGGAAAGAGGCACTTTATTAGGGCCGTGTAGCTGGGAGGGGGAGCAGGGCTGTCTCTGAGTCCCATGGCTTTAGATCCATGACAGGCTGGGGAATGGAGAGCAGGTTTGGTTGGAGGGGAGAGGGAGGCAAGTCTAAGGGACTATTTGCTGCGCTGCTCCTTATGTCAGACCTTGTTACTCCTGTTGTGTAGTTAAACATGATTAAAGCTGCCTGGATCTTCTGTTGTGTTTTACAGCAGTGAGAGCACACACACACACACACAAACACACACACAAACACACACACAAATGGACAAAGAGGGAGACAGAGAGAGAGAGAGCAATGCTCTTATCTTCCATGTCATTAGACCAGTAATTATGTGTGTCACTGAGGTGCTATACATAGGAGTGTGTGTGTTGTAGGGCCTTTCGGTTGCCTGTGTTAGCCTGTCTGAAGAGGTCAGTAACCTCAGATTAGCACCTCTGCAAACAGCGTGTTTACAACTCGTGAGGCCTTGAATTCACGTCGCAGAGAAAGAGTTTGTGTGTGTGTGTGTGTGGTGTGTGTGTGTTGTGTGTGTGTGTGTGTGGTGTGTCAGAGAGGATAATAGGTCAGGTCTGGAGGGGTTGACGGAATGCATCTGATGTGAAATGACAGGTGCCACCCTGCAGAACTAGCCAGTGCTCTGCACTCTCCTATCTGCTGACACAGAGGTCGTGTCTCGGGCCTCCTCTCCACTGTCGCTCCAAACCCCTCCTGGCTAACTCCCTGCCTCACATACATGCGCACATGCACGCACACACACACATACACACACACACACGTAAACAAACACACAGGTCTCTCTTTCTCTCATACTCTCTCACTTAGTCACGTAGACACACACACACACAGACACACATCTGTCATTCTGCAGTGTTCTGTGGTGTGCCAAACTCAGGTTGTTTGCATTTTGGTCTGAATCTGTTGTCAGTCAAAGAAAGTTTGCCAAGGTCCTCTGGCTTTTCAAAGCACTTTCGCACTCTTCCAACTTGCGCTCTCCATGTGACCTTACAGAACCAATGTTCTTTCAGCCACATTGTATGTGTGGTGCATTCACACAGCATCCAAGTGGCCTGGAGTGCCGCTGGGAGGAGAATTGAGCTGTGGCAAGTCAAGGCTGAGCTTTACTGCTTAAATAACAGAGTCTCTGCCACCTCAAGGACGGCACATATCTTTATGATATTGGCTACAATAGCTCAAGAGAACAGTGCTCTTAGAATAAGTCTGTGGCATTCTTAAAGTCAGCATGAAGTTTGTAATTGGCTAATAGTTGTGTAAGGGGTATTTCATTAAAAAATCGCTTTCAAATTGAGATGGACTGCTCTGTTTACTGTTGGGTTAGGCTGGAAAATCATGCATTCTCATTCTGCAGGACATTGCTTTGGCTGTTTTGAAAATGTAAAAATGGGACCATGGCCTGTCATCAACATTATAAAATATTCCATAAATTGTGCATATCTATAAGCGCTTATAAAATAATGTATGAGTGTATCCTCACATACTGTTTGTAGTTCTTGAGTTATTACTATGAAATGTATCCTTAGGCATTAGTAGTATGTAAACAAATCTGTAGCTGTGGTGAGTGGGGAGACAGCTGTGCTGTATGTAAACACTGCTCTCCCATCATGCCTTAGGCAACCTCTGGCGGCATTCATGGGTTTAGCTTTCATGTGAGCCCATCCACTTCCCAAGCCCATAGTCAGGCTGTGCGTCTCACTCGGCAGCTTACAGAAGCTTATGTAGTACTGCCTGGTTCAGTGGAGAGAACAGCACTGACTATCAGAGGCCTCTCCCCACAGCCCCATCTGTCTGGGTCCCTTAGGTCTGTAACACCCTTTGTCTGCACGCTTTGCGTCTTCATCCCCACTTAGACTGTGTCCTAATCTCCCCACTTAGACTGTGTCCTCACCCCCTCTAAACTGTGTGGTCTTACCCCTAGACTGTGTCCTTGTCCCCCCAGACTGTGTCCTCACCCCCTCTAGACTGTGTGGTCTTAGCCCTAGACTGTGTCCTTGTCCCCCCAGACTGTGTCCTCAGCCCCTTTAGACTGTGTGGTCTTACCCCTAGACTGTATCCTGTCTCCTGAGTTGTACCCCTAATGCTTGTCCCCTGTGTGTGGCAGGTGCAGGCCAACGTGGAGAAGGCCCTGACGCTGTTTGGCCAGCTGCTGACCAAGAAGCACTTCCTGCTGAGCTTCATCCGCACCCTGGAGGCGCAGCGCTCTTTCTCCATGCGTGACCGCGGCAACGTGGCTTCGCTCATCATGACGGCACTGCAGGGCGAGATGGAGTACGCCACCGGCGTCCTCAAGCAGCTGCTCTCCGACCTCATCGACAAGAACCTGGAGAGCAAGAACCATCCCAAACTACTGCTGCGCAGGTGGGCTTTTACACCAGTGTCTCTCAGCATCAGCTCTCTTTCTTTCTCTCTCTCTCTCTCTCCCACACACACAGTCAGGGTCAGTGTGTCTGAAACTGAAACTTTGTGAAGGAGCAGTTGTTGTTGTTGGTAAATTCAAATGCCATGTTAGTTTGTCCCAGTAATGCTCACAGAGGGAAGAACACAGAGCAGCACAACCATAATACTGCCCACTCTCAGTGATGAGGCTGCTCTCTGTCCTCTCTCTCACCAACACATGGCCCTGCCAGAGAACATTAACACCAAGAGTGAAGGAGAGGAGACACACCACACACACATACACACACACACACACACGCACATGCAGACACACACACACAAACCACACACACACACACACACACACACACACACACACACTTATAATGAGAGGCACTGCAAGCAAACTTAGCTCCCTCCAAGAGGAAGGCCCTGTGAACTGCAGTGAGGCTGAAGGCACTCCAGTGAGAGGCCGAATGGGACTGCTGGGAAGACCTGTGTTGGAGTGCACTCAGACCAACAAATTATTACAGCCATTAGATAAGACAGCAGAGAATTGTGCTGAAATAAAATATCCTTCCAATTGATAAAATATCAGGCTGAAAATATACTCTGAACATTTTGGTTTCCAGATATATCTGCAGCGAAAGTTCTTATTAAGTTAATATAAAGTTTAGAAAAAAACCTTTGCACCCGATGTGGCTGAACTAATGGAGAGCACTACTATTGGACTGAGTTCAGATAACCCTCACAGGCTGACTACCTGTGCGTCCATCTTTTGGAAGATCAGATTGCATTTCTCCCCAGTCCTGTAAAGGGTGCTCTTATCTGGCTGACATTTCTTTCTTCTCACATACTATGAAACAAAATCTTTCTCTAAAGAGCTTTATTGATACTCCCACTAGTTTATCTCGACTTGAGCACATTTAGTGATAGCGGATTAGATGTTGGTACTCAGAGATGCACAGGCTATTGGTTCAGAGGCTCGAACAGACTAAACAAAGCTTCATCTAGTGTTCCGCACTTTAAACAGAGTCAGGGAACAGAATAAAGCAAAGCGCTGGAGATGAATTGGCCTTGTTTCTCCAACGCTCGCTCTTGTCTGGCTCACCTCTCTTCTGTGTAAGCAGCAGCTCACCTCAGCCCACACACTCATTAATGACCAGCTGATTTATGGGCATCCTCCACTGAAGGAGTGGCATGAGCAAGGAGACGTGTGCCCAGGCACAGCCCAATCATGCCAACTGCTCCTCGGAGGAAGCAGGAAGCACTGCTAAGCACTTGCCTCTGATTGGCTGAGCCGCCATCAGATTCTTCAGCAAGCACAAAGGAAGGATAAGGGGAGAATCTGGAAGGTTCCTTAATGGTGTCGTTTCAGGGAGGTTCAGTGTTAATAGTCAGCACACAGACACAGCAGTGAGCTTGAGGAACTGGAGGAGCTGCTTGACTCAATTAACATTGTCAGTTGATGACTAACGTTGTGTGCCTTGTGTTTAGTATTGTAAAGTATGGCCTTTACTCCTGACTGGTGCCTCTGACCTTTCTTCTCATTCCTCTTTCAGGACGGAGTCTGTTGCTGAGAAAATGCTCACCAACTGGTTCACCTTTCTGCTGTACAAGTTCCTAAAGGTAGGCTAGGCCACTGCCTTATCCCCTCACAGAACCAGTCTCTCACCTCACTCTTCTGTTCTTTCTTTCTTTTTCTTTCTCTTTCTCTTCTCTCTCTCTCTCTCACACACACATACACACACACACACTCCCTACCAATCACACTGAAAGATTGAACACTGGTAAAAGTGTTAAACAATAGGAGACAGACAGGTAAAAAAAATACTTCCAATTTGCATTCGTTGCTGCTGAAAGGAAGGTGTCTGGCAGTCAAAGGATACATATCAATTTGGGGCCAAGTCAGTAAACATTGGTCTTTTTTTAAGTCCCTGATGCTGCTCATGCTTCCATCAGTGGACAGTGTAGCCAGCAGACAAACTGTGTCGTATTCACGCAAAGCAGATAGCCCGCCGATGTCCTATCTCAGACATTTAAGTGTACGTGTGATAAAAGCTCGTTTTTGAAGTCATCTTCAAAGCTCCTTGAAATGCTGCATTTTAAATGAGGGTCTTTGGCTGCAGCCCCACAGGGTTTTATATGTTGCCTGCAATCTTGAGATGAAGCTGTCAATGCTGCAGGCGCATGTTGGAGATTGTGAGCATTGAAATCTAATGCATCCACTCCCCAGTTGCTTTTGACAAAAGCATTTGCATTCCAGGCACTGGTCGTTTATCCAAGGCTGTGTTAGGACCTCACTGCCATAGGAATATTTATTTTTTTCTAATGAAGATCTTAGGCCTAGCTGTCATCAGCTCTTTTGAACGTTGCCAGGCTTCTCTCTCCCCTGATGCTCCCACCTCATCTTCCCCCGTCCTCTGACGCTCCACCATCCCCGCCCCCCTTCCCACCAACACCCACACGCACACATGCTTACATGCATATACACACACATATACACTCTCAGACCCCCTCCGCCTTGCTTCATATTTGTCTGTGCCTTATCAAGAGCAATAGAATGTGCCAGATGAAGGCAGAGAGGGGAAATTAGGGATAATTTCAGTGACAGGCATGCTGCACCAAGGTCTCTTCCAAGACTGATGTAGGCACCTTCCGTTTCTGGTTAGCAGCTGTCTGGCTAATTAGTGCAGATGCTAACGAGACGTTGACAGCATATGGTGTTGGAGGGGGGAAGAGTGGCGGGGCCTTCATGTGTGGGTGTCAGTGGCATGCATTTACACACACACACACACACACACACTCCAGCAACAGCACCGGCACCACCAACAAATCTCAATTACTCTTGACCTTGCTCATGGAACGTGTTGTAACAAAACCCCCAGTGGAAATCAAATTTCACTTAAGTGTGATGAGGACATGAGAGCATCACAAGTGTGACATGTTCTTGTGACTTCCAAAGTTGGCAGCAGCCGGTTGGAATGAAACACGAACCAGACGCAAAAAAAGACTGTATGGCTCAGGAAAACAAAGAAAAAGACAGAAAACATGAAGAAAAGTAGAAGTTGATGTCATACATCATCTGATTGCTCCTAGCATGGGGAATATTTCCCTGACATTATTGGGAGCCCATTATCCCATGCCGTACATGTATCTACATAGTGTCTACATGTAGTATCATCTAAGGCATGTAATAGTTCAGTTTCAGTTTATTGTAGGTTAATTAGATCAATGTCCATAGGTTCTGTGTTTATGTTTTTATAACATTTCCTCTTAACTGAGAGAAGAGGACAGCAAAATGGAAACAGAGAAATAAGGAAATAATGCTAAATCCTAAAAGTAAGGGAAGTATTGTAAAATAGGATCACATTTCTGAACACATCACCTCCTGTATGAGGCTGAATAAGTATGTGATGTGAAGTGGTTTTAGTGTCTCTTGTTCTTACCTGGCTCAGTCTAGGCCTGCTCTGCTCTTTATTGAAAGGCTGAGCACTTTTCAAGCACTTCCTCCCAATCGTTAACATCCTGTTCTCCTTTTGCCACCATTTCCCACTGTTTTCCCCCTCATTTCAACTGTTTGTCTTCCCAAGTGTATTTCATCTGGGGCTGAGGAAGGGTAATGGCTCTATTGATTGGCAAGCTCTTGTGATTATGGCCAAGCGGTGGGCATCAAATGGAGTGATAGAGGGAGCCTGCCTCTGGTGTCAAGCTGTGCACAAAAGCAGACGGCTGGCTGGCGTGGGTTTAACATGTAGCCTCTCTCTCTGTGTGTCTGTAAAAAGGCCATGTGGGCTACATGTTCATGGAACATTTGTCTAGTGCTTTGGAGATAGCATACTATTGTTGTATTTATTCAGTTATACAATTGTGTAATGCAGATGTTGATCTGTTAATGGGAGATACAAATGTATATTTTTCAAGAATTACACAGGTGTCCATGTCCATGTTTCAGCATCTTCAAGTGCATCAATTGTCACATTTCACATTTCTGCATTTTCAAATTCTTTATTCAATTCTGTCATGTTTGATCATCTTCCAACTCTGTAGTCAATTCTTTAATGTGTCTTAAAATGAAAGAAAATGATAAAATTGATGCCAGTCATTTTGACACTGTACTAATTGCATTGCTTTCTCCTTGCTCCCTCTCTCTCTCTCTCTGTCTCTCAGGAGTGTGCTGGGGAGCCGCTCTTCATGCTGTACTGTGCCATGAAGCAGCAGATGGAGAAGGGTCCCATTGACGCCATCACAGGCGAGGCACGCTACTCCCTCAGCGAGGACAAGCTCATCCGCCAGCAGATCGACTACAAGACCCTGGTCAGCTCTGTCACCGCACCACACCCACAGTACATGTGCCCAGGCACCTACAATCCACCAGCCAGCCTATTTATTCCCATTACTCCAGTGGAATCCCACTTACTGTATTTACACAGCTTAGAATACTAGACTACTGGATATGATGACTCTCTGTGAAGCTTTTTCTTCACAGATAGTGTAGACTTACATAAGGTACTTTTCCCAAACCATCTCACATGTCTGTGAGTAAACATTTATGGATGTGGCAGCAATGACCTAATGCATGTGTGTGTGTGGTATTTGGTGTGTGTGTGTGTGCGCATGTGTGTCTGTGTGTGTTTGTCCCTTGCAGACTCTGCACTGCATGAACCCAGAGAATGAGAACGCTCCGGAGGTGATGGTGAAGTGTCTGAACTGTGACACCATCACCCAGGTGAAAGAGAAGCTCCTTGATGCTGTTTACAAGGGCAGTCCCTACTCCCAGCGGCCCAAGGCTGGGGACATGGACCTGGGTAAGACCTGCAGGGAACACAGGGTTAATTGTAGCCAACTAGTGGTGTGTGATTTAGCTCTAGGACAGGGCCAATAGTGTGGGCCAGACTGTCCATATACACCTCAATGAAGTACATGTTTTATGTTTGTCTGTTTTTTGTTTTTTGGTGAAAGAGTAATCATAGGTTGAAAGACACCTCAATAAGTAAAGTTTTAGAAATTTTTAATTTTTTTTCTGGACTGTTATTTTTTTTCTTCAAAGTTTGTCCCTTAACTTATTTAGCTTCAGTGAAAAGCCATTGTAGAGCCCAGTCAGATGAATAGTTTTTCTTCCATCCTTTGTGGGCGCATTGTAGAGTGGCGTCAGGGCAGGATGGCTCGAATCATTCTCCAAGATGAGGACGTCACAACCAAGATTGACAATGACTGGAAGCGCTTGAACACCCTCGCTCACTATCAGGTGAGTCTAAAAAGCATTTTTAGCTGTTTTTAAATTTGTGATGGCCCAGTGAGCTGATGCTGTGCGTTTGACTGTGCAGGTTACAGACGGGTCGGCGGTCGCCCTAGTGCCAAAGCAGAACTCTGCCTACAATATCTCTAACTCGTCAACGTTCACCAAATCTCTCAGCAGATACGGTGAGTACCTCTGCCCATCACTTCTCAAGGCCGATGGGTGGCTCCCCCAGGCACTGATTAAAAACCACAGAGTAACTGATGACTACATTCGGCTATGAAAATCAGAATTGAAAAGGATTGTCAACTACGTCCACAAGCGCTGCTTACAGAAATCTGTTTTTATGTGGTCTTAGTCGCTGAGACATCTTATGTCACTGTCAGTCTCCCATTTCATTATGCCTCTGTTACGCCTAGGTTTTCTCTGCTTCCCATTGGTCTGTGGGAGCAGTGAGACAGTACAGGGTTGCTGTCTGCACCTTGTGCAAGTCAGGGTGTCTGGCCTGGTGTGTGGAGTCCAACAGATCCAATAAGCCCACAGGAAGATGAAAGGCAGCACTCAGACACCGCTGCTTGTGGAGTGATGCGTTAAAGCCAGATGCTACAAGGTCTTAAGACAAAGACTCAAATGAAACAAACATTCTGAGTTTCACCCATCCTCAGTGGACTCAGTTTTTCAACTTGTCACTAAGTGCAAAGGCTTTTTATAAGTTAAGGTGTTCATTACTATTGAACCTATAGTGTCGAGACCAGGAGAGACTAGTTCTATGTCCTTTGTGGGTCAGCCATGGCCTACTGATTACGTTTGAAGCCGAAAGGGTTGGCGATTCGATCCCCGACCAGCACATCCACGGCTGAAGTGCCCTTGAGCAAGGCACCTAACCCCTCACCGCTCCCCATGCGCCGCTGTAGCAGGCAGCCTACTGCTCCGGGTTAGTGTGCGCTTCACCTCACTGTGAATTCACTATTAGTGAAACTGTGTGTTTCACTAATTCACGACTGGGATAAATGCAGAGAGCAGATTTCCCTCACGTGATCAAAAGAATATAGATGCTATATGTGTAGCTGTTCCACGCTCAAAGGAAGGAAGTGAGACGAGGCCTTGGAAAGCCCTGGCGTCCACTCTTCCTCAGAGGCCCAGGCCATGATGGCCATGGAGCACAGGCACTCAGCTAGCAGCCATGTGTGTCCTGCATTGTGTCTCCTCTGTCTTGGAGCCCCCACATTGTTGTCATAGGCTTTGTTGGCATGGCAACTAAGATTGGTCCTGCACAGTCCCCCCACTCCCAAAACTAGCCTTATCCTAGCTGGCACTCACCTTAATGGCAACGTGCCTTCAGCCAAAACAATTATTCATGATTAATGTCTGCAGAGCCACACTGAAATAGCACAACAACAAATTCCCATCATATCTACAGTTATGAAAATCCTCCCAGCTCCTCCTCTGTGGAGCCTGTGATTGGGCGGAACTGTCTGGATTCTTGGCCGAGAGCGAAATGCAAACCAGGGCACCCTGGCTCTCTTCCACGGATTGCAGCACAACCAATTGGCATTTCTTTGGTGTCTCGTTCTGACTTTTTTGACACTCGTCTGATTAGCAATGAAACAGTCTCTTCACATTGCCTCTGGGGAGATGCGTAGACCTGGACTCTCCAAACTGCACTCAAATTATCGTTCCCGTACAGAGGCGAATGTTATGTACAGTTTGTGTCATGTAGTGTGTGTTGTTTGTGTGTGTGTAAGTGCAGCAGGGGATCGTCAGAAGAAAGGCAATAGGCAATGGTAGTGTACACTAATGGGCCAGAGCTGTGTAATTGCCCACTGACTCTCTTCCTCCCAGTCAGTGCTTGTTCATTAGGCCCATTCATTTGCAGTCTTAGCCACCATTTGTCCTTTGGCTTTTGTGGTATTGTCTGCTGTTTGCTTTCACTTCTGTGTAATTGTTTCTTCTTTCTGTGGCTGTTTTAAGGGCTGTTAAATATTGAGGTTTGCAACTGAAAGGCCTGATGGATGCATTTGATAGTTTGAACATGTCCACCCAACAAGCTCCTGTTAGTGGAAAATGACACAAGGAAAAGGCACATATGTAGTTATCTTTGAAAGAGACTGTGGATGAAGATCTGAAGCATGGCGTCTGTCCTCACTCTATTCCTGTGTGTGTGTGTGTGTGTGTGTGTGTGTGTGTGTGTGTGTGTGTGTGTGTGTTTTTGTTGTGTCTGTCCCAGAGAGCATGCTGAGGACAGCCAGCAGTCCTGACAGCCTGCGCTCGCGGACGCCTATGATCACTCCAGACCTGGAGAGCGGCACCAAGCTGTGGCACCTGGTCAAGAACCATGACCACTCCGACCAGCGGGAGGGAGACCGCGGGAGCAAGATGGTGTCCGAGATCTACCTGACCCGCCTGCTGGCTACAAAGGTCCTACACACGCCGATTTCCTCGGGGGGTGGGGTTGGGTTCTCCACCAGCTCTCTCATCTCCCTCACTGCCTCACTCCTTCTCAGTGGTCGACTCACGATAACAAACAAAACCTCCATTTTGACATTGTTGTCTTTAAAAGCTTTGATAAAGCTTTGATCATTTGTTGCCTGAAATTATTGCATGATAAGCCTTACTCGAAATACCATTGATTTAGCATCCATTCCTAAATGCATATGTCACTCTCTCTCTCTGTCTCTGTCTCTCTCTCTCACACACACACACACACACACACACACACAGCCTCTCACTCTCCCCCTCCCCCTCCCACCATCCTTTCTCCATTTGTATTTCCAGCTGATTGTTTCAAACTCTAATTGTGTGGGAAGGCGAAAATGGAAATGAGACGCTGTTTACAAGCCTCTTGGGTGGTCAATTTGGCCTCCTAATAAAAAGATAGATAAATGTGATGGGAAGGGTGTGAGTGGAAGAGCTGGAGACAGGTAATTTGTTGTGAATCGAGTGCTCCTGGGCGCATGGTGTCTGAGAGGCAAATGGATTGCGTTGGTGGGGGCTGGGGTGTGTGTGTTTGGGGAAGGGGGGAGGGGGCGCAGACTTGGCGTGCCAGACATGTCTGAGGAACCACAAGGACCAGGGGATGAGGCGCTGGCATCCTGATAGGGTGTCGCTCTCCTGCTCCAGTCACCTCCTGAGGGCTGTCCTGTTATCAGGCTGAGGACCCTCAGCTGGAGTCTGACAGGGACAGGAGGAGGAGAGTGCTGGTCCGGGATCAGTGATGCGCTTCTAGAATAAGTCTGTGTGTGTGTGTGTGTGTGTGTGTGTGTTCATGCACACCCTTTGCAATAGTGTGAGGTACAGTCAAGTCAATGTGCCATTCTCAGAGATGTAACCAATCCCACAGGTTCCACTCTGGCGCTGTCACTGACTCCAGGCTAATGTGAGGAGTTTGATTTGACTTTGGGTTCTTTTCTAGGCGCTAGATCAATTTGGAGCTCAGGAGCTGCTGTCAGGGCTGCTTTCATGCTTGGCCATCAGTAGGCTCAAGACCACCGCTGGGCCTCTTATTAGCTTCAACCACAAAACACATTTCAGAATGGACAACTGGGGGTTTCTTTACTTCTGGAAAACCATCAGTGCTGTGTTGCTATGCTTCATAAAACAATTGTACCAGGGATTCAGCGGATTGTTTGAAAGAATAGCCATGTTAGCTTTCTGTTGTCTGGGCTTGTACTAATGCTCTGTGAATGGCATGTGTTCTCTACTCCAGGGTACGTTACAGAAGTTTGTGGATGACCTTTTCGAGACCATCTTCAGCACAGCTCATCGGGGGAGCGCGCTGCCTCTGGCCATCAAGTACATGTTTGACTTTCTAGACGAGCAGGCCGACAAGCACCAGATCACTGACTCTGACGTCAGGCACACCTGGAAGAGCAACTGGTGAGTTGACATGCATGGACAGTGTGTGTGTGTGTGTGTGTGTGTTAGGAAGCATAGCAACATAGTATTGTGTGTGTGTGTGTATGCGTGTGTGTGTGCGTGTGCGCTTGACTTTGAATGCGTGCAGTCATTGTTCCTTTAATGCAATGTGTGTGTATCTCATACGTCTTTTCATATGCACCTTGTTGTGCTTTATTGCACCAGTGTGTGATTATTGGATTTCTCATGTGCATTGATGTGTGTGTGTGTGTGTGTGTGTGTGTGTGTGTGTGTGTGTGTGTGTGTGTGACCTTGATGTTGCAAATATGAGCTTTTATGTATTGCATCAGTGCGTGACATTGTGATTGTATTGACATGGCCGATGCGGTGTAATGTCTGATGAATGACTGACTCTCTCCCCAGCTTACCACTACGCTTCTGGGTGAACGTCATCAAGAACCCCCAGTTTGTCTTTGACATCCACAAGAACAGCATCACAGACGCCTGTCTGTCAGTGGTGGCCCAGACCTTCATGGACTCCTGCTCCACCTCTGAGCACAAACTAGGCAAAGACTCACCCTCCAACAAGCTCCTCTATGCTAAAGACATCCCCAACTACAAGAACTGGGTGGAGAGGTACACTCACCAGCCACACCTGTTTTATCATGCTAATGGGGGCTTTTTAACGGTAGAATGAATACAATTGAAAATGTGTTATACAATATAATGGAATATGTGCTTCAGTACAGTCAGTATCTTCACATAATGCTGTCTGGATAAAATACAAATCAGGGATTTATTCTGAAGTGTCTAGTGTCCCTCTTGGCTATCCGTAATTGAGCCGCTCTTCTGTGCAGGTACTACTCCGACATCGCCCGCATGCCTGCCATCAGTGACCAGGACATGAGCGCCTACCTGGCAGAGCAGTCACGGCTGCACCTCAGCCAGTTCAACAGCATGAGCGCGCTGCACGAGATCTACTCCTACATCGTCAAGTACAAAGATGAGGTGAGCAGAGTGGAGCACAGCAGGGCAGTGGGGTTTCTGCTGCCTTGCTGTCGGCCCAGTATGCCAAGCAAACCCAGGACTGTGAGACCCGTTCACCTGCTTCCCGTCACACCGGGGAGTGTCACCAGAGATTAGTAGCCCAGCACACTCACTCATGCCCTATTCTTTGTAAGATTTACTGTGTGTGATGTGTTATTCACTCCTCATCCCTATATATATATGAGTGTGTGTGTGTGTGTATGTGTGTGTGTGTGTGTGTTTGTTGGCACTGACAGCCTGTCCTGTGGAGACTCATCTAAAGCAGCTTCCGTGGGATCTTTGTCTTCATGGTTTGTGGAGATGGACACACATTGAGATACACATTGCTAACTAATGAGAAGTGTGAGGAGTAGTGAGCCTTCACTGTTACACTGCGTGTATGTGTGTGTGTGTGTGTGTGTGTGTGTGTGTGTGTGTATGTGTGTGTGTGTGTGTGTGTGTGTGTGTTTTTTTTGTGTGAAGAAAGAGATAATGAGGCACAAGCCATTTAGTCCCAGCTATTCACTGCATTCTCATTATTGTATTTCACTGTGTGTGTGCATGTGTAGAGGGCGGAGGAAGTAGGGGAAAATAGGGGTGTGTGTGAATGCATGCGTGCGCGCGCGCGTGTGTGTGTGTGTGTGTGTGTGTGCGTGCGCACGTGCCCGGAAGCCTATCCCTATGACTGGTATTATTGTGAGCAGTCTTACAATTGGCCGGTTCCGCACCGTGGTGCGCCGAGTGCCCTCTCCCCAACTCTAATCTGGGCTGCGCGGCTAAATGGAGGTGGGGGTCCAATCCTAACCCTATTCAGCGGCTGACACCGCGGCCCTGGTGCCGTGGCCTCCCTCCACTCTCCGCTTTGTCTCGCCCCTCCCCTCCCCTCCGGGAGCCTAATGCACTGCAGCTGGCTCCATTCGCCCGCTGGCCACTGCCGTGGCAATCATGGGCGCTTATTATCCAGATGTGGGTGTCCGTGAGGCGCCCGTCGAGAATTAGCGCTGCATTATGCAGCCGCAGCCCGAGCTGTTAGTGACCTCACCTCTCTCTCCGTCTGTCACACACACCCCCCCCCCTCCCCTCTGTGTGTGTGTGTGTGTGTCCTCTCTGTCTTTGTCTCCTCCGTGGGCTCTTCTCTCGGTGAGAGGCCTCAGATGGTGTCCTCTGTGCTCCCCATCAAGCGCGCTTCATTCTTTGATTTGCAATTCAGCCTTTTTTTTAGGAAGCCTTTTCTTCTCTCCGTGTGTCTATTTGTGTGGCTCTGCATGTGTGTGAGTTTGTGTGTGTGTGTTGTTACATCCATGTGTGCATTAGATATACTCATGCCTCTTCTTTTTTTCATGCCTCTCCTCCTTCTCTCACTCCTCCTCTGGACTCCTGTACGCATTTTCTGTCCTTCCTCCCTTTGTCGTCCTCTGCTCTTTCACTCCATCTCCCTTCTTCCCTCCTTCTCTCTCTACCTCTTTTCTTTTCTCTTCTCCTCTCATCTCTTCTTTCGCTCTGCTCTCCCCCACAGATCTTGACTGCACTACAGAAGGACGACCAGGCTCGTCGGCAGAGACTCCGTAGTAAGCTGGAGCAGGTGATTGACACCATGGCGCTGGCTAGCTGAGACCAGCTGGAGCCAGCAGTGGTGGAACTTGAGAATGCTCTTACCCTCCCGTCCCCCCACCCGTCCCCCCCCCACCCTTCAAAAAAAAAAGAAAAGAAAAGAAAAACCCAAACAGGAAGCTAAAGGACTGCAACCCGGACACAAGCAGTACACTGGAGACCCACCATAAGCTCCCCAGGGTGGGCACCACCTTTTCCATCACGTCACGTTTCCCTCCAGCTGCCTAAGAACTGTCACACACCTGGTGGGCATGCTCTTAGTGCCGCTACTCCACAGCCTACTTCCCATTTGGTTTGTGTTTTATAGTTCTACACCAATATATCAATCAGTCATTGGCTGCAGTGGTTCAGACTGCAGTGTGGAAGGCAAGGAGGAGACGGCGCCGTGCAGAATGCCGTCGGACTACAGGGATCATGCTTCCATCGTGGGATTGGACGGACGGACCAACGAACTGACGGACAGAAGGACGGACAGACCGACCGACCAATGGGAGTCCCTCTCTCTCACTCATGTGGATGGATGGATGTCACCCCCTTTTAGTGCTTCATTTTCAAAAAAATGGTTTTATATATTTTTGTTTTATCGATCTACCCACTCTCTTCAGTCTCCTGCCACATGTGTTACTGCTGAATTTGCACAAATAACAGGAACAAAAGATGAAATATATAAATATACAGATACATACATATATATATATATAGATATATAGATATATAAATGCAACTGCATTTTTTAAAGACAAAATGAAAAGAAGTTTTCCATTTTATTGTAGAGAGTTAAACAAAAAATGGATTTGATATTTCAAAGACTGAAAAATGAAAAAGAAAAAAAGACAAGGTGTCCTGTGCCATGTTTTATTTGAATGTTGTTTAGTGCAGAACTTTTTTTAGATAAAAAAAAAACAAAATGTGCTATTATTTAACTGTTGACTTGCCCAGTGACTGAGAAGTTGAGAGTTGAAATTGTATCTGCAGTGATCTACAAGGATATCAGCATTTGGAAGCTTTGTCTTTCAGTGAATAATGACTGAGGTTGGTGTGTGCGAAGAAATGGATTTGGGTTTTGGTTTTATGTGCATCTTTTTGACCTTCAGTGCTGTTGTGGTTTTATTGTAAAATCTCTTTGAAATGGCTTTATTTTATATTCCATGGCCATTTGTTGCAAGGCAAAAAAAAGAAATGTATTCACATCTGACAGCAATGACAGTACAAATGTTGTCTCTGAATCTGTCAGCTAAATCCAGTCACCTGAAGAAGAAGCATCCATGTTGTTTACTGGCCTTGTACTGCCACAGTCCACTGTGTCTCTGTGCAGTGTCAAATGAAGGATATGTCCCTCCGGTGAAGGGAGGATGTGGGAAAGTATGGGTGGAACTTCAAGGGAGGGAATCCTAGTTCAGTCACATTGTGACATGTAGCAGATGTGATTTGATTTCATATTTCTCACTTCCTTTCCCTCCACCCCTCTCTCTCTCTCTCTTTCTCCCTCCTCCCTCTCTCTCTTTATCTCTCTCTCTCTTGCTGTCGCCTTCTATCTGTCCATATCAAGTGATCTCCCTCTGAAGATGTGCCACTCTTTTGATCCCCCCTTCCCCAGCTCCTTCCCCGTGAAAAGAAGCCCTGTGTTCAGTGCTCCACTAGGTGAGGCTGAGGGTGTTGAGAGAGTTCTGTCAGAACATTAATGCTGTACTTTGGCTTCCTTCCAGAACACTTAGTGGTACAGAGTTGATACAAGCCTGTTAAATTAGCATTGTTTAGCAGCCTTGTCTTGGGCTGTGGGAGTTACACGTTTCCTCATCCATGATGAAGTTTCAGGTCAATGAGGTCTTTATATGTTGCTTTGAATAGTTGTCTTGGGTCAGTTTTGTCATTTGAACTGTGGTCAGCTATATATTACTATTATTATTTCTTATTCTCAGAAGAGAGTTTGGAGAAAGTGTTTTCCCCAGGTTTTTTTTTCATCAGTGGCAACAAAATAGAACTTTGCTTATATAACAATCTTTCATGTGGTACACATTGAGAGAATGAACGTTATCTGTTATTATTTTGTGATCTATTGTGTGAAAAAAAAAATAGAAAATGTAAACATCAGTGATGTGTAACAAGATAGTGAAATCTACTTTGGCATTGTCAAAGTATTTCTTTTCACCTTTTTTTTTATCCCTCTGAAATGTTGTACCTTTGTGAAGCTCTCGCTATTACTCTGGCTCCCTTTCAAGTCTTGCACCAGTTCCCTTCAAGTCAGCCATGTTCAAACAACAGAAGAAAACTACATTCCTCTTACCCTTTCCATTGAGATTAAAGAAGGAATTGAGACTTGGTGGGAGGGGGAACACTCTGAAATATTTAGGTCAGAAAGATGATGAAAGAAATTCCAAGTCTCTCAAACTGTAGTTTTGAAGTTTTTATCTGCCTTTTTTACCTCAATATATCCACCACTAAACATCAGGGGTTAGAGGAGTTGGCGGGGATTCAGTGAAGAAATTATCTGTTTTATTTATTTTAATTTAAATAAACCATTTGCAATGTTATAGTCTCTCTCTGAATCAGTTGGGAGCAGGTCTCCATATCACAGTAGCCATGCACTTCCTGTTGCAAGTTTGTGTTGTTTTTGCTCTTTAGGTACATGTTTCTCTTTTTTAATATGGAAAGATTCTCTTTGATATCCTCCTAGTCTCAGCTCTACTGTGATATCATCTACCTGACATGAAATCAAGGGTTCTTCCAAGGCGCTCCTAACAGTGCTTGTGTGTCTTACCTGCTTCCACCCTCCTCTCTCCCCCACTCACTGAGAGTAACCGGTCTCATCAAAGCAAGCTTGGCTTCATTGAGTATTCCTCCATGCCACTCTGCAACCCCACAGCAGACTGTGTGCTTTAAGCACTATCCCCGTTCCCACCAGACTCCTTAAAGCCTCTCGTCGCCCTCCCTCCCCAACAGGGCTGGATTTCCTACATATACTTGATAGAAACTTGAAACAGGGTTCTTTGTCCAATAGAAAAAGGCTTTAGTGGCCTTACTGATGATTGTGGTCTCCAAATCCATTTCCCCCCATTCTTTTTGCATCTTTTTTTATTCTACCAATATCTTATTACCCCCAGTCTCAAGGTACTTGGTAATTTGTTTTCCATTCATGTTAAAGTGATATTTTTTAATCAATTAAGATCAGCAGTGGGACCTCTCAATAGTGCTTAATGGTTTAAAGCGCTATTATCCACATCAATAAGCATTTACTAGCTGATTGAGTGCATTTTGTTTCCACATTAATTTCTGATGGCAATGTTGATGGGCTTTGCCTCTTCACCACTCTGGCTTTGATGACTGGGATGGTTAAACAGCTGGATGTGTTTGAAATTGCCAAGACACTTCATACGCTGTGATGTTTTTAGCCTTCCTTTTTTGTAGGTGCAGGAGAGTGTTGTTTTGTTCTCTCTTTGTTTATTTGGGAATGAGCATAATCAATCACATTTCTGAGACTCAGTCTTGTAAATGAAGCAAGTGTGTTTTTTTTTTTTTTTTTTTTTTGTGCGTGTGCTGCGTGTTGATTCATTATTCTTTGCCACTATTGTTTTGTTTTGTCGCATGTCTGATCAAATGACAGCTGTGGGAGTCACAACAAAACAAGACTTTTGTTTTGCTGGATGGTTTTGGGCCCGCAAAAACAAACTAGCAAGACATGTTTTGACAGAGAAGCTGTTACTACAGACACAGAGCTTTCACTTTGCACAGAGTGCCTTGTCAGCTCCCCCCTCCCATCCTGAAACCTTACATGACCTCCTGCATTGTCCACAAGCGCCTGCTTGGTCACAGCCTTGGTCACACCATTCCTTTTGAGTTTTGAGTTTTGAGTTTCTTTTCTGCTCAGTCCAAATAACCCCACCATTACTTTGATGTCCTATTTTACCCCTATTTTGACAGATTGGAAAAGCTGTACTTTTTATGAAGATTATTACAAAAACAAACAAAAAGCATAGGGACAGGTGTGTAATGTGGACTTCAAGAAGACAAACTAAAGAATTTTAATACTAATACATTTTTAAGAGTTTCAGACTTGAATCAACTTGTGACAGGTTGGCTGTTAAATGTTCATTGTGTAAATATTCTGCTCTTTTCCTATTTTGCAGATTTATTACTTGTAAATAAACACATGCATCAAGGAGAGATTAAACATTTTTGCTAAAAGTGTCAGTGTTGTTCTGTTTAATGCTCTGTTTTATACAGATTGATTTTGTATTGTATTGAGTTTTTATGTATTTGAGTGTGTTTCAGTGTGACAGCAGTATCATTTTAAAATTAGGGTCAAAGAGGTAATTTGTTCATGCAGTGCAGTACATGCAATAGTGCACATAATATCTATGTAGTAAAATGAAGCATAGACATTTTTAACATGACATCAAAGCGGTTGTCTCTTCACATTCTGTTATTACGAGGTCCTGTTGGATACCATGGAGCACCATTAGCATCCTCCACAGCACAGCTAGTTAGCGTTCATAGCGAAACATGGCTACATGTTTCCAATAACCGCGGAAAACCAATCAAGTCTGCCATGCAGCCTCTCTCTAGTCCAGTCAGTGTTAGCTGCTGTGGCTTAGTCTAGAGTTTCACCTATAGAGTCATTTGGCAGGAAGTCTCTAACATCTCCACAGTTGAGCGGTCTGCTAGTCCATGAGGAGTCTGTCACTCACAGCAGACTCCCCACCCGACTCCTCTGCAGTCTCTCATCCCCCACTGAGAGCCTCTCTTTAAAATAGCTCTGGACATGCTCCTCTCCCCTGGGTGGGTTGCATTTGAGCTTCCTGCGGTTATTCATCTGACAGCAGGTCACAAAGTTTGAAAAGGTTCCCTCCTTCGTGACTTTGCTGTTTTTTCCTTTCCAATTTAATTCCCATCCTGGCTAGAGGCATAATTAGGTTTTTTTTCTTTTTCATTGTGTCCATGTAGTGGTTTTCATCTAAAATAACTTACATATATACTTTAACCGCACCCATCACTGCAAAACACTACTTTGAGGAGACTTTGCATTAAAAAAAATTAAGAGGCTATTTTTCCAGGCTTGACAAACAGAACCTGTATGCTTAGACATAACTGAAGGCCAACAAAGTTGATGAAAGATGGCAACTTCAGAAACTTTTTTATGTGTACACCAAAAACTTCCTGAGTTCAAATATCTATATTTACATATAGGCAGAAACACTCATAGCTGAATTAACACGCTGGGTCTCAAAAAGAAGCCCCTTCTAGCTGCTGTAAGCTCCTTTGCCTGTGCACCGTTCACCTCCAGAGGAAGTTAAGCTCTTCCTGAGGATTTACTGAGCAATCTACAATTAGCAGGTGGCACCGTGGCAGTGCACCTCCTAGTGCTCAGCCTATCAGTAATATCCCTATGGCCATTTACTTACCTCCTCCTCTCATATTCAGTGTCTCGCTGGGCCCCTCCCAATCTACTCTCTCTTTCTCTCTCTCACTCTCTTTCTCTCTCTCTTTCTCTTTCGCATATCATGACAATGTTTACACATCATCACTCCACAAATAAATAAAAAATGTGAATAATGGAGAATAAAGGAGAAATCCATAGCCCCATTGGTTGAGGTGTGGTCACTGAGTGTTGTCGGTAGGAAAAAGATTGAGAAAATTTGATACAGGACAATACTGAACCTGCAGCTAAAACTGAATGGGGCACAGTAACTTACGTTCAGTTTTATTTTCCTTTGACCCCTTCAGTTTTAACGTTAGCTGCTGTTTCATTATTTATTTCAATATTTATTTATTTATTTATTTATGTTGCATCAAATTCTCTGGTTCTTTTTCCTCCAGACAACTCTCAATGACCTCAAAAAACAGGGCTATGGATTGATTCACATCAGATTTTTCCTTTAAATAGGCTACATTCATTTATTTCTTAGTAGAGAGAGAGTATTCATCAGGACCTGCTATCTGACTCTTTTTCTCTACCTGCCCTTGAAACCCCCTGCTTTTCCTTTCCTGTCTCTCCTGAATAGGTCTACTCTGTTCTCTCTGTTTTAAATATATAGCACTACAGCCTGAATAAGTCAATGTCTTAGTTTTATTAAGCTTAAATAATTTTAGGATCATGTTCATGAAAAATGTTTAGCATATATGCCCATCAATACATAAACATGTAGTTTATCCATATATTCATATACATATGGTTAAACTAAATATGGCATACAACTTCTAACAATGTAGCTATTAACTCAACCCAATCTTTTTGGCTTGATTTGTGTGGAAGGAATATAGGCTATGCAGAAATTTGCTGTAATTTCTTGCTGGATCAGGCTATGTCATTGTATCTGGATTCAGATTATGTTCTCCTGCAACAAGAGAAATGGCCCGCATGGGTGCAGACAGAGCTGCAGAATATATTAGGACACTGATTCTCAAACTGGGGTCCAGAATGTATTAAAACACTGATTCTCAGACTGGGGTCCAGAATGTATTAAGACACCGACTCTCAAACTGGGCTCCAGGGACCCCCAGGGGTCCGCAGCACATTGCCAGGAGGTCAATAAAAAAGTTTGCTACAAAAAATAAACTTGTCTTATGGGGAGAAAAATACTAATATAAAGCCCAATCACACTTTGTTTATTACTCCCGCTGGCATTAGAAACAGCAACATTAGTGACAAGTTAGCCTACATGATACATTACATCAATCTGTCAAAACACTTTCTTTAGGCATTTGTCAACTGCAAGCAAAATGAATATAATTAGTTATGTGAAACAAACAGTATCTTTTAACACAGAAGGCTTACATTTCACACAAAAATATAAATCCTTTTAAAACTGCTCCTGCACTGTCAAGTTTTGCCAAATGCAATAACATGCATATTTAAAACTGTTGTTTTTAGAATGAGAGTTCAAAAGCATCTGAAAGAACAAATAGCTATAAACTTATGTAGTTAAACTTTTGTTGCTATCAGGCGGGGTCCTTGAAAAAAAAATCTGCTCCATGAGGGATCCCCGGCCCAATAAAGTTTGTGAAGCCCTGTACTGAGAAATTGAGTCTACATTGAAAGTTCATTTTCTTGTGAACCGGTTAATACAGCAACTACTGACTAGCATCACTGGACAGCTGACACTGTGCCGTTTCACTATACTATGCTATAAATGAAATGCTAATGTTAACACTGTGAGAAATACAATCATTTCTCAGAGAAGTACACAAGCAGGAACTCCACATCCCTGCGTCCAACACCTACTACACCTCTATTCAAGTGTACTTTTCATGTTTGACTGGGGCGAAAAAAAGTGAGTCAAATGTTCCATGAAGCCAAAAAGACAAAGAGAATATACTAGCCCACTTCTCTCAGTTTAGTTACAAAATCATACATACAAGATGTCTTACATATTTCTCTGGAGGTCACTGCATTTTAATAGTGCAAATAAATGTTTATGCTTTGCGAATGCCTTCTGATTTACAAGTCCTGAAAAGGGACTCTTAGAATTTTGCTCTAATTTGATCACTTCATCTTTTCATTTCAGCCCCAAATCAACAAAGAAGCTGTAAATTGTGACAAAGTTCAGAAGGCAAACAACATGGAATGGGATGTAAAAGCACAATCTCTTCATTAATCACTGGACACATTTGCATGGGGTTTCTTTATGGCGTTCCAAGATAAGTGACACTAGGCATTGTGGGTAGTGAAAGCAGCCGGCGCCATCTTTGAAGCTCCATAGAACCTTGCTGTGCAGATAGAGATAGAGTACGTGTGTGTGTGTGTGTGTGTGTGTGTGTGTGTGTGTGTGGTGTGTGTGTGTGTGTGTGTGTGTGTAGGGGGCTAGTGGGGAAGAGGGCTGTTTGTGCTTGTAGGGAGGTCTGCAGGATCCCCCAAATCCCACCAAAGGACTGATAACCATGAAGGTCTAGCAGAGTAAAGGGCCGATTTCCCAGCCAGCAGGGCCTCGATAACAGTGCTTGTTCAATGTCAGCCCTATCTCTGATTGTAGTCACACTGATTTGATGTGTTGAACTCAAACACACGTCTGCCCATGTCTGCTCTCCTCAAGGTCAGCTCAGCGCCAGCTGAGACCCCCACTGGCCTGGCTGTCTTTCAGAAACATTTAAACACACACCCAGCAGAAAGAGTCACATCTTTAAGAAATGGAACACAACTCAATGTCATTTTCCCAAAATAAGTTGCCCATTGAGACGTGCACTTGTGAAAAGTGTGAAGTATTTTTCTGACATAAATGAGTGATTTTAGACAGAAAAATGTTAACGACAGGTAACAGCTTTAGGATTAGGATGATTCTAAGGTATAATGTTGGGATTGTGTGGGATGTAGACATTACAAAATTAAGTGTCATTAATGTTCATGATATGTGCCATGTGTTACCCTAAGGCAGACCCATGTAAACACACAATAAAGTGTTAGCAGATTCTATTGGGAGATGATGGGATGACCTGTGTGTTCTGCTGACTGTGGAGATGGAGCCTTGTGAGGGGAGCTAACAGAGAGAGAGGCCCAGCAGTGGGGCTAAGGCCAGGGCTCCGGTGTCTGAGAACCAGCACAGGGCTCTTTACTTCTCCAGCAAACTCCAACTCTGGACCAAACCCTCACAGCAACCACTCATGCATTTTTCATCAAGCCTGCTGCTCAGGTGTTGCTCTTTCTCTCTCTCTCTCTCTAGTCTTCTTGCTTCCCCACTTTTTTTCTCCACCATTCTTTCTTCTTTCTTTTCTGTCATCTATGCAGGCCCATAACACCATCTTTCCCTTCGAAGTCATCTTTCTGTGTGCTATGTACTCTGATAGACTGACATTTTGCTTTGAAAGACAGATAAACTCCAGAAAACATGACTAACTAGGGGACAGCACTGAGGAGCAGATAAGAAAAGGTTATGGGAATGTCTGT
>PYXC01001579.1:1477500-1510000 GCA_015244755.2 Tenualosa ilisha | reverse complement strand
AAGCTACTTAATTCCATTGAACATGATAGTATTTTGTGCATGTATAGGTTCCTACTACATCCTTGTACATTGTACTGTGTCAACAAGCATTACCTATTACAGTCGTAAGAATTTGTAAGTACACAAAGTTCCATTTAGTATATGTTATTACTCTTTGTTCCATTGTACTTCTCGGGATAGAGTCACTGTAAGGCCCCTATAACACAAGGTGTTATTAAAGCTGCATGTTGTTTCTAGCATATTGTAGCAAAGCTTCTGCAACTTCTTATAGTCATCCATGTAGAAAATAGCTGTGTAAAGAGCCTGCAGTGCAGAACAAGGATCTGCTGTGCAATGAGACTGAGTGGATTTCTAGATGTTGGCATGGCTCTTTACAGTGATCTGAAGCGAAGTGAGAGGTTTTGTAAGTGCAAGAGGTTTTATTTAGATTCAGCAGAGTGGTGAATTCAAGAGGTAGGAACTAAAATGGATCCAGTCAATTAGCTCATTTACATGAAAGAGTAATGATTCAGTGATTCTATTTTGTGAGCCCTAATGGCTTGCTTTTATTGAAATGATGTAAGATTAAGAGATGTTGGTTTAAGCTGAGAAGATTTGACTGATTAAAAAGTCAGTTTAAAGAGCATGTTTCCAAATTTGAAAAAAAAAATATATAAACCAAAACTTCTTTTCTGTAAAAATTGCTTCCTCTGCCCACTTCAACCACACTCATCTCTGTTGCGTTTCATCCCTGCCTCTCACTGGTTGACTTCCCTGTCATCAGTTCCTCTACATTGGCCTACGACCAACCTCACGGGAGGTCCATGCCAGGGCCAACTCTTCTTCCTAGAGGCCCTGCGACCAACCTCCTCTCACAATGGCAAAAAGTAACTTGTCAAAATGGACCCACCCAATGTTTCTCCAGTGATTAATCTCACTGCCTGACTTTGACATTATGTCTGGCTGCTACTGTGCGGTCCAGTCAGAAGTTTAGACAGCCACCTTTGGCTTGACTACCAGATAACGCTGTGGAATAATATTTTGGAATTATTATGATGCTTAGCCATGGACAAACTGTAGTCTATCTTACCGTAACTTCTAACTGTACTTTTTTTGAATGACCCCTTTTAGTTGGGATGGCCCCTTGAGTCGTGCATCTGCGTTCTCCTTAAATAATTACCACAAGTGAGTTTTTCCTTTTCTTGGGCGCTCCTGAATGAATTAAAATTATTGTTTTTTCCCACACGCAAAGTGTCTGTTTTCAGAACATTTCAATATACCCAATGCACAATTACATTAGGCATTTCTATTCATAAAACGAATTCTTAAAGTGAATCAGAAAATCAGAATGTACTTAATCATATAATCACATAATCCAGTCCTGCATGCAATCATCACTAAACATGGATGGAATGTTATATGACCCCGGCGATGGGCTTGGGCATGGTCTCCACATTCATCCACACAAACATCAAATCCTTCCAGACAACCAGAGACAAGTGATTTGAAATCTGGCAGTTTCCACGTACTTGATAGCATGTGAAATTATGAAATATCTATCTTGCACACTCACATTTAACAACAATTCAATAGGCACTCAGTATGTATTTCTATCTCCATAATAGGGGTGGTACTGCACTTCTGCTGATAACGTAAAAATGGTTCTGCTCAGTATTTATGTCTGTTCACAGTTCTCTCTCAAATAAGTGTAGTCAAAGTCTACAGTTATTCTAACTATGCACCAGTTATCAAACTCCTCACCCATTTTAAGTTTGTTTAAACATGTATTTGTGTGTGTGTGTGTGTGTGTTTCTCTTATACAGACAATACAATTTCATTAAGAATAAAATTTCAAGAAGCCATGGCATAATGCTGTGCTCCTGTAGGCTACCTGAGGCACTGTAGTGCCTCTCCACAAACCAGCCGAGCGGTACAAACGCAAAGGTGAAGTGCAACTGAGAAGGCGACGAGGGCGGCAGGGAACAGAGGAGCGGTGGCAGGATGGACTCAGGGCACAGCGTTCAGGCCAGTACCTTCCTTCAGGCAAGGACACCTTCGTTCCAATCACTTGGTTTGGAGGCAGTCCTGTCTACTGACCATACAGGCTCTGCACTGGGCTCCGTTGTGGGTAAATTACTCCATCAGATAGATAGATAGATAGATAGATAGATACCTTCACTGCCACTGTATACAAGACATTTCAGCTGCCCAATCCAGTGGTATTTAAAAAAGGGATGTACAGGATGCAACCACATAAAAGAAACACACATCATCATACAGAACAAGAGAAACACACATCATCATACAGAACAAGAGAAACACACATCATCATACAGAACAAGAGAAACACACATCATCATACAGAACAAGAGAAACACACATCATCATACAGAACAAGAGAACAATATTGACAGAGAACAAGATAAAGTGTTGAGTGACAGATATTGCACTGAATACAGATATTGCACTGAGCAGAAATACAGGGTGTGAGGAGTCCCTTAGGATTTTCTCTGGAGAGGTATTGGGTACCTGCAATGTCCTCCAGTGAGGGAAGAGAGCAGCCTATGATTTTTTCCCTCTGACCTAATGACCAAGCTGATGAACAGCCTGCGTGCCACGCTGCTGTGAGGCTGTACGGGATTATGCTTTCTGGGGCAGAGCTGCAAAAAGTCATCTATTTGCACATCAATTTGCAGTTTAAATTGTTTTATTTAGGACACGGAGAAAGTGCTGGCTTTGTTGTGCCTTCTTTACAATGGCCGTAGTATTTGTGGACCAGGAGAGCTTGTCAGAGATGTAAACTCCAAGAAGTGTAAAACTTTGAATGATTTCCAAACAGTCTTTATTTATGATGACAGGTTGATGGTCAGCTCTGCTCTTCTTGAAGTCCAGGACCAGTTCTTTAGTTTTGTTTGTGTTGAGTGACAAGTTGTTTGATGAACAACACAGTGTCAGTTTGCTGATCTCATCTCTGACTCATCCCCTCCTGACATGAGACCCACCACTGTGGTGTCATTTGTGAATTTGATTATGGGATTAGCGGGGTAGGAGGGTGAGCAGTTATGTGTGTAGAGTTAGTATAGTAAGGGGCTAAGCACACAGCACGGTGGGGAGCCGGTTCTGAGTCTGGGTGATGGTGGGGGAGGGGTGGGGGCCCAGCCTGACTGACCAGGGGCAGTTGGTGAAAAAGTCCATGATCCAGGAACAAAGATGGGAGGAAAGACCAAGGTGGAGCAGCTTCCTGATAAGCATGTCCGTGATGATCCTGTTGAAAGTGGAGCTTTCATAGCATCGGGACATAGGTCCATCTGTGTTCGAGGTGTTGAGCGATGGTGATAGTGTCCTCTCTGTACCTGTTCTCTCTCAGTGGGGGTCAAGGGTGGAAGAGATGCTGGAATGGAATGGGAAAATGCAGAGCTACAGGCAGGTCTAACTCTGCCATCTTCACACCCGAGACTTGACTGGATGAGAACATCCCACCCCACTCAGCTCACTTACTGGACTGACAGCTGCTCTTAGGAGCCATACTTAGGCCTAATAGTTACGTGGCTCATCAAGTAGTCACCACATATTTATACATCAACGAAATCAGTAGTTAAGTATTAAGTATTAAGTAAAAATGTACTAAAAGAACTTGATTGATGATGGAGATTTTAACATATCATATGTAATTAACTGATATACCAGCATATCTTATCCATGATAGTAAATCATAACTAAATGCATAAAATAGTTCAGTCATTCTTGAGAAAAGGGACAACACATGTCCTCCATATAAAAATGTCAATTTCTTTAAAAATTCAAGGAATTGAAAATTAAAAAGGACACCTAAAGTTTAGTCTTGAGGTGTGTACTTATGACATTAATTGAATGTATTTCAAAATCATTTGTATGAAATGTGTAAAATGCGTTTTACTGCTTTACTCTGCAAAAGACCTCCATTTATTGCATCCCTAAGGACTTAACACTGTTGTTTGATTAATCAAATCAAAATAATACTTGGAGTGACAGACAGAGTTGACACAAATCATATTATGATGTGAATAAGACTTATTTTATTTATATTTAAACATTACATAATAAATAAATCTGTTCCTTTACATGGTTTGTTAGCTGAGACATGTGTTAGTACATGTATCTATTCACAATTCATTAATCATTACTTTTTTTTTTTGAAGATTTAAAAAGTAGTTTTGTCCTTATCTTAAGACTGCCTCAAGAGTTTTTAATGATTCAACCTATCAACTATGTTTGAGGTTTAGGAAACATTAAATGCATAAATGCATATTCAAAAATAAATCCAGTTTATGGCTTCCGAGAATTTATATTGTGACTCCATCACAGTATTGAATTGCCTTTGAATGTGAATGATCAGCTATGGAGTGTTTGGAAAAATACTTATTATTTGCAGCTCACAAATTTGCAATTTGCAGCTCTAAAAAATATTGAATAAAGACCAGCTGGCAAAAGCATGGTTGAGAATGAGGACAGCGATTGGAATGTGCTTCATCATGTTGGGTTTACTTGATGTGTGAGTGGCTGTAGTAATCCTATTTTATTAATGCCTCACTTGTTAATAACATCCAGTTGAAGCTGTTTTCAGAAAACAACAGCAGGCTGCTGATGCAGTGCTGCTTGTAACTCTGCAATGACAAAGGGCAAATGGCACTGAACTGACAGCACCATAACCCCCCCTTCTCACACTGCAGTGCTGCATCAATGCTTTTTCCATGCTGAAATTAAAGAAATGCCCTAAGCATCTGCAGTCTGAACCTTTCCCACTTCATCAGCGTTTTCAATGTACAGTGAATGTGCATGTCTAACTGTAATTTTGGTCATCGGCAGGAAAGCATGCATCATTTGATTCATTTTTCTATAATCTGTCTTCCTGAGAATTCACAACTTATTCTAGGTGGATGTGAAAGGGGAAAAAGAGCAAGCTGTCTGTGTGTCTGACAGCAGGGAAGCAAGAAGCTAGGAATCTCTGGACATGAAAATGTTTTTGAAAAGTGGAAGCGGAGGAGGCCCCATTGTAGGTAAGACCTGAATGGTGAAGGAACAAGCTGTGACTGACAGTCGACTCCACTGACTGCTGAACAATCTGCTCCCCTGCTGTTTCATGTGTTGTCCTAGATGCTAGCCCATTTCTATGGATTCTTGCCTATACAATAGACAAGAGCTATGCTGATGACATGGCTGCCAATAACAATGTGCAAAACAAATCGATTTTGAAGACATATTTGAACAAAGCTCTGCCATCAACACACACATAGCAAGCAAAAATAAATTGCGCACATACAAATTTCACACAATACATGGAAGTCAGTGTGTGAAAAAGGACAATCTGCCATGCAACATGCATTCAGTTTTTTTGCCTGGCAAGGTGAGTCTGCTGCACATGATGCATGTATCATCCTGCTAATTTGCTCCTCCATAATAAATGGTCTCATGCTCTTGCTCAACTTTTGCTTCTAGTGTGTGCTGGGACAGCAGCCTGGGACATGGGAGACTGGGGTGCCATGCATCATACTGCTAGAGGGAGCGCTCGAAATTTCCCTCCCTCGTCACCACACAACCTGAGCCCAGAGGCCCCCAGTGTCCCCCCTCCACCCCCTACCCACCCCCCAGACGACAACCCCCTATGCCTGACCTACATTGTATGTCCTCTCGTTAGAGTTCTACCTATTCATCACATGATGGCAGGGGCCCCAATGGGAGAGGAGAGGTGATCAGTGTGAGTAGAGGACAGAACGTCCTCCAGCTTAGGAGTCACAAGTGAAAATCAAAGGGCCAGCGATGGGCATGAATCACATTATAAAATAGGTGCACTTGGCTATGTAATGCAGGGCCCTGTGTTCCCTTGCTCATATAAGAAAGCCATTGCCCATAGTTTTAACCACAAGAGAAACTATAGTGCAGCTCCTTTGCAAACTGGATGAAGCTGAAGATTTTTTTTCGGAGCCGAGGCACAGTAGATGGGCAGGAGTCAGGCTTTTAGAATGCTCATCCATACTCTATGTCACAATGTATGAGATGAACATTCTAATTCAGTACAAATAGTGTCTCCTTTGCATCTGTTCCTCTTGTGTAGATATAAAAAGTCCTGCTCTCCTGACTAGGCATGGATCCACTGTGTGATCACGAGAAGTCATCAAAGACAGAGGATGGTGTGCTGCTGTCTGTGCCAGACTGGGGGTTGATGATACAGTGTGACCCCCATATCTGCAGCTGATACCCACAGATCAGAGCTGCCTCCCAAAGGATAGTGAGGAGCCCAGTTAATTACTTTCATCTCCATCCTCTCATTCTTTCTCATTCATGGCTGTCCCTGCAGGACCAGAGCCACTGGAGCTCCCTCACTCCTGGGGATGCCTCCCCCAAGCCAGAGAGGCCCTCACATCTGCCTAGCCCCTCACTGCCTGAGCTCCACGCTCCCACAAGACCCCAGACTAATGTGCCGAGGCTCTCGCAAGGAGTTGGCTGATTGGTTTGTGACCTTCCTCCAGATTCCATTGTCAAAGGCTATGCGCTGTTTTTGAATACTTTCTCTTTTTTTCAGATCAAGCATTGTGGAGGTAGACATTTCTGTGATATTTGTGATATTTGGAAACCTGAATAAGCCACCACTGTCTCTATCATGAACACATTTCAGAAAGCAGACAGGGTGAGTGGGTCTAAAAAACAGTTTCAATGTTTCTTTGAATCATAAATGTGTCCCCAGTCATTCTGTAATAACTGAACTCCCATTTCATTTCATATACCAGTGGTGGTGGAGGGTATACAATGTCTGTGAAAGCACAAAAAGACCAGGCGTGTGAGTAGTGTTCCTCTTAAAACCTAGGATGAGGGCTCCTTTTTCAGTCATAAGCTGCAATGTAGCTATTATGTTCCTATGTGAGACACAGTGAAAGAACATGAAAGCTTCTCTTTTTTCATACGGATATATACTTTACTTTAGGAAGACATCTTTCAGTTTTAAAATCTATGATATTTCATGCATATCTTTGAAACATGTTTGCCATATGTTGCCAGCGGCTCTTACTTGTGTAGAAGTATTATTCATGTAAAGATGATGTCGAACTTCCAGCTGCAAAAAGTCTTTAAATAGGAGACAGCAGGAGAGGTTACCTGTATTTCCATGGTTACCAAGTCACACGTTGTCCTCTTCAGCTCATCTCCCCCACATGTACAGTTTACTTATAATTAGTAGGAGCTCTCCTGAAGAAAGTCTACCCTTGCACCACATCATCTCCAGTTTCTGCAGTCAGGTTTGAGAGGTAAGCGTATCTCAACACACCAGACAGTTGTCAGCCCCCATAATCCCCACATGGACAGTTTATTCAAAGGCATGGTAAATAAAAACATTGAGGCTTCTGTAGTTCCTCTGACGAAAGTGATTTTTTCAAGTTCAACATCATGGAAATTTGACCTGAGCTTCATCCTTTGAGTTTTCTGGACTTCAAAGTCTTGTTCCTGGCATACTGTTCCTTCCTTGGCAGCATCAGAGGCTGTTTGATGAGACATTTGGTTCAGAACTAGATAGGTTCACTGACAGATATACCTTCCCTCCTGTGCAGTCTTCGACAGACATTAGACCTCTCACTCTCTCTCAAGGTCAGGTTCAAGAGCCACTGCACCCCCATCCCCTCTCCATCTCCTCTCTTTCATTTGACTTGAAAAGAAACTTTCTGAATGTAACATTAAAGCTCACAGAAGTCCGACATAGACGTTCCCTTTTCTTACCCTGCACTTTCAGTCAGATTTCTCTCTCACTGTATAAAACCTCTCTGCTAGCCTCTTACTGTAATTCAGTTTGTGAAGGCTACACCATCTAAAGCCACTTTCCTATTTAACAATTCCAGAAATGTAAACTTCAGAGATGTAAACTTCATACTTCAGAGTTTCTGCTAAATTGAAAGGAGCAATGTGTACTATTTGAATACCTTTGGGTTCAAATATGCAAAAAGACAAAAATGGAACTACTGTACTGGTGTTAAGCCAAAACCACATAAGCACCTTATTGTCCAGATATCCACTGAAGCATGCAAATCAACTAGCTTTTACCACATGTGGTCACTTTGTAAAGCTGCATTCAATGTGACACAAAACCGAGAATAGTTAACATGACTTACGTATAGCAACTGCAGTAAAGTTTGTTTCTGGTGATAGGAATTTATATGACATAGCAACTTAAAAGCAATAAAGATTTTTTTTCAAGTGATGGGCATGTAAAGCCTTCATTTCTAATTCCCTTTAAAGTCTTGCTCTCAAAATACTAGAAGCTCACTGACAAAACAGCCAGAGATACTCTTTTCTATTCAGTGTATGACTTGATGAAATACAGACTTGGTCTTTATGACACTGAGCAATTTGAGTGCATGCGCTGATGTTCATTGTTCCAAAGCACCAAGATTTTTGCTCAGTTTCTTTACAAGCTCCCTACTGCCAAAACAACAGCATCTTTCGAGCCCTATGGGAGAGGATTATCTGAGGTGTTGACTCTCCCCTAACCCACCAAATGTTCAGAAAAAATAGTTGTGACCATGGATATATGTGGTCTATTTTTTGTTCTCATGCCCATTGTAAAATTTCCATCAAAACGTTTTTGCTTTACACAGCACAGATAACATGTATTACTTGAGAAAATATGGCCCCGTAGATGACTTAAGACATGGTTCTAAAATATTGATAATATAATCAAATGCATTAGCACCCAGTCTTGAATGGTCTATGATTGCTCAATCACTTCAGCAATCATTCAGGTGCACCTCTGTGTGAAAAAGCACTTTTTGCACGAATCCTCTGGCTACCACACTGAGCACTCAATCTACCTCATTTTCTCTCTACATCTGGTAGGGGGTAAGGGGGGTGAAGGGGGTGAGGGGGGTGTGTAGGTGGGGGTGGGGGTGCATCTTGTCACAGCACACAGTGTGTGCCACTGAAGGAGGATCTCTGGTGAGGACCAATCCAACACTCACCAAATCACAAGCGACCCACTGGACCTCTTCTCCTCCAGTGTCCCTCCTCCCCCCCTCTTGTTATTGGGCTGTTGGTTGGAGTCATTCGAGCAGAGAAATTGCCTGTTATCTGTGGGGTCGATTTTTCATGCGTCTGTAAATTGCCTTGTATTGACACTCTGTCAGTGTGAGGATCTCCACGTTAGCCCCTGTGATCTGCCCTTAGGTTTGAGTTGGACCCCTGCTCTGAAGGTGTGTGTTTGTGTCTGTGTGTGTGTGTGTTTATAGCAAAGGTAATGTATGCTATCAGTTTTGGAATGATTTTGGGAGTGTGTGTTTGTGTGTTTTCGTGTGTGTGTGTGTGTCTGTAAATCTGTGTGTGCATGCCTGTTGTGCTTTAGGTTAGGGGTGTGAAGAGTGTGTGTATGGGTCTAGGTAAAGACCGTGTGACTCATGGTATAGGGGTAAGCGTTGGCCTGGATAAACCCTTGCCCTTGGCAGCCCATTTCCGAAACACAAGAAAACAGGAACCAGTCACAACCATCAGATATAGGGGGGCTTTACGTGACCAGTCACAACCATCAGATATAGGGGGGGCTTTACGTGACCAGTCACAACCATCAGATATAGGGGGGCTTTACGTGACCAGTCACGATCATTATCTGATATAGGGCAGGCTATATGTGACCAGTCATGACCATTATTTGATATAGGGCAGGCTTTATGTGACCAGTCACAACCATTATCTTAAATGGGGCGGGCTTTTATGTGATGTCAGACAAAGGGATGCATTGAACACAACCAATGGCTGCACAGATGGTGTCACCATTGAACTATTTGGACATTTGGCAATTCGTGGATCTGCCCAAGGTTTCTTCCTAGATTACCTAAACATAAGGGAGTTTTTTTTTACCCCTGTTGCTCTTGGGTGCTCCTTGCTGTAGAGCGCCAGGAGTCAATACTATTGTAAAAAGCGCTGTATAAATATATAATTGAATTGAATATATTTTCTCTGGAATTGAGCACAACTGCATTTGAAACTTTTGTAAATATTCAATTCGATTATAGAAAAACTTTGAAGTCATTTTGGTGGAAAACACCAAACATCAGTTATAACTCTTCATAATCATTGTCATTTTCTATCCAATCAAGCCTGTAAACAAATCTGTATGAACTGGTGTGACCTTACAATGGTGATGCAAAACTGAGTGACTGTAGTGGGAGCTAAGCGAACCAGCAAAAGCTGAACCAATTCTCAAATCTTAATCTGTAGAAGTCTGGAATGAAGGAGTCACAATCTATCATTTCAATTCTTTTCAGTTTATACTGTAATAGGTGCAAGCAATTGACTAACTGAAGAACAAGAAGATTGGACATTGGACACTCAACCAAAATTGCTGTTGCAGCCGAACTCATAAAATATGACCAGTGACAGCATTTCCAAAGACAGGCTGAATCACACACTTGATGTCAGGGTTAAGGTTTGTGTCCAGAGCTGAAGTGAATGGGAATGGTCCCCAAAGAAGCCTATCATCCTCTGAATGCACGCAGATGCAGACTCCTCTGTGGTCTCCTCTTCATGGTGCTATGCTGAAGCTAAGAGACTGAAAGAGGGAATGAGCGAGGAGAGTGCGAGAGAGTGCTGTTTGATTGTTGTGATGAAGCCAAGGCCCATGCTATCTGAGGCGGGATGCTGGGCTGCTCTGGGCTGAAGAGATCCATGGGAGGAGGGGAGGGGGTCCCAGCTGGCATTTCTTCCACTCAGCAGGTACCAGAAAGACAGGCTTTACAGCCGAGACAGACGCAAGAGGGAAGGTGAGACGGTCTGGATGAGAGAGGGAGGAGAGTATTTGACACAGGCAATATGCTTTCTCATTACGCTTTCCCCTCCCTGTTTAGCATACCAAAAGGGCTGCACTCTTCCCTTCTCTGCCAGCTTTCATTTGTCACCTTTGCTTTCATGCAACATCCATGTCCCTTGGTAAATGGTTGTGTGTGTGTGTGTGTGTGTGTGTGTGTGTGTGTGTGTGCATGTTTGTAAGTGTGTGTGTGTGTGTGTGTGTGTGTGAGAGAGAGAGAGAGAGAGAGAGAACTGAAGAAAAAAAGTGTTTTTCTGTCAAAATGGATTCTTGTTTGTGTCAGGTACAATGAGGAGCCTTGAACAGTGAATCATTTGTTCTAAATGTAGCAGTGTACTTTACTCCACAGACCCTTAGGTCAAGGAACCCATTCATATACAACTTTTACTCCTGAAAGAATATTGATCATAGCAAAAAATGTGTCTCTGTAGACACTCTGTAGAGTGGCATGATGATGTGACAAGCAGGGACTAGGTAGTCACAGCAACAGCATCTGAGAAGGTCATCTTAGTCAGATTAAAATGTGTCCACCTCCGTCTCCACTGTTGTGACAGTAAGTTGGAAATGGAGAGAAAGTGTTGCATAGCCATGGCTATTATCCACTGGGGTACACTGTCATCTAGGCATTCCTAAGAGGCTCCAGTGAGTCAGCTCCTCACGATGTGGTACCTTTCTTGAAAGCCAACATGATTTGTCCCGCTTCTAGGTGCTAAACGTCAGCATTGATACCCCGTGCCTGTCGTGCTCCCGTTCCATCCTTGGTGGCACCAAGGTGAGCGACTCAGGGAGTGTGTGGCGACGACAGTGGCAGGTGGCTGCGAGGGAGATTAGAGCGAGAGGTAAGAAGCGATCTTTTAGACCCACGACACCATGTTCAATTTGTCTGACGGCACCTGAACGCTCCTCTGTCTGCCGGCCTCCGGTGCCTAGGGGGAGGAGAACTGACTGAGGAGGCCTTCTTCTGGAGCGCGGGGAGGTGTCAGCGGCAAAGCCCTCTGCTGAGGCACTCACGCCCTGACAAAGTTCTCCACGGTACCAGTGAAATGATGGCAACAAAGGCTGCGGCGCTGAGCGCTGTCACAGAGACGTGGTACCCAGAGAGGTGTCTACGCCTAGTGCATGCAGCATTAGCAATGTAAGGGCATGGCGAGAGCTTCAAAGGAAGGGGGCAGTCATTAATATTGTATGGCACACTCAGATTGATGTACAAGCCCGAGAGCTTCTGCTGAGGGTGCTTCGCCCACAAATTCTTTAAAAATAGCTCCAGTTTGTCTGTTCATAAGTAGGTATTTGAAAAAGTTTTAGTCTGCACTCCATGACCTACGAACTTCAAAGTCGTTCACTGCCACATATCTAATCTCATGCAAATGCTGCTGTGAAAGGGCTGCTCTCTCTCCACTCTCTCTGACATGAATCACACCAGAGGAACCTCGCAGGAGATGAAGGGAGAAAAAGACTCCTCCTCGCCACCAGGGTGAGATCTCTCAGCTCTCCAAAGACCAGCATGGCGGACTTGGGGACATTTGAGCAGACTTATCACCTTCTTAGCAGTGCTTTGGGTGTTGGCCTTGTGCTGCAGAGTGTCTCATGATGGATGAAACAGACCCCACTGCTTAGGTTATATCACCTGGGATTGCCAGCAGATGTCTAGACTTCATATAACAACAACCACGCTCAATAAAACATCCTTATTTGTGGTAACCTAAAGGTCATACTGAAAATACTAAAACAGTTTTTTTCTTAAGTATTTTCTACTGTGTCCACTGTAATGCAGATATGTCTATGCGCCACAGCAAGTGACTGTGTGCACTATACACAACTTTCATTACCACCACACTCAATCCCTTTCTTACTTTCTTTCTTTCTTTCCTCCTATTTCACTTGTTTTCACATAACACAATATTCTGCTGAATACAAAAGAAGGTCAGATAAGGTCCCTGAGTGTCAGCACCCTACTCGGATTCCTCCGGAGTGCTTTTGATATATTTCTCAGCATCAGAAACAATTACTTGCACTTGCAACCAAAGCTGTTGTCTGCCTGGCACACATTTTGCTCTGGTAATTACTGCTAGTGTGATAAACTTTGGGTTTGTTGTGCTGTCTGTTGTGTGTGGTGATCAAAGCAAGGAAGCAGAGAGCAACTTCTCAACAAAAAGTTGCTAGTGGCTTATGCATGTACTGGCAGACTGTTCCCATTCATAGGGCCTTTGGCTTACAGTGAGAGAAAAATATATACAGCGCACTTAAAATGCTTACTACATCGGTCAAGAAGCGCATACTGTATGCTGTATAAGCTGCCGATATGTGCTATGGCTAAACTCATGTATGAAGTCCTAAACTTGATGAACAAGCTTCCACAGCATGTAGTCTGTTTGAAGTTTTGATGTGGATTGCTGAAGGGAGTCTTGGCCTTGAATATTTCATGCTTTATAATAAATATGGCCAAAAGGTTGGGGAGATCATGATGAAAGTGTTTTTATCTCGACTAATTTGTGTCTACATTTCTTTAGAGCTTATAGACTTTTAGAATCCTTAATGGAAAGTCAAAGTGCAAGGGAGCATGGGTCTTTTCATTATTTAAAAGAAACTGTAGATGTTTGATTAGTTTCTGAGCAGTGATAGTAAACTATATACAGATAAACAGAGCTTGTCATTGGCAGGGTACAGTTGTCATGCATTTTCTGAAATTACTCAGGCAGACCCTATTTAAAGTATTGACTTACCCATGTATTTCTTGTCCTTCACACTCAAGGACATTTCTTCTTTCAGCCTTATTGCCAGAGCAGGTTGGCTTGTGATAGATCAATAGGTTGAATCTAATGCCACAGTTGAGCAAACCTATGTCTCTCTTCAGTGTGAATGTGACAGAATGCCCTTAATGCAATATTTACCATCTAGTGAAAGTGCAATAGCCATTTTGTTGCAAATGCAAATATAAATGTTTCATCTCATAAATATGTTTGCCGAATAGTTTACATATCCATGTATTCATCAATTTTCCATGCTTATGAATACTTTCAGATGATGTTGTTGGTGCAGCGTTTTGAAAGCACCTTAGTGATTATGACCAGGAAAGCAATAATAAATTTATTTAAACCTCATTCCAATATAAGTTTGCTCTGAGAGGGATTGATTTTTTTGGCTTTTTATCTTATTATCACTTTGAGGGCTCCTTAGATCAAATAATAGGACTTTGGCCTTATTTTTTTATAGCTTTTAGAAAGGAGGTTAGATTAGGGCAGAATATTGTACTTATTTTTTGTAAAGTCAAAGTTGAAACGTACTTTTTTTAAGTCATATTTGACTTTGTCCAAAGCATATTTTTAAGTTTTTAAGATTCCTGCAGGAGTTCACTTTTTCACTGTTACAGTATTCATTGTAGACCTAGTATGAGTGTGAAGTTTTAGAAAGACTTCATAAACAATCTTCTTATGCATCCACACAAAAATACTGAACTGATATGGATTATGTGGAGTAGCCACAATTGATTTGACTGCAGTCAAAGTGAAAGAGAAAACGACAAGCAGAGGTTTGCATGAGAGAGGTAGGTTCAATATCATGCGAGCAAGGGGAAATAAATGTGTTGATTTGATTGGATGCATTAACCAACCACTCAATATACTACAGCATGTTTGTATGCCACCAGACTGTATTTCAGATGAACCAAAAGCAATGACAGAAAATGGACACTTGTGGTTTTGAGTAGAGGAGAAAAGACGGTCAGAGAGAAGGGTGAGAGAGAAATCCCAAGTGTGGACATACACTTGGACCAGTGGCAGGTATTGCTTGCTGAAGTAAGGGAAGCTGACATAAAATTCGTCAATAATGAGTTTTTTATCATCAGGTAACGACAGAATGTCCCTTTGGCTTAAAGGGCTACGCCACTGTTTTGGCCAATATACTGCACATATCACTGCCGCTAGCATCAGCAACAAGGAACATCACAGTAAGGATAGAGCCTGACCAAAGCAGGAACGAAAAATCGTAACGGGTACTAGGCACAACGCGAAAAAAAGCAAGTTCAGTTGAGTAGAGTGAAGTCTCTTCACTTTCTTTTCTTTTGGGCACTGGTGGAAGGACTTCTGGTATTTGCTGCAGATCACCAGTACCCACATTCCGTTAGTTGCTTTTAGTTTTGTGTATTTAAATTCTGTTTAATCTGTTTATTTCTGTCAATCACTGGTCAGAGACCTTGTAATTCCCTGTGGATCACTAGTGATAATTATTAGTATTATTACTTTCTAGGTGTGTGTGTGTGTGTGTGTGTGTTTAATTCCCCTTAGAAACAGGGCTGAGCTCTTAGGTGGTGGTGTCCCCTTCCTGTGTGTCATGGTCATGTCTTGTTGCCAAGCTGGATGCTTTTGCTGTGTGTGCTCACGTGTGAGTGGGTGTCTTTCTTTCTGGGTTCTCCTATGGAGAAGCTCAGTGTCACTATCAGCCCTCTGCCCATTCACCTCAAGTGAAGCTGAGCTTCCTGGGAAATTAAATTTTTGAGGCATTTGTCCAATAGAGTGGCAAAGTTCCTTCTGGTAGACCCTCATAGACCCTCATAGGACCTGACATCGGAGAAATTTTGAAGGGAGTGAATGGACAGAAAATAAATATAAAATAATTAATTTGATATAAACCTTGAATTACACATATGATTGTGAATTTTGAACATAATTTGTTACGTAAAGAAAGTTGCAGATCATATCATAGCTGTTGAATCAGAGTATTGTTAAAGTTTGTAAGCGACTACAGCCTGTCAGTCTAAATAAATAATAACCTCATAACCTAATAACCTCAAATAATGTTTTTCAGGTTTTTCAGAGATTACCATTGCCAAAACATTACGAAGTGATTATTTTAGGAAGGTGAAGATATGTGACATCACTGAAGATAACGCTAGTCTTATCGTGATTCACAATCTTATGAGCAACAGGTTTCATAGCAACTTTGGACCACTCTTTGTTATGAAAAGGCCGAGAGTCACAGGATAAAACACATCAGATGAGGTGTATCTTTCCATAAACCACTTCTAAGTGACCTAGCAGGTAGCAAGCTGCAAATGTTAGCTAACATGGCAGCTAACCTTATCTTTAGTGGTGACGTTTATTAGCCTAGGCAAAAGTCTGGTGTGCGGCTTCACACAAAACCTAACATATATCTCAAAATCTGTCGAAAAATAGTTCTGTCTCAGTGTGAAAAATGATCTTTAAGATTTGCCAACAATTTATGTGAAATTCATGGTACATATCAAAATGTACCAGAAATGACTTATCTTTCAATTGACTCCCATTCATATTGCTCATTCAGAAAGATCCCATGGACTGGAAGCAGAAGGGAAAGACTACCAGTCTATGAATGTCTAACTTTTCTAGGCTGAAAAAAAAAACTGCAATCTGCTGCAGTCTGAAGTCCAGTGACTATGCGTGTCAACAGGCTTCAATAGGAGGTGCAGCCACAGGATTTCAACTGTGATGTAATGACGTATGACGTAATATAAATTATGATGTTGCAGAACATTTCATCCAACAATATTGATCTAGGTTATGAGTAAACTAGTAGTTTTAGCAGTATTAGCAGCTTATAATAGCCACCTCTACTTGGAACTGTTGCTGAGCTACACGTTTGGTCTGGGTGTGTTCAATTTCTGTCAATTGTTTTTTCAATATGCATAAAACTCTTGACCATTTGGGAGTCCGGCGTGGACCGCTTTATTTAGCCCACCCTGAAAACAAAGGCAGGGGAGGCAGGCAATTTAGCTGTGATCTAAGCCATTAATTGAATTCTGGCAGATTCTATCATCTGTGATGACACTATTATTACTGCACTGGCACATTATAGGGAGATTTTGTATCTGAAGGACATGAATTGTAGCTTTAGAAAAAGTGAAAATAAAGAAGTGGGTGAGTTAAAGTTGAGAGAGAGATAGAGAGAGAGAAAAAAAGAAAGCAAGAGAGTGTAACCCATGACCTCTGGCTGTGATTCACATAAATATTGCTTAAAAGAATGTCCTTGAGCCTTACTTCGACTACATTGCTTTCTAAATGAAAAGCTTTCAGCATGATGGTGTGTGTGTGTGTGTGTACATGTGCGTGTGCTGTGTGTGTGTGTGTGTGTGTGTGTGTGTGTGTGTGTGCGCGCGCATGAATAGCCTCAGCCTTCATCTATCTCATCCTTCGCTCCTCTCCAACCAGGGGTCGGTTGCCTGGGAAACAGCTGCAGGTGAATCAGACTCGTGAAGTTTGGTGCTTCCCAACCATGGCCTGATGGGCCAGACATTTGCTCCCCCCATCCAAACACATCTACTTTAATGAAGTTGACACTGGGACTCGGATGCCTTCCACCTCTGGGATGCTCCGCTGTGCCAGGATGGTGCTGAATTCAAAGAGGTCTGCAGTAAAAAAAAAAAGAGAAAGAGGGAGTCCATTGCACACAGTTCAAAGCTCAAGTGTCTTGTCTGTAGCCAATGATGGTTAAACGCTGAAATATTATGGTTGTCTTTCAAAGGAGATTCATGAATTATTATTTTTGAATACTCTTTGTAAAAAAAAGAAAAGAATTAAAATGTTGAAATTGTTTGAATGCTGATGTTAACCTGTGACTGCAACATAGTTTTTCCCCTTTAGTTAATGTCACACGTACACTGAGTCCTCTGCTGATTGCTTTGATTGTGATTTTTTTCTCCTGGCTGCAGTCCTGTCTGGTCTCGTGCTGTGGGTCTGTCTGTCAGGGCAGTCAGTTAGCCTGCCGCCTGCAGCACTGTGGACCCATCAAGACCGCGGCTCTGTCAGCGCCTGCGGCTTGGCCTGCGGCGCACACATACGGGGCCCCCGAGGGCCACAACAATGATGGGGTCATTAATGGAGAGCCGTGGCAGAACCACAGACTGGGGTGTCATTCAGGGCAGTCCGAAGGAGACTTTTGAAGGGGCTTGAGGGGTCAGGTCCAGACCACTCATTATTACCCACTGAAGCCCCTCCTCATCTCAGGAAGCACACACCCACTAACTAAGGTGCTCACCTATCAGCAATGATGGCTGTCAAACATGGTCACAGCTCCTGTGGTGTGCATGGACATTTCCTCTCAGATGGGAATGTACATTTTTGGGGGACATATCTTCATTCATTTGTCCTCCACATGTTCAACTGATTGCAATAGCAACTCTGTTCACCAGGTGTATGGTAGTATGATAGAAGTCTTCTGAAATCTCTCAGAACTCATATATATTTTTTATGGTTGCCTTGACAGCAGGGTATGCTGTGAATAGTGATTTGACTTTGACTTTCTTTTCCTTTAAAGCAATCAATGTATCTGTTAGCACAGCGGCAACTGATCTCATCAACACAATCCCATTAGAAATTTGTGTCATCTAAGCAGGCAAGCCACTCACACACTAACACATCACACCCTCATCTATGTCCATTAGAGCACCAGTGACATGGACAGAGCATGGAAGTTTACTAGTAAACTTATAGTCACTACTGTCATTTCACAGACAAAATGGCCTTAATGGTTTATTTGTGAGGATGGCACTGCCTGGGCGGCCTTAGTGATTTCACACGTGAAATGGGACAAAGTCACATTGCCGGGAGTGCAGGTTTAGAGATAAAAATAAGGATGGGAGGGAGAGAGAGAAGAGAGAGAGAAGGGGAGAAAAAAAGAGAGAGAGAGAGAAAGAGATGGATGGGAACAGACAGAAGAGAACATGTCCATTTGATCCCCTGTCAACAGGAAGGGCATAGTCATGCATTATGTCCATGTGTTCGTTTTTATTTACAGTTGAGAGTCATTTTAGAGTTGAATATCCCCCTTTACCTTTGAGTTGAATGTGACTTTTAATATGTGCCAAACTGAATGTAAGGTTTTATGAACATCCTCCCTCCCCCTGGTTGTGTGTGTGTGTGTGTGTGTGTGTGTGTGTGTGTGTGTGTGTGTGTGTGTGTGTGTGTGTGTGTGTGCGCACGCTTGTCTCACACCTCTGTGCCTCTAGAGAGGCTGGGCAGATCTGCTGTGTGGCTCTGTCCCTGGTGAGGCCTGCTGTCTGCCAGCACTGATCACTCAACCGCAAGAGCCACGGCAGTCCAGGTGTGAAGGACATCACGTGGACACAGAGAGGAAACACTAGCAGAGTCATAGCAAAGGGTTAGCTCTCTCTCTCTCCCTGTGTGTGTGTGTGTGTGTGTGTGTGGTGTGTGTGTGTGTGTGTGTGTGTGTGTGTGTGTGAATATCCCTCATGAAATCTACTCTATTTTATTCTATTCTGTTCTGGCTTTCATCGACTCACATCTCTGAGGAGTTTGGCTTCATCACATAGACCCAGATGCTGAATAGACAGATGCAGAGTATGCTACTTCAAATAATATGAAAAAGGACTGATCTCTTAAACACACATGGAAATTTTGAAATACATCCACCAAGCACAGAGAAAATGTAGGGTGCAGCACCAGCACAATTTACTTCAGGGTAAAATGCATATTACTGTTTTTCCCTTTGTACTGCAAGAAGCTGTTCATTATTGTTAATAAGTGAATAGCCAAATGAGAAAGTCAAAGGTCGTCTGTTAAGATATGCAGAACCAATAATTACCTTGTCACTCTCTCATACACTCCTTCGCTCCCCATCTGTCACTCTCTCTCACTGCATAGCCAAACGTTCTAACTGGTTGTCCCACTTGAAAAAAAGAAATTTGAGGCACTTGCAGGAGATAGTATTACATTTGCAGGTGTCTGGGTCCCAATATCTAAATAGAGAGGCCCGGAGCTCCAGGGAGACTTGAGATGTCTTTACACTTCCCTTAACACATATCTGAACTTCACTCCCACTCTTTAACCCACAATAAGACTCACCATGACCTGTCACACCCCACTGACCTACTGATGTAAATTGGACTCCCTCGTAACCTGTCCCCACCTGACTGACCTACCGATGTAAATCTAACACCCTCTGATTCATTTGACTAGTAGGCTACACAATGTCACTAAAATATATACCCTGCATATGGCACTATATTTGTAACCATAGCTGACATCATTGTTACTATAAAAAAATTATGTCATTTTATAATCACGAGCAAGGTGCAAATCTTTGCATTGTGTAATTTTTGAATGAATATGTGAATATGTGCACCAACAAACCATAATGCTGAAGCTTTACATTCACTGTAAAAAACAATGCCCCTATAAACTAAGAAAAATAAGTAACCTGGTTGCCTTAAATTTCTAAGTTAAGTCAACAGACTTGGTTAATTTTACGTTAATTTACATCTAATTAACATTAGTTAATAAGTTATGTCAAATTAAGTCAACTGTCTTTATTTGATGTAACTAATTATATAAAGTTTTATTTTGTTGAGTTAACTTAGAAATTTAAGAAAGGATCGCCTCCTTACGCTCCTGGTCTCTGTTGAAGTAACTGTTGGAACCAAACAAGTAAAAACAGTGAAAATGTATCTGTCCATGTTTGGTTCAGATCAATTTGTGTTTTATAGTTTAGTTTTTTCCCTTATAAAAGGGTCATTGGATTTCCCTTATTCAACAATCTGCTTCTCTGCAAGCACTCTCTGCAGCAGCTTTGTCAAGAGAGGTGGGCCCTTTTAACAGTTAATGAGCTTAATCGACAGTCTTGATGACCTCATTTATAGATCCCCTTTGACTCTCTCTCTCTTATACACACACACAAACACACACACACACACTCAACTCAACTCACCTCACCCAACATTTATTGCTTAAGCTTCGCTACCTTGAACTTGACTGGCAGCCTTCTCAGTGTCTGCAAATCACCCTTAATCCCACACTGCCATATAGAGGATGATAGTATTTAACATCCGTGCTCTGATTGTTTGTTTGTGTGTGGTGTGTCTGTGTGTGCCTGTGTGAGACGTATGTGTGTGTGTATCCTCAGACTGGAGAAAGACAGGCCAAGCATCAAAAGTCTGGTCCCATCCTTTGGCTTCCTCCTGTGCCCTAGGGGGAGTGCAGTGTTTATTGGTGCCTGTGATACGCCCGTCTCCCTCTCCACAGCCCGCGGCTACCATTGTCTCAACAAAGCCTGTTACTTGATGGTTCAATAGGGCCCTTTTGGGTGAGATTTTCCCCTCTCCCCCAGTCAGAGCGCTGCTGACGCTGCTGCGGAGCATGGCGAATGGGATCAGAGTGGAGCGCCTGGGCTGATAAAGATGAAGGGCAAATACTGAAACCTGGCTGTTTGTTTTTCCCTTTTCGCTCCACTTCACTTCACTTCCCTCCTGTCTTCTTACGCCGCCTCCTCGGCTCAGCTTCATTTTCAAAATATCCATTCTCTCATCCTTTTTTTCACTCTTTCTTTAGCGTATTTGCATCTCATTTGCAAAGCTTGTTTCCTCACAGCAAACAAATCCCTGACCTAACGGTATTACCTCTGTGTTGATGATGATGAAGGACGTGTGGGCTGCTAACAAGGTTGCCTAAGGGATGCCCATGCACTTTGCACATCCTCAGCTGATCTGTCCGATCGGACTCAATAGTGATGTCCTCCCTGTCAGTGACATTGAAGGGCAGGGCAGTAGGAGATGCTGTCACCACTCGGTGCTCTTAGCATGGCACCGGCCATTGGGTGGGAGCCTGAGCAGAAGCAGATGGTCCCCCCCACCACAGACACTTGTGCCCATGGAGACTGGTGACGCCACGCCGCAGACACTGGACACCCACCACGCACGTCTCAGTGTTACAGACAGCAGAGCCGATTCTGTTTGACAAGTCCTTCCAGGGGGTGACATCCTCAGGAGCCACACACATACACCGCGGGAGAGAGAAAGAGATGAGAGCGGAAGACTGAGAGCACTCAAAAAAAAGAAAGAATGCTTTATCAGTAGGTCACTACAAACTACTATTATGCACAGGTGGACAAGTAACATGCACAGAGTGCTCTTACCATCTGCACATCCTCACCAGGCTATTTTCATCAAGATGATGGAGTAGTAAGAATTAGAACAAATATCCAGGCCTGTGTGATGTTATCAAAAGCCATCAGAATGTGTGTAGCAGTAGTCAGCTAGTACAGTGGCTGTGCAGTGAGCTTAGGTAAAGCTCCCGTCTGGTGAGACAGGCTAAATGAACTTGGGCTCATGGGCTTTTGACTCTCTGGCATCCATGCTGTCCTTTGTTCCTGAGGTGTTGTGAGCTGCTGGTTCAAGTGAAGGCAGATGCAGATTTAAGCCGTACAGTCAGATCAGGTGGCACAACTCAGCACTCTGTACAGCAAAAGCATTAGAGTCTCATTCTGTGTATCTCATTTGTGTTCAAAACGGTCCTTGGTTCTCAAAAGCAGTAACATAAATCAAATTGAATGACATACCAGTAACATTATCCATACTCTGTGATGATTATATTTCACTAATGTATTTAAACTGATGACTGTGATACAACAAGCATCAATAAAAGTGATTACAAATCTTGTTAAAAATATATATCTATGTATATAAATGTGTACATTACCATTAGTTCTTGAATGACATCTTAGTTATTTTGATAATTAGATTTTTTATTGTAGAAATTTAAATGAAAACTGTTTTTCTTTTGCAATGGAAAATAGTATTTCTGTCAGGTCAGTTGAGCTTACTGAATTAAGTGGGGGTATATTTTCTTGTCAACACAGCATAAGGTCACTCTTCATGTAGTGCTTTGTTGGGAATGACTGATGTGCTTGACAGTGTGGGATCAGTCTTGTCAATCATCGTCCACGCTTAATTGGTGTCAACCGACTCATAAGCTGTGGTGACAGGGAAGGAGAGAAAGGATAATTGTCTGGCATGTTTTTATAAAAAAAAACTATTGATTGCTGTCATGTAATTGGTTTGTGGTTATTACTGAACAAATAAGAAATAGCATATTTCAGTGAGGGAGGACCAGTGGTTTTCCTGGGTGGTCCTCTGGGTGTTTATCTAGAGCCCTGCTTTGATTAAGCATGATCAGTATTTGGGATTACTAAGTTTGAGTGTATGGCTACATTTTTAGATTTCACATATGTGAATTCTTAAGGTCCCTCGAACCCACTAACCCTGCTGTGACCCATCTTGAAACCAGTTGCAATACATCATTAGTTTTGCTCAAGAAAGGCTCCATAAAGAAGTCATCACAGATCCCCATGGCTCAACCAATTCCATCATTGCCTTAACCTGTCAAGCATGTTGTTTGCAGTGACATACAATCGTCCGCATCCACATGACCATTTAAGCCACAGGACTGAAGCCCTGCTGTTGTTGAGAAATTATTTTGAACAAAATATTTTTTTCATTTATTTGTTTTGAACAAAATCACAGCACAATGCTAAATGTCCTTTAGCTGTAAATCACCGAACAAATCAAGTGAAACACATACATAGTGAAAGCCTTGCTTTCATGTTTCTGCTCCCATACAAATAAAAGTAGAAAAAAAGTCATTAGATTTCAAAATATGTGAATAATGTTTCTCTTGAGGAATGAGCATTTCTTGTCACAGTGTGAATGTGTGCTCTTGAAATGGTATCATTAAAAAACTCTGGAGACCTGAAGACTAATTAGGCTGATTTGCATGTGGTGGGAGACAGGGTTTGACGAAGTCCACTCTAAGCCTTGGAGAGCAGTTTTTAATGAGCCTGTGCTGATGTGTTTACCAAACTCACTGCCTCCGCATAACCCCACTCTTTCAAGCACGGCTTTGCAAACCCAGTTTTTGAGAGACCTCAACCTTTATAATCTTGGATAAAACTACAAGATATGAACCTAAATTTAACTTCTCTTTGTGGATGAGTCAGAGGAACTGGGGAACATAAACTGATAAACACAATAACATTTAGCCTGGGAAGCCCTATGGCTTCCTCCTGATAAAATGTGAAGATATGACATCACAAAAATATATGAACATGAGCAGCATTTTGTTATTATTACTGATGATACAAATACCAACTATTACTGTCAAAGCCACAGTTTGGTCAGTGTTGGTCAGTTTGTTTCTTCCAGTTTTCTCCAAGCTTTTTTTTGGTTGACGACACAGGGCCCATTAGACTCATAAAGAATAGAAGCTTTTGGTTCCAAGGGGCCACTCCCCCCATGTTGGTCCTGAAAGCAGAGTAGACCTATTAATCCAGATGATTTGTGGAAGACATCATGGCTGATACCAATTCCCAAGGGCACACCTCAAGAAGCTCAGTGATGTAAGGCCTGTTACACACACTTCACACTTAAAGTGAAATTCCAGAGTCATTTTTACACAGGGTCGTTTTCACTATGACACTATGACTCTTTTGCGCTTATAGCGAAATGGCCAACTGTGAATATGATAGGGGCCTGAAGCAAAAAATATCCAAATCACAAAATTTTAACCTCTTTTAAAGCTCAGAATGGCACTACACTTCGGCAGTAGTATGAATAGGGTCCCTACACATAAAATTGATTACTAAGAAGTTAGTACTGAGAGTTAGTACTTATTAAAAAAAAAAAACATACCATCTCCTGGTTGCTTCCATGTTGTGGGAAAGTCCATACAAGTCAAGGAAGAGGGGGGAGTCAACTTGTACTTCCTCGTCAACACTCACAAGATATTGTCAGATCTGTTATATGAAATTCAATATTCCCAAACTGTCCTCCTTGAACTACATTGGACTACACTTTGCATTGCATCTGATATTTTCCACTTGCTCCAAATAGAGAATGTTCAGTGGCAGACTGCTGTTTCTCACATGTGCAACAGACAGACTCAGGAGGTCCTTTGTCAGGGCCATTCACTACACCACCACACAGAGGTGTGGGAGTGGCATGGACTTTAGGGCTTGAGGCAGCATTACACTGCTCCAACATCATACCTACACCTGGACACGTCTGCTTTTCCTACTGTTGGTATTCGGCCCATGCACTCTCTCTCTCTCTCTCCCTCTCTCTCTCTCTCTCTCTCTCTCTTCTATCTCTATCTATCTTCTTCTCTATCTATCTATCTTCTATCTATCTATCTATCTATCTATCATTTATCTAAAATATAATGAAGTGAATCAGTACATTTTTAAACTGGTATCACGTATCTGATTGCAGCCATATTTATATAAACCATGGGTGATGTCTTAAATAAAACACGATGATTATAGTAGTTACATTTTCGATGATGCATTCATAAAAGTTTCATTCCATTTAACATTGCTTTGTTGTGCTTACACTACTTTGAGGGAAAAAATGATTGAAGACAAATAATTATTGCATTCCAGAGACCATTTAGCCTTACTGGCTCACTTAATAACAATGCATTGGATCTACTATATCTCTCAGATCTCATCTGCTCAAAGCAGATCCAGACAGATGGCACTGGGGATGAAAGCGGGAGACTGAGATAAGGCTGCACTACTGTGCTGCTCTTGATGTTAAGCCGCAGGTGTGATTTTCTTAAGCAAGGTAGGTAACACCGGGGGTGTAGACAATGTGATAATAGTGCAGGAGAAGCCAGTCAGTGTAGCCATATGGAGCCTCCTGACCGAACTTCTGTCTTGTGGTGCCTTTCAAAAGCCTGGCCTGCCCGCCTGTTATAAGAGCTCATCTTCATTTGACTAGCCTAGTCTGTCCCTCTGTTATAACAGCTGATCTTTATTTGACGACAGCTGGATTAAAACATGGGAATCTTGTCAGCAAAACCACATAACACAGATGTTGCAGCAGTGGTATAGGTGGGACATGAAATACTATAACTGCATTACTCGTCCTTTTGGAATTTTTTGCGATCAGGTGAATTACAGGAATTACTTTTACTCTTACATGAACTTGATGAACCATCTCTGCTAATTCTTAATCATATATGTGGCGTTGCATGTAATGGAAAATTATATTAGAAACTCATGTAAACACCACATTGTCTTCAATTCAAAGTAAGTTTAATAGTTGAATTTTGCAGTGCATTGCAGGAGCATGATGCATATGCGTTGTTGTCTTTGTAACTTGTGTAGATACACATAGCCCTGCTGACAAAACAGATACAGCAGAGCAGAGACAACAAAGTTGTGTCACAAATGAAGGTAGAGCTTGAAGCCATGGTGCCTACATCCTTGCAGTCACCTTGACCAACTCACCTTACAGGAGTTTCCTGAGACCCTGGTAACGGAGGAGCCTCTAATGCTGGGGTTAAAGGGTCTCTCTCTTTGTCATTAAGGTAAGAAGGGGAGGGAGTGGAAGCGGAGGTCCCTGGAGACAGAGATGGATGGCATGTCAGAGTGGAGCCCTGTTTAGGGAGGTCCTGGAGCCCTGTCAGTCCGCCAGAGTCAAAAGTGGCTTTGCCTCGAGAGGTGCAACTTGTCCAGGGTCTCTGATCCAGACGGGAGCCTCAGGGCCTCCAGCAGCAGACCAAAACACCAACAGTGGCTCGCTCTCATGCTGCTGCTACCACTGCTGCTGCCATTTAACTCTGCCTCCCATATGCACCAACACAGGACTGGGCAACAGAAGTGGGTCAGCACGAGTGGTCACAACATATTCACTTTGTCACTGTCAAAAGCAGCCTGCTCTCATCCACAGCAGGAAGTAATAGACTTTTGTGGCCATAATATATGAATTTTACTGAATAAAATGTTTTTGGAAAAGAAAATTCAGGAGAATTCAGGAAATCCAGGAGATTCCATCACTTGACTCAACCATCCATCATGAATCAGTACTATCCAATGCAGATATCTGTCAAATTGTTGGCGAATGTTATGGCTGGGACTTATTGAAGCACTGTGCACACCTGAAACTTTCAAGTTTTCTCATGTCCCCTTAGAAGCTCCATATGAGGGTCTTCGCCCTCTCAGCTCCACTACTGAAATTCGCACCAGGTCACTGGCTTAATTCCGCTCCCCACTCATCTAAAATTTGACTTTGCTCCAAAAAACGCCTCACACTCACTCAGATTTAAAAGAGGAAGCAATAGTTTTAAAGTCATTTAAACTAAAAACGTAAGCCTTAAGCCTTTATCCTAAAGAATTCACTGCAACAGTGCAACAGTTCAACAGTGCGGTGTCGAACTGTCCCATGGTGTGTGCAGAACTGGAGTGACCGCTCTGGCCTTGGGATAAATATACATATATATATATATATAATATTCCCCCTCCTCAGTTCTGGTCACATGTTCTGCTTTAGACAGTGCAGATAGTTATTCCAGTTTATCCACAGTTATTTATAGTTAATTCCCTTATCTCTAAATATAGACATTTCGTTTTTTTATTGATATTACAAATGACAATAAAAATTAATAAAAAACTTCCTTACTCATTTTGAAGTTTCATGGCGTAGTTTAAATTATGAGACTAAACTCCCCCCCCACCATCCACTCACACACACACACACACACACACACACACACACACACACACACACACACACACACCCATTAAGAAAACTTACTGAATATTGTTTCTTAAGAATGTAAGGTGATTTGTTAAAGTTTTTAGGCTGAGCAATGCGTCACAAATAAATATCTTCTGCCATTTAATCTATAGCAGTACCATTCTGTTTTCAACCCAGCTCTGATCTTATTCCATGAATTTCTCTCATGTAGCATTCTGAAACACAAGAAAACAAAAATCAATTGTCCATTTTCTCCTAAATTCTTTCTCAAGAGGAGCATTTTATTTTTAATTAGCACAGACAAAAAGATCCAAAAAGCCCTTTAGAGGGTGATGGGGCCTGGTCTCGCTTGGACCCACTCACTTTAAAGAGCTATCGATTGCTTAATTGCCCACAGTATCAATTTTAAGTTGCTCAAGGCAGTACTTAACCTGGGTGACTCATTGCATTTCTGCAAGAACCTTATTTATTTATTTAGACAAACCAGTTTTAACATCTCCAACAAGTATAAACTTGTCCAAAAGTGCAGCCCAATCACCAAGCAATAACTTATTCAGCTATTTCAGTTTGTAGGTGACTCAATAAAAGAGCTGAAACCTTCTTGAATGCGTTGAAGGGCTGAGAGAAGATGGTGTGTTGATGTTTAAGGAGCTGAGAGGCACAGTGGGCAGCCAGTAACCATTGCAGTTTTATGCACCATCTCCTTGAGACTCTTAAGCTGCGAAGGATTTGGATGAGTTGGAAAGGGCAGGTCCACCATGGCTTGGCTGTAACCTGGACTTTGATCGCGTTAAGCTCTTTTATTCCAGACGCGACCCAACTGTTCCCCATGCAGAGGGACAGCTGCTGTCCCCAGGCCACAGCTCCGTGTTGGCAGGCTCCATGCTGATCTCAGCACAGCGCCTGGCTCTGGCCTCCCCCAGCCTCCCCTGGGCCTGAGGTATGAATAGCACCACACACATTCCTCTCCCTTTGTGTGCTGGCACCACCAGCACTCATGCTTTATGTGCCACAACCGCACAGCTGGCAAAGTGGCCATCCACATCCACGGATCCAGCTGTGTGTGTGTGTGTGTGTTTGTGTGTGTGCGTGCATTTGTGCGTTTGTGCGTGTGTGCGCGTGCGTTTCTGTGTTTGCATGTGTGTGTGTGTTTAAGTGTGAACATGTGCTTGTATGTGTGTTCTTTGAGATTAATAGACCTTGGTGAAATGAAACAAAGTGTGACTGTGTAAGCACATAAGGTATAGTGCAGTTTGGGGTATTGTAATTGTCCTCTTTCACAGCTTTTTATGCCAGTCCTCCACAATGCAGAGGCACTAATAAATCCCTGCTTTTCCATCATACAATCCAATCCATTTCTTGAACATCTTGAACGACCCCCACTCCCCATCCCCAACCCACAGACCAAACAAGAACTACAGGCAAGTTTGATGAGTGCCTGTCTAACATTCAGAGCTGTAAAATACTTCCATCTTGCAGTACATGGTACAAACTGTGGCCAGCTGTACCTAGTCCAACACTGAATTTCAAGAGAGCTACTCGAGCGCTAGCTTGCATGCTGTGCGATTCTGGATAAAACTATGTTTAGGTGACTTTAACCTTTTATTAAACAGTTATTTATTCACATTGTGTTTGGATATTTTAACTTATAAAATGGCACATGGCACATTTGAAGAGCCTCAGTCTAGGTAGCAGAGCCACATGGGAACACTGATGGTGATCGTGCAATGACACTAGTAGTCTTTCATTATACCTATCGTTTTTTGGGCCTGCGCTGGGTCCTTGCAACATTTAATCAGTTTTAGTCAGCTGAGACAATACTTGACTCCTGCTCTGTTTCTTTGAACAAGATATGGAAAATAACAAACCATATGCTGTAGCCTACATAAGTGCACAAGTACTGCATAATGTTCTTTGAACAAAAATAACTCTACCGCAAGTTGTTGCTATGTGCTGATGAAAGGTCTTCAATACATTAGCCTAGCATGACATGATGTTTAGTATTTGTAGTTTTGTTTATAAACTATGCACATAGCCTATTCTTTACCCTGCCGGAATGAATATGCACCTCTTGTACAGCAATGGCATGCAATGAAAATAAAGCCGTCGGCTCTGCTTTTTCAGTGGCTCATTTTCAAAACACTGGAACCTCTAAAGAAGGTGTTCTAAATAGGTGGAAACAGTTGCCCTGGAAGCGTTTGGAGTGGCGGCGTGGCCTCCAGCTGGCTATTCTCTGAACCCACTTGAAATAAAGGCTTATAAAAAACGTCTCCCCGTGTGAGAGCATTGAACTCCAGTGCTTTTGTACTGAGGACTTTGATCCTTTTTCCAAAGATCACCAGCTGAGGTAATATCTGGTCACCACAAAATCTATAAGCTGCTCTGTATTTAGGGGTTCAGTGTGTATGACATCGAATGTTTTTTTTACCCCCACAATGTACACATGTATAATCATGAATAAATGTAACCAGAATATAGTGAACATGAGAGACATCCTCAAGACACTGAATGATGTTCTGCTGTGTTACCATCACAACACAAGGTTCTGCTAACAAAAGAAAGTGTATTGGCTTTTTGAAGATCCTATATGGCTCAATGCAGTTTTCTGCCCCACGGTATCTCCAGGGATCTCTCAAAAGGACATCAATGATGAAGCTATCATTGTGCTATATAATACGATGTCTGCTTATTAAAAATAATTAGTTGGATTATTGGGTTTCATCAACAGCACTTGGATGTGCTACCTTTTACAGCTTTTCACACAAAGCATTATCTTTTTTTATTTGGACCTTTTGGTGTTTATATCTTTTTTATGCACTTTATATTTGCCATCATCATTTGGACTTCTTGGTGCTTTTCAAAATATAACTTATGAAAAACAATGAACTGTTTTCATATTTATAAAGTAACAATAGCTTGTGAAGAATGACAAATGGTTTCACAAATCATTCGCCACCGCTTTCCTTTCCTGCAAAAAACGAACAGCAACAGTAGAATATCAGATGCCAAGAGCTCTTGATCATGAATTTATTCTCCGTGGTGCAATCCACCCCAGCCTCCTAGAACAAAGCATGCTGGGGAGACAACATATCCCTGAATGAGCTGCTTCTGCTGCGCTTCTGGCTCCCTCTAATTATTCTTCACACCAGAGCTGGACATAATGAGCGTCTGGAGGAATGTGTCATACACAGATGCAAAAAAGCAAGCAACCTGTTCCCATAGTGACCAAATGCACTACAACCAAATGGGCACTATGGCATTAAAGAAGAAGAGCGGTGCCATATCGCCAATGTGTGATGTGCTACCATTATGTCTCTCTAAAGCACAGCCAAATTTCAGACATTAATCCGTTTTTCGAGAGGGTTTATCAGAATGCCGTCCTGTTGCTGTTTGGTGCACATTGCATGCCTGAAGTATTTCAAACAAAAGCAAATAGCATCTCACTGATATAACCTGCAATGTATATGTGCTATGCCAGGCATGACAATATAACTGCGCTGCTTCTTCTTTCACTCATCAGATCTTTGTGTTTGTCCATGAACAGCGGCAGCAGGGAAAGTGCTGGAGGAGGAACAAAGAGAGAGCAAGCTCACTGGACTTCCTGTGGCTGGTCTGTCAATGTGTGTGGCTTGACTCTCCCTGGCTGCTGGAGTAAATAGCTCATTAGTGCATCTCTGCTGCTGTTTGTGTTGACTGTTAGTGCACCTTCAGTGATCCCCCTATGGCTTTACTTAATGTCAGTGGCCAAGGAACAAGAACACACATGTATGGTGGGGGTGACATACTGATGATGGCCAAACAGAAGTTCTCTGTGATATCTGGACCTTCTATTTGGTCTCGAGAGAAACACTTTTGGTCTTAAATTTGTCCTTGTTTCTCTGTAGAAAATGGCATGGTATTGAATGATGAATGTTGAGTTGACATCTAAGTGACCTCAGTCATTCTGATAAAAGTCAGCTGCATGTGAAAATAGTGTAGGTTGTACAGAAAAAGAATCCCGTGGAAAAACACACAGTAATTGCAAAAACAGTCAGAACAGTTCAGCATGCTATGCTGATTCCCTGGAGTCAACATTAGAAGTCATTTGCCCCTCATTCCCTGTCTCACGCTTGGGCTTTATCCCCCACTGTTTTGTGTGTCGCCTCAATGCACCAGTGTAATTATGGCAAAACATGGCCCATACGCTGGAGACTGTTTGCGGGGGGCAGGAGATGATCCATAAGGTAGCCTGCATTTTCTCCCGGGCTCCCTATTGTCCTGTTCCATGCACATCTTCCAGTGTGACACACACACCAGTAATAGTATGCTAATGGCTACAGGCACACAGGTGGCCAAAGAGATGCCACTCTGACAGGTATCCATTGAACAAAATTGTCTGAATGCGCTCTGTGTGTATTTGTGTGTGCAGTGTAATGCACATTTAGGTGTTTGTTATATACAGTATGTCAGAATAAATGATTGGCTCTAAGTGAAGTGGGGGATTATACAGACCCTTGCATGTAACCTACTCTTTCTACTCAGTATGCCTCTGTCTGCTGTATTGGTATGGGTAACTGGCATGTATGGCTGAAAGCTCAGCTCATGCACCATCCATATGAGAATAAACAGACTGCACTTCACTCCTTCATACCCACTTCAAAACAGGAGTGGTTTGGATGGTCTAATACCTGTAATATTGCATGTTTGCAGAAATCAGATGGCGCCCACTGCAGGGTCTATGTTTAAGGTCTTTCTTATATGACTGTTGTCATGACTTGTGCTTAAAAACTCCTTCCATCAGGTGGAACAGAAGCAGAGTTGTCTGTCTCATCTTTTCAACTGTTTCTGCTGAGCTTTGAGCTGCATTCTGCCTCTCTGGACTGTTGCTTTGGATTAAAGCCTCCAACAAATAAATAAATGTCAGAATTAACATAGAGTCCATTAATTACACAGCAACCTGCTGGCACCAGTTCTGATAGTTTACTGTGGAGTCTTGTGTTTACACCGTTGGTGGTGTAGTCCTGGCTGTCAGTGATCATGTGATATCAGCACCTCCAATCAGTCAGAATAATAGTTGCTCAGTGACTCACTTCAAAAATGACTATGAACTGAAAGTAGACAGATATCTAATCTATCATGTGTCATGGGAAGTGAGTTGCAGGTTTTATTTGAAAGCATGCTAATTATCAGCACAACATTCCCATTCTTCATACATTGTACTCTTTCTCCATGTCTCCTGTGGCTTTGCCTGTGCTGGGGTGGAGTAGGTATGAGCTCAAAATTGCTCATTTTGTTGGCACTAAATGGTGCAATGAGAAATACTTGGCATTCATATTGTTCTTGAAATACTTGACACTTTTAGTAACTTCTATCATTCTATATAGATACACACGGTTAAAAACTAAAGACAGAAACAGTGCAATCAG